>VZRE01002793.1:545519-590519 GCA_013396775.1 Cephalopterus ornatus | reverse complement strand
ATATTGTCAGGCAAATATATGTTAAAATGTCACTTTGAATATGAAATAATACATTTTTAGGGGCTTGACTCATTAAAGAAAAATATAAGCAAAAGAAAATTTCTGTGGGTAAGCCTTTAAGAGCTGGACAGGGAACATTTTCCTGTCCCGCAAAAAGTTTGAGATTTTTTTCTTCCTCTCTCCTCTACATTTCAGAGAAATCACAATCTTACGAGGGTTTCCATAAAAATAAAAGTTGAATAAACCAACAGGATGGCCCCTGTCATTCTCCTTTTCCCTCCCCTCCCACCCACCACTTCCACAGGACAGCCAAGAGTGCAGCAAAGCTGAGGTTTTGGACTGGCAGGTCTCACACCTCACCTGAATGCACCCACTCACAGCCCTCAGCCTCAGCCACTGCCCCTCCCCTCGGAGCTATTCCTCTTCAGTAACATAACTCACTATCCACTGGCCAGAAGACAATTCCTCTATGCAAAGCCATGCCAGAAAGGCACATGAGGGCTTCACACATGCCTTGAACAGCCCCTCAGAGAACACAGGTCCTTCCCCCTTACCAGATTTGATGAAATTCAGTCAGAATCCATCCATTTCTGAATAAAAGCATTCAAAACTGACATGTTGCAACTCAAGCATTTGGTCAGAGCGCTGACAGTGAGGACCAACCATAATCCAAATTGACTTGGGTTTAAGCACACAAACCCCTCAGAAGTGACCTACATCTTCATGCTCAGGTTGCAAATGCAGACCAAAGATGACAGAAAGCTACAAATTAAACGCAACCAAAAAAAGCAAAAGTGTGCCCCTCGCAGATCCACAATAAACACTGGCATATCAACACTGACGAAGGCCACAATTATTTCTGTCCGCTGTGCAGATGTTACAAAGGAACACGGCAGCTGTGTCCGGGCAGCAGTGGCAGCAGAGGGGCAGCGCAGGCCCCCATCGCCTGCCCTTCATCCCTCTCCCCTTACTCCTTCCCCAACGTGCAGGACAAGCCCTTCTGGTCAAGCCTCAGAGGGTCTCCTGAGAGCAGCCCCCTCTCAAAACAACAGCCTTCCAGAAGCCCTTCAAGAAGAAACTGAACCTTTCTGCTAACATCTACACAAAGACTTGGGGTAGGACAAGCGTACATGAGCAACCCAGCCTCAACACAAAACATTCAGTGGGACAGTTCTTCAGCCACCTAATAGAGAACAGCCACGTGCAAGCCCCTAAAATGAACAACCTTAGATTCTTCCAGAGTCTTCCTAAGATCTGCAAGACCATTTCAGTTCAGTTCACCTCTGCACTTGCATGACTTACGTACAATCAATAGCAAAAGTTAAATGGTTTGCAGGACCAAGCCTTTTAATTACTGAAAAGATTTCCATTTTTTTCTTTATTTGTGATCATTTAAAGATGGGTGTTACCTGCAGAATTTTGGTGTGGAACACTAAGGGGGAAAATCAGAATCTCCAGTTCTGGTCCTGGGGCATCTCAAAAGCACCTCTGTTGGGAATAGGTTGTGTGTCAAATGAAAAAAGGCAGTTTCAATGTTTAACTAATTCCATGGGAGTGCCTTGTTATAACCATAATTGAAGTTTGTGGCAATTCAAAAAAAAAAAATACAATAACATTGTCAGGTGTTAAGGGAGTGCTGGAGAATTACTAAGGTGTTGGAGCCTAATTGTCATCAGGAACAACTATCCACTGATCCACAACTCAGTTCTATTCCTACTAAACAATCATCAATTCACAGTTTTTAAAGAAAATAAAATAAAAAAAAAACTTACGAAACGATAGCTTGGGAAAATGCATTTTTCATTCCTAACTATCTTGTTAGTGTATCAAATTACAAAACACCATCTGAGGCAGTTTTTACCACATCACATCAGAGGGCATTTCATAAGTGATACTGCTCTCATCACAGTCTAGTAGAGAAAAGAAAGAGGGAGTTTGTTTATAGATTCTTTCTTGTTTGTTTTACATTTTCTATGTGGAAAAAAAAATCCAATAACCCACAAAAAGATGTAGGTCAAATGTTCTCATCTCAAATCTTCCTTGATAAGTAGCGATTTAAGAAGTCTATATAAAAATGTGTTATTCCCTTTCAGCTCATAGGAAAAAATGTTTCAGAAATAGCACATAAAAAAATATTCAATGTCACTAAAACTGGAATAGAAAATGTTTTATAGATTAACAAACATTGTAATGAATTTGCACAACCTTAACTGACTGTATACATAGCATAATGAAATGGTCTACATCCTTTCAAAGAAAAATTAGGTATTCCAGAACATAGCTTTAGAAAAGCATTGTTCAGAAAAACCTGCATTTTTTCCCAGCTACCATGTAATTTGTGAGATGCATTTTTAAATGATCTGCAACTGCAGCAGGCTTCATCAGTCAGATGATACAGATAGATAATTCACCAAACTGTCACATGATCTTCCATCAGTCTAAAAGATGTGAATATATTGCCACAAGCTTTGGGAATAATGGGTGCACCTGTTTACAGTGTCACCTCTGTTTGCTAATTGTCTCCTTGAGCTACATTTTACTTCTAATGCATTTATTTTTGACAGGCAGTGTCTATTTAGAAATCACATTACTTCAAGTGCAATTGTTCTTTTGTCTATCAAGTAAATGAAGTGTTGTTATACAGATTTCAGGTTCTGATTAGTGAAGTATCAGCACACCACAAAGGTCAATCAGTTATTTACCTGAAGTAATAGAAGTATGACAGGCCTCCTGGATATCCTCTAGATCATGGTATAGCTCGTGTGAGTAGTAAATATTTTATACTTCAAATATATATACATACACCTTTGTTCGCATGCATATATCACATAAATGTATTAAATGTTCTAAAACATACAGTATTGTACATTCCCAGAAGAACATAAGGACAAAAGCACTCAAGTGGAAAATGTCAATGTCAACACAGACCCAACTCTTCTTCCCCAGTATTTCAAGTTAAGCCAAGATAATGGTGATAACCAAGATGTCAGTCCCACAAAAATTTTGCAATTGTTTATGTGCATAAGCTGTCACACCAACAAAGCTAATGCTTTAAAAACAGGCTTTTTTCCTTGTCCTTCCTGCTTTTTATATAACACTGAAGCAAAATTTAGCTAAGGTTACTTGCATTAGCTTCAACTAATAAGATGCCATAAGAAATTAAGATGAGCCACTTGAGGTCTAAGAAAGACCACAGGGGATTTTTATTCACACCCATAGCCTCATGTCTGCAATGTTATCAACACTGAGTCAAATAACATGTCTCAGTAAGTTCAAAACCATGCCTTTATATATATAGTAACATATTCAAGTAGAACTATAGTATCAAACAGGAAATTTTGAAAGCCTAAATCAGCGCATTGATCACAGCCACTTCACTGCATATATATTGATCCTATACACACACACAAAAAGACATTTTAACTGTTTATCACCAAGGTGGAAAATCGTATTCCTGTAGTGATAGCAGTGGTTTGCCAAAGCCTCATTATTTCTCTTGTACCTCTGTCCAAGTTTCACATCCCACATTTAGCTCTGCCATGCAAAGACAAAGGGAAGGGAAGCATGAGAAGGGAAGTATGAGAGCAAAAGAATTTCACATAACAAAGGCAAGGTCCAAAACCAACACCCACCCATCCTCGTGAAAGGCTAGGTACAGCCTGGTCTCTGTACACACACAGCAACCTCAGGGGCTTACCAGGGATTTCCAACAACCATTGCTGTTTTACCAGTTTGCCAAAAGAAACCGAGACTAAAAGCCACTCATGCCTTAAGTCACATTCTAAATTGGCTCCCAAGAGCATTCCCCTACCTTGTTCACTAAAGCACAGGGTGTGTTTTCTCAGTGTTTAGCATACGCTGTGTAACCTGAGCAGGACTTGTATTGTTCCAGTAGTTGTTTTTCTAAAGTATGTTCCCATCAGGACCATAATTACATGCAAAATACTAGAGTCAGAGTCATTCATAAAGTCATTTAAAATTTTCCTATAACACTTTCTAGTAAGATTAGGGGCATCTTGAAACAGAATATGGAAGAAATAAAAAGTCTTGGGCACAGATGCAAATCAATGATAAAAGTTCAAATTACTCCAGGTAACTTCATGTATTCCAAGATCCAAATTCTATAGGGAAATATCCCCTGATGTATTTTGAAGAGCAATCCATTTTTCAAGTATTTCTGCAAGTGTAAGCACAATTTAGATAGAGCTAATCATTCATGAGCATCTTCTATACCTGTATTTATGACTAAAGCTCCTGGAAACTTGAGTCTGAAACCATACTTTTCCCCATAGCTTCTAAGGTTAAAAATCATACACTTAGCAGCAGCAGGATTGAGCCTGATGCCTGTAAAAGAGGCCATGGACATGGAATTGCCGTTTGCCCAAAGTGTCTCTATGGGAAGATGTGTCTCCTTCCATAGCCTGATGCTGCAGAAAAGAGACCATTTATGTGGAAGTGTACAAATTTATTGAATAATTTTACACCTACCCCAAGAATTATTGTTTTCTTTTACACAGCAGCAAGCAACCTTTAGAATATTATTTTGCATACAGAGAAGAGGATACTCCAGCAACAAAGCTGCTTGCCTAAGACTAAATCCTGCCAAGTACTTCTTTTGCACAGAAACAGTCTCCTTGAAATCAATGAGATTTCTTGAATGAGCTCTTCACACAAGTAAAAGGATCAGGTCCTTAAACAGCAGAGAGTACAGACGACCATGTTAACATAAAGCATCAAACAGGAGGAGGTCTCAGCAACGGACTGAAGTATAGTCACCTACCACACATGGTTAATGAGAAGTGACAGGCCAAATTCAGATCAAATGTAAAGACAGGCACTTTCCCTCCTGGAACAAAACCTGTTACAGAGGTCTAAGCTTTGGTTCATGTGTAGTATCAGGTAGCAGCAATGCAATTAACCATCATCCAGCGAACTGCCAAAGCTTACCAGCACGATCATCACCAAAATAACCCTAGAGACACAGGAAAAACACCACCATCTACCTCCCAATGCCCACAGCTGGACCACAGGTGACAGTCCAGCCCTAGAGAGAAGAGGAGAGATTCAGCGCAATGCCATCGAAAGGGATCCGGGATGAGACACCATCCTGTGATTCTACGTACACATGCCAGAGGGCTTTCCAAAAACACCAAGGCACTGCTTTCCTGAGTACCCTGGGCTCCACTCACTTCTATCACAGTTCACCTTCTTGCCTCCCAGGCAGCTGACAGCAGCCATCTCAACACCCACATCTGGCAATGCATCTCACCCCTCAGACCCCTCCTTCTCCCTGGAAATACCTCACGGCACTGCTGAAGATCAGGCCAGCCCTTGACCCTATTTTACCTCAACTTCTGGACCTCTACATGATTAACAATGGAAACATTTAATTCTGTTTCAGTCACTGCATTTATCTTCTCTTTAATATATATTTTAATACTGGAGGGAAGAGGGGGTGAGGGCACAGCTCTCTCCAAGCAGAACTAATCCTCCTTTGAGGACAGAAAAGCCCCACACAGCCCTCAAATCCAAACGGCAAGAAGGTCTGGTTAGCTGAGGAGGCTGCACAATCTCAGCAGGTTGTAAAACAAGGATAAACAACAAATTATAACTTAGTGGCAACTTCCGTTCTCCCCCTGCAGCCCGGGATGTGAGAGACTGGCCACTGAGCGCGTGGGTAAGTGCGGGGAGCACATATGTGCCAGCAGAGTTTATAGTGAAGGAGGGGAGCACGTGGGTGGTAGCAATTTAAAAAGCAGCTGTGTGTATGTTTTTCCCAGTTAGACTGTGAAATCACAAATGGTGGAATCAGCACTGTAAGCTCAAAACCACGTTAACCCACTTGGCTGCATTTTATCGTTAACTTTGCGTCTACGTTTTTCTTTATTTTTACAAAGAACACAGGATGACTCCTCACCCCAACTACCTCCTTTTATTAATAAAAGGATAAAATTACACTAAATATTTCTAATGTGGCGGTGATAAAATGGTGAAGAATTAGAAAGTATTATAGAACAGGACATTTGTGGCCAGAGCCTTTGGAACATTCATACTGTTACATATATTTTCTCTAAGTAATCAGGAATGTATTGGTATTTTGAAATTATGTATGTCTAATAACACAGAAGTACTTAAGAACAGAAATAGACAGTAATGGAAAATGCAGTCAACTGTTGACAACATATAGAATTTCAGAAAATAATTTACAGAGAACAGCACAGCAGATGAGTCAAAATTTTCTCAAAAATATTTCTTGCCTCCGATAGTCCAATGTAATTCATTTTCTATCTCTGTTCATTAATCATTGTTAAAATTAGTGATCCATTTCTTCCACTCTGCCATCTGCACTCAGCTTCGTAACAAACATGACACCTTCCTGCATAATAAAACCTGACAACTACGAGGATGCATTTCCAAATAGCTTTCTGCATATTTGCACCTCTATAACTGATTCCGTTGTCAGACAAAAGTGGATTATTTAAGCAGAGTTCTTTCTTTATCAATTCAGTACACAGACATGTGCTTGTGAGGGAGTGCATGTGTGTATGTATGAAATGATCAAGTAAAAATCACTTAATTTGAATTAAAAACAATATATACTAGTTATCTTCAAATTCTCACAGTAGGTAAAATTGGTCAAATATGTGTTAGTTTTCATCTTCTACTATGAAGCTTAAGGATGTAACGTTTGGATTGGCTTCATCTTGTAAAGTTTGCATACACAAGAATTATCCTGACACTCCAATTTCCTCCAAAAGAAAAAAAAAATCATATCCAGCTCGGTTTTGTTTTCCAGCCTTTGATCACTGACAATTTCAAATAAATATTTTTAAGATAAGATGAAATATCCAAGCAATGAGAAGATATAAAAAAGTGCACAGATAAATAATTAAAATTCAGGATGTCATTTCCATCGTGTTCAAGCTAGCCTCTAATCTCCTGGTGACAGACAGGGGACCAGAGAACAAGGTTTGGTTCTTGGTCTCTTTCCATTCCATCAACAGACTCGGAAAGCCATGGCAGCAGGGCATCTGAGTGGTCCCTGCATAAACGCTAATTACACTTAGATCCCACTGATTAACAGAAGCTGCAGTTCTCAGCACACTGAAAATCAGGCTAATGGCGGGAGCATCAGGCCATACACATGCAAGTCAACATGAACCTGTCCACCAACTGTGAGGAATCTGGTGCCCTGTTCACAGCTCTCAGTTTAGTGAGCAGAGCTGGTCAGCCATGAAAGCCTCTGTCCACTTCTGCTCAAAAACAGCAAGACAGCAACACAGTGAGGAGGGGGCACTAAGGAACATGAAAGGGCACACCACAGTCCTCTGGAGGCTAAAACTAGTTTCCAAAACCTTTAAAATACTCTCTGTCAGGCCTGAAAAGCATACTAAGCTTTAACTGGAATTGGGAAAGAACCATCTTTTCCAGTAGAGACGATTATCATTCCATAATAACCTCAAATAACTGTGCCTACAGCAAGTTCTGCAGGTGCCCTGTAACAGCAAAGAGAATGACAAATGCAACGTTCAGGGTGGGAACTGTTACTCTTTCAGTCAGCTTCCTCAGTGTTAAGTTTTGAGTCATGGCCACCACAACAACCCCCACCCATGGCGTTGTTTACCTCCAGGCCAGGTGAGCCCGTGGCCACCGAGCATCCCTCCAGGACAGACACAGCTGCTCCACAAGCTGCTGCACACACGTGTCTGATGGCTGCCACCTCTGAGGAGCTGCTTGGGAAGAGCACCAAGGGCTGACAGCATGAACTGGTGCTGTGTTCAAGAGACCATGCTCATTTCCCAGCTCTGCCAGCTGACCTACTCACTAAACTTGGACAACTGTCCCAATTCCAAACGTCCCCGTTTTCCCAGTATTAATGGAGATGCTGACACCTGCCTCCTCTGCGACCTGCTGACGAAAAAAGCTAAATGGCTTTCAACAGCATCAGAGACTACAACTCATATAAGGAAACTGTATACACATCTTCTTTCAGTGCCCTAATTTTCAGCTGTGCACTGCTACTAGTATCATTCCTCTCTCTGATAAATTTGTGACAGAAGCTGTCAGTGGAGAAAAGATCTTCCATTGCATAATAAAAAACGTATATGGCATAGACATTGTAAATTATAGTTATAAATTATATACTCATATATAATAATATATATTGCAATGCTTCTTTTTGAGTAGGAAAAATATAAGAGGGAACTTCAGTAAAAGTCCAGAGGGTCAAATCCAAATTCAAGTAACATCTTCAATGTACACTATGAGAAGGAGCAGAACATTTTAAGAACAAAGGGTCTAATTCTGCCTTCATATGTATGCCAGCTACTTACACATGCACAACAGTCAGAAGGAGACCCAAAGTTTCTGCAAAAATTATTTCAGAAAGTTAAATAATTTTTATCTTGAAGGAAGCTAAAAAAAAATAAATTGATCTATTTTTTGATACAACACTGTCTAATACAACAGCAAACGTATGTCACATTTTGGAAGAAAAATCTGCATCTGACATGAAAGTGTCTGTTCAAAATTTAAACCAGATGTGACATAAAACAGCTGAAATCCAAATTTTGGAAAAAATCAAGATGCAGAAAAGATACAGCAACTGGCTTCTGCTGGATACTGCAAGGGTAAGAGAGCTCTCTTTTTAAAGTATTCAGACCGGAACCTTTCTAGGTACACAGAAACACTTTAACCTGTTGGTATTATCTTTCTAAAATGTATCATATTTTGTGTTCTACAGTTTGTAGGGGTGGGGGTTTTTTTGTCTACTTATTTTTTTAATTTTCTCTCAATTTTTCAATTTGGAAATTGACTATCTAGCCTATTTATGAATTTTCTGTATATTCTCGTATAGCACTCTGTAAGCACTGAAGAGCAACTACTAACTATTCCTTTTATTCTTCCCTTAAAAGAAAAGAAAAAAAAAATCAAACAGGCATTGTCTCTATAGATGCCTCTTTTGCCTTTTAGTTTCCTTTTTTCTTCACATGTCTGCATACTGACACATTCAATTTCAGGTTATCAGCACATCTGAATTACAGAATACTGATGGGGATAGAGGGCAGGCCTCTCTGGACTGATTAGCATCATTTAAGAAAGCATTCACTTGCTTGCTTCATTGGCTGCAGGGATTCCATGATGGGTGGCCTTTTAGCATTAGAAGTCAATATGGAGCAATCTCATTTGAATTAAATATGGACAAAAGAAAAGATTTGAGTGTGGTTATTCATAGCTAACCTTTTAATTTCACAAAGCTCTGAAATTTGGGAGTTTGTAAGCCCTAAAACTTAAATATACTTAGTTTTTCATTTCTTTTCAACCCAGTGCTCTTCTCCTCCTCCAGTTTTTATGTACTTTCTAATTTGTGGAAAACTTAAACCAGAAGATTATTTCAAAAGAAATGTCTGGATGAATATTCAGGAAAACCTTTTAACCTAGTTAAACCTACACTGACTATAAAAGGAGGAATGCCTGATTCTAATCCATAAATGTATGTAAATCCACACTGAAAAACATATTTGTCTCTATCAGACTCATACTTGTTTCTGAATGGACCATAAATGCAGCCAAGTATTTCATTAACACAAATAATTATGTATGGTCAGTCATATTATGACCTTTGTTAACAAGAGCCTAAACCCGTGGAAAGGTTGCAGTGATTTAAAGTACAAAATCTGAGCAGAAGGAAACAAATTTCTATTCTCTCATTAAAGTAAAATTATTCTATGAACCAAAACATAAAACAGTAACAAGAAGCTCTACCTAACTAGTAAAATCACAGAAATGTATTACATCAGGCTACAGAAACAACTGAGAGAAAATAAGTAAAGCTTAAGTTTTCCAAGAGATCAAAAGAAGTTAAGTGCGAAATTTGACTTCCAAGTAGATGAAAGAGCTAAAAGTGTAGCCAACCTCTTTGAATATCTGATCCCTCTGCACTTGAAGACAGTGGGAGTTTTGCCATTAGCTTCAATGGAAGCAAAAATCAGACATTGAGAAATGAAGTGGAAATGGCTTTTGCTGAGCTGGGCTGACTGCCACGATACGGGATAAGCTCAGCCTATGAGGAACAGAGGATAAATATCACACTACTCGTAGCACATGACTTGTCCCTTTGCTACCTATCCCAACAGACCAAGCTTAAATCGGATATATATAGTTAACTCCAGTCCAAACCATTTCATAGATATCCTGATGAAGGAGAAGAGTATTAAAAGTCCCTCAGTGGGTGTCTCATAGAAAAAGATTCCAGCAAATCATTCCTGTACTGCAGACATCATTGAATCTGAAAGCATTTTCATGGATCACGTTAAAGATTAAATCAACCCCTTAAAAAGAAGCAGTAGAACACTACCTGCATTTATCCCTTTTAGTTGTTCTATGGAAGTTAAGCTTGAAACCACCTAAAGTATTCACAGAATGACTGCTGTATTACTCAAGACTTTAGTTCCTTCCTGCTGTTGTAATACAGAGAACACCTAGATGAAAGAGAATGGAAGGTAGGGAATACATTTTCTAAGGAAACATACACATTCATCTTTTTCAAATTGTATGATCTCACCATAATATTCAACTGTTTTATAACCCTGCTTTTCCAAGTTTTCCTCCTGTCCCCACTTTACTAATTGCCAAAAAATTTTTATTTCAGTTTTTTTTTTTTCAAGCCAGTATCCCAGACCTCTCCACTCTCACACAGTGTTACATCAACAGCATCCCTAGCATGCATTTTGTCCATTTTTAAATGGAATAAGTCTAAATAAAGAAACAAAAGCGCTTGGGAGCACTTTCACTGCAGCATAAGCATTCTGAAAAGGCCCTTCACAAATGTTTCCAATATGCTTTATACTGCAACCCAATGTGCAACTTCTAAACTACACCACCACAAGTAAGAAATTAGAAATGTTGAGGGCTATTGAACACTGAATTTTCACAGTGCATCTGCACAAAGTTATTTAGCACAGATGTTTCTGTAATTGTGATCCACTGGAAAAACTTAAAGTGTTCAATGGCCCTCACACTTCCACCTGCAGAGCAGTACTGGCCTAGTACAACTATGCTGAGCTGTAGCGTATAAAAAGCAGCAGCAGAGGCTGGATCTGGCTTTGTAAGGATTTTCACAAATAGTGTTATTCTGCTTTGTTTGTGAAGGGGTGCCACGATTTTGGTTTTTTTTTCTTTTCGTTTACAAAAAGACCCACATATTAAAAAGGGGTGAAATAGATTTTACATGCCTGGCTTTGAACCTGGGAATCTCCCACAGTGCAACTAATTGCATTGCCAACAAGACACAGGAGTACACCCACAAGCAGCATAAAATGTAACTGTGAGGGGTGTGATGGTAAGTCTTTATAAATAATACATTCATCCCAAGGTGCACTTGTGTCTATGTTGTTAATGTAGGTATTTTTTCATTAGTAGCTGTAAAGATATCTGGGCAGGTGAACATCAATATGCCTCTAAAGACAATAAAAATTAGGAAGCAAGAAGAGAACAGCACTTGTTTCTTAAGCAGAATGGTTCAGTATATTCAGTTGGTACTAGAGCAAAAAGAAGTGAAGATCATTACAGTGATCCCAGCTCTATATGAATCCACATGGCCTCAGAAATTCCCAGGAGGGCATCACCCTATTCCGACTGTCCAAAAAAAGGGTGTCTCTTGAGATGGTAGACACAGGCAGTATCCTCCTGCCCACAGGAACAGCTGAGCAAAGAGCAAGCAGCACAAATCTGGTTAAAGAGCACAGAATAAGGACCAATAACTTCGTCATCCCACTGCCAATGTACAAGAAAGCAGTCGGACCATTCAGTTAACCTCCCTTGAATATCCTTGAAAAAGGATTCTAGAGACTCTTTTAGCTGAGAAAAGAAGAGGGAATCGATTACAGAAAAGACTGTAAGCAAGATAGGGATAAGACAACTTTGATATAAAAACATCGTCTAACATGGCTATCAGCACACACTGGACTGTAGAAGTACATAAAAATTTAGTGATAGGTTGCTAGTTTTCAAAACACAAATCCATAATGTGGACTCATATTTTGGGCCATAAAAAGTGAGGATAATGGCTAAGTTAGCATTTGAAAATTGGCTGCAGTAACCACTAAATACATTTCTCAGAGGATATGAACAATAATGTGACAATTGCTCCCAACTAGATAACCACTTTGTGCTGCTGTCCCACCAGATCTAACAAATGTAACCAGGTCAGTGCCTCAGCTGGAGAGCAGCCACTTAATTGCTCCAAGAATCTTTAAGGTTCTTGTTGCTAAGTTGTTCTTTATTTGCTACAACACTCTTCTACCATCTTTAATTCTATGTGTAGTCCTGCACGGCTCCATTTTACCCTCTCCTCCTTCACTGCTCTCCAGCTAGGTCACCCCTTTTTTGCTCGTGTGCCTTCCTCCAAGTCTATGCCTCTGACGCTCACATCTACCCTCTGCACCTGCCTCCTATCTGAGCTTGGCACACCTGCCTGCACCTGAGACCACCTCTTCTGATTATGTTGCTGTCAATTTAAACTTGGATGAATAAAACTAAGCTTTGTGTGTTTCCTTTCATCCTCCTGCCATTCCCTACTTACTTTGTCACTGTTCATCAGCAATGCCATTTCCTTGCCATCTTCAGTGTGACTCTTTATTCTCAGCCTCGAAAATTTCAAGTAACTCCCAAACCTGTTGTTTTTTTCATGTACCCTAGTTTAAGAAACAATCTCCTATTTCTAAATAGTGAAGAATCTTCAACTTCTCCATCCTGACTGTTACTGCAACTACTTCTACTTACTCATTCCCCAAATACTCAGCTCCACCCCAGCACAGACAGCTGTTCCCTGAGTAGGCCCAAGTGTTCTGCAATAGAAACAATAAATAATTAAATGATAATGAGGAGGCAGCATGCTGATAGAGGAGGTGGCACTACATCCTACAAGACAGCACCGAATCAGTGTGCCAAGATGATAGAGAGAAACCAGGCTGATCTATAAACTGAATTTTCATTTAAATCTGAAAAGCAGAATTGTGGTTGGCCATAGTAAACAAATGACAGTAGTGCATAGATCTTTGATTATATTAAATATACCACCCTGGGCAACATTTTAAGAGATGTGCATAATGTCCTTTTGAAAACTGAACACAGGGCCAGAAGCCCAAAGACATGCAAGCCCTTGACCCTTATTCAGGCACCTAAATCCCACTAGAATGAAGATCAAGCACCTCAAAACTCAAAAGACTGCACACTTCAGAAGATGTAAGCCACAGGCATGTAGTTCCCTGAGACACTTTTGAAGTTGTAACCCCTGGTCAAATGCTATCTTAAATACTACCATCCCACCACCTCGGCTCTCACAGCAATTTTATCTGGTTGATGTATTTATTTCTGTCCTGTTCTGCTACAAGCTGTAAAAATAGCTTAATTGTTCCACCTCAGAGGTGGCTGCTGCTCGGTAGGAAACCTTCTTAAGCAACTGTTTCACAGCCATTTTGTTTAACTTTTTAAGTGCAGCAAAGTTTAAGGCACTTGAGTGAAGGTTCACACAGGTAAGCACACTCTCCTCTTTTAACCACAGAGCTAATCAAGAAACATGAAAATAACCTGTGTTGCACAAAACATTCACTCAGTCCTCTTTCATACTAAACCTCATGGTGTTTAAAACCTTGGCACATTTTCGGGTTTCCAGCTATTCTCACTGCACAACAACATGAACAGAAAGTAGCTGCCTTGAAATAACCATTTCTAAAAGCTCTTGGTCTCCAGTTCCTTCTGTATTAAAACACTGACCCTTTTCATGCGGGAAAAGACATTTTAATGTTCAAGAGATGAAATTTAGTCCCAAAAATAAATGAAGAAATGTTAACAGTCAAAAGGTAATAGGGAAAACAAGAGAGGAATTAAAGCTGAAATGTCATCCTTAACTCACCCCCACCGTGCCCAACTCTTGCAGGGGTCCTCTAACAATTGGTAATCCTTCATAGTGTACCATATGTGCTGCAATAACAAGGCCCAATGAGGTACATTAAGGATGTCATTTCAACCTTACCTCCTTGCTTCTGTGAGATGAAGGGAGACCCTGAACTCCATTTTAACATAGTCTAGTGATTAAATAAAAGAAAAGTTGTACTTTTCTAGGACAATGCTGCTCAGTTTTGTAGTGTAAATAAAAACGGCTTAAGTTGGTCAGCTGCTAACCACATGGTAATAATAAGTACAACAGACCGAAGTTCACAATTATTTCAGATTTACTCTCTTCCTGATCTTTCATTTTTATCAGCAAAACATCCTCTTGGCAATGGGAAGCTAAGCTGAAACTTAAATGAAAAAAATGCAAGAAGTAAATGACAAAAGACACAATTTTATGAAAGGAAAATATTCAGACCTCAGCCTTGACCTTGACCTTTTACTGTCTTTTAACATTAAACATTTGCCCCACCTTCGAAAAGATAAATGTGGCTTTTGATGACAGCCTATGTTATCTGAGGATTAAAATAGCCCTCTTGCAGTGCTCAACATTAAAGTCTTCCGCATTTGCAAAATTGCAAACAGATGCAACTCAAGTACCTGCAAATAATCTGCCAAGACCAATTTCAAAAGGGAGATTTCAAAATATGTGGAAGTCATTAGGACATGTATTATTTTTGCAATGAATAGGCGCCAGGAGTGTCTCAAGAAGCAGATGGGTGCTACTTTGTTTATAAAAGATCAACAGAATATTTGCCTGTAAATGAAGACGTATAAGCTATATGAAACAATTATGTTAAAATGGTGAATGTTTCAAAGCTAATTGTAATGGTCTTTTAAGATCTGAATTCCTCATTTCTTACAGCATGCTAAAATATCATTTTAGTTTTGGTCTTGATTGATATAATTACAAAAATGGCAGAAAATTAAAGCAAATGCTGTCAGTTTTGCTGTTGTAAATGTTGTCACTTTATCACTTGTTTACAGTTGCACCCATACTGATAAGTGAATATTTTTCAACATGCGTAAAAAAATACGACCTTAATCTCATGGGAAAACACAGAAAGGACAGTAAAAGACGCTAAGCTTAAAAACAAAACAAAAATATTTCCCGAACTGCAACATGCTACCTAATGACCAGTAGTTTAAAATTCACATGTATACAAATTCCTAGGTTATTAAAACAGAGGATCACAAAGGAAACTGTGACTCTATCTAACACATATAAATTTATAAAGAACTCAATAAACATTAATACATTATCCCTGCAACAGAACAATAAGCTGTAGCACAATATGGCTGGTTAAAATCTCAGTGTTGTATTTCTCAAAGTAATATATTTTAAATCAGGCTTCCAAATGATAATGAAAAATTTGTCTGTCCAGATACTAAATCTATTTGGCATTACTTGCCACGACGAGGATATATAAACTGGGGAAAAAAAAAAGGCACATATTTTACTTGCCCATCAAAAAAATTAATTGCTTGGGCAAAGACAATTTTGCACTGTTGATTAAGATAGTTATATCCAGAAAATTCCACTGAATAAATATTTTTACATTTGCCTCAGTACTGATGAAGAGTACTATTACAATCACAGTTTAATATGTGTATTAAAAATAATAGGGGTATATTTTGGGAGTGTTTGTCTGTTTGTTGTTTGTTTGGGGTTTGTTTTTACACAGTTAGACTTAGGCAAATAGAAATTTACAGGAGATGTTTACATCAAAAGAGTAATTCAAGATTTGCTGACATTGTAACATACCAACTACAACTGCATGGCTACTTTCATTTATTGCCATTTACACAAAAGTGTGATACAGTAGGCTTAAAATACAATGGAAGCCCTCAGAGTGCAGGTTCGGAGACCCTAGTGAAAAGTTAGAGAGCAAATGCAAATACTTTTCACACTCTCCAGGTTTCACTAGGTACTGCAAACTGCAATCTTCACTTTTTTTTTTTTTCATTGTGATGAAGTTTCTGCTAGGACCTAAAAACTCTGTTCTTCACTGATAATCTTCCAACTGGGGCTTCTACTGTTAGTGTAAACCTGTAAGATAGAGAGAAGGAGAAAGTAAGAAGAAAGAGACAGAAATAGGAAAAAAAAGAGCTGCTAAACAGAAATTATGAAAGATAAACAAGGAGAGCTAGGCAAAGGAAAGGGAAAAAACCCCCAAATATCAGAGCAAGCAAAACATTAAAAAATTTGAATTTTTAAAAAAAATCTTCTACATATGAATAAAGATCACTGTATGGGATTAATGGAATATTTCTTTGTTGATATATAGGTTAGATAAAAGTACTAAAGGTAAAGCACATATAAAAAAATGAATCTGCAGTTAGTGAAAACGTTTTTTCAAAACTTACATTGGCTGTTATATAAATACAGCGAGGAAATCTCTGGTGCCTTCCAGGAGATACAATTAAAAAGAGAAGTGGGCTTCCATTCCCTAGAGCTCGGGGTGTCCTGTCTCAGCATTAACAACAGAATCACAGTTAGGTCAAGAGAGCTGAGCCACAGAAGTCCATGCAGCAGGTCATCCAACACAGGCCATCTTAGGGCAAAAATCTCATCATGGAATATTTTCTCTGTTAAAAGTACAGCTCTGTTGCCAAGTGCTGCACTTCACACCCTTAATTCCAGGGGCGCTTCATGACCATCTGCCCTTAGGACATCTGTGTGCAGATCTGCTGAAGAGAGCACTTGGTGAAGGAGAGCCTAATTCTAAAAATTTCCCATCACAGGAGTTAGGAAGCTGGTGATAGCAGTGGTGCAGAAGAATAAGACAGACCCACCAGCTCCAAGTGGACAAGTGTACCCCAAGTGAGGCGTAGCAAAAACTGCTTCTGACTAGTGTCCTCATCCCACACAGTGAAGGGGAAGGACCATCTCATCGCGGATCATACTGTCTCCAATTTATTTAATTTCTCCTTTGGAGCTTTTTAAGATTATTTCCATTTTTACTGTAACCAACCCAAGTCAGATAAACAGAGATATTGCCTTCCATTCCTAGCCCAAACATATTTGGGATCAGTTTCCCAGAATTCAGCCACAGGACAATCCCTTTGCCTTCTTAACCTGGAAGGGACATCCCTCTTCCACTACCCCCAGCCCTTGCTTCAGCCTGGAGAACCCAACAGGCAGATGACAGGCTGCAAAATAGCAAGCCACCGTAGTAAGTTTTATTTGAAAGCAGTTGCCAGATTTCAGAAATGGCAGGATTCCTGTTTGTTTGGAACAGGAGGATGTATTTATACTGCAGATACGGTCTGAGCAAGAGGTTGTCTTGCTGACTGCTCAGAACACGTTCGTGGGAGTTGGATTTCAGCTTACGAAGGGGTCTGCACCATCTGGAGACTCCTACAGGCTCTTGTCCACTCCAGGAGCTTTAAAGGGATCCCATAAAGGGGCATATTTGAAACTGAATTTGAGGGTGGCTGGTCAACTCACGCCAGACTATACATTTATGTAAAAATAAAACAACAAAAAAAACAAAACAAAACAAATTTGCAGACACTTGTACCATAAATCTGCCCTGAAAAACTATGTATTCCAATAAATTCAGTTACAACACATACTGACCCGGTTTGAGCAAACCATACAATTTTAAAATTATGCCAGCCTCTGCAAAACTATGTGGGATCTCTCACACCATGAATTAATATCCATGAGAGACTTAGCTGAGCTCATCAAACTCATTTCACATAAGACAACAAATTAAATCACCCCAGGGACTAAGTACGTGAAAAGCCAGAGTGCTATCAAGCAAGCTAGGTCCCTATAAGGTAGATTTCTTTAAACAAAACATTAACTATACTTTCAGAATACACTGCTTCTATTGTTTATATGCACCACATAATGAAATGCTACTCCTGTTTTCACCAGATGGTAGCACATATAATTTTCAGGCCTTCAGTTCATATCATAATACAAACAATTGGTATGGCAAATATTACTGGTCTGTAAACACTTCCACTGTTCCAGAGCTTTTCCACAAAAACAATACAATTTTTCCATTTCACCGTTGTAACAGAAACCATGATAATTTCTGATATTCCAAAATATATGCATATTTGGTCACTTCTTGCTGCCCAAAACAAACAAAATGATCAAACCTCGGACTGTTCAGCTGCTTCTGCTTTTTAAATAAAAATTAAATATTAGCAAAACAATGCTAATATCAAAATGCTTAAATGGTACAATGCAAGATGTATCATTAATACATTTTAACAATAATACATGCTGTGTTCCTACACTGGAATAACATCATCCATATGAATCCCAGGAATTTAGTATATCTGACAGTTTCTCTCAACCACCCATAACATTCTTTCCTGTCTCATTGTAGCTGGCGAAAGAGAATTCTATAATTGAGTGGTACAGAACATGTGCCCTCCCTGCTAGAAGATGACAGATGGATTATAAAAACTTCAAAGCAGAGCATTTGGAGCACCAGGGGAGAGATAGTGGGTATTTGAACTCTCAGTCTTTACCCAGGAGACAATGGCACTCTGACATGGTGCATATATCAAGGAATGGTGTAACTAGATAGACATAATCTTTCTTTTCAGTAAGTATTTAACATTCTGTTACGAACAAGTTTCAGCCTAGCTAAAGTGCAACTCATCTTAATACTAATCATCGTAGCCTGAAAGGCTACATGCCCCCTTTTTTCAATTTTGGCTCAACTGCTCCTTCATAAAACTGTTTTTTAAAGGACAGAAGCAGTGTTACATAGGTGCTCAGGTAGCAGACAGGCTATTTTGAATCTTACAATTAATGTGTTGCTGGGATTTAGTATTTGTATATGTGTAGGTGAATTTCTTGCTTTCTGGAATGCTTATTTGCATTCTCTGCATTTAAAGCTCTGCTCTCCATCAGAGTTTACATACCACATGTTGCTGATCATTCACTAGTTACTAAAGTTCCCATAAATTATTAACATCCCTAAAAAAACTCTTATAATTCTAGGGGTATAAATCCTTTCAAGGAATTGATCCTTTCACTCCTGCTGCTATACCACAATGATGGCTGAATGTCTTATGCCATGTTTATCAAGATAAATTATAATCTGAAAAAAAAACAAAACACCATCCTTCTGTAGCCTTTAAATACCTGCTAGAAACACATAAAGACAGAGAATCCCATTCCCACCAGAGGTGTGTTCAAAATTTCTTAAAGTTAAGAATAATTGCATCAGCATACAGATTTTCTAAATCATTACCTTCCCATACAAACATAGAGCCTTGACATATCTTGACATTGCTCATCCATTTCTTTTTACCACTCCTGTGATGGCCATTGCCCCTGGTTTATTAAGAAATTACTTGCCGAAATTGTTTTTAAAAATACCTATGACTTACTGTAAGGCCAGAAATAAAAACGAGTTTAGAGATCTCATTTGTCTATATCACAAAAATCACACACACATGATTTGACACAGTTTGCAGCCGCTGCTCAGGCAAGGCCCAGGACTAGAATAGCAAGGGTATTATTGCAGGTCAGAATTGAGGGGTACTGGCAGAGCTGCGTGTGGGAAAGCTTGCATAACAGCCACCCTGTGCCAAGCTTTAGCCTTTGTTATTAGGCCCTTTAATGAACGCCATATTCACACAAATTAAATAAAAAAATATGCTGCATATTTTAAGTAGAGTGAATTCAAAACTAAACAATTGGAAGCTTCAATGCTACAAGAAAGCCACACAGTAACTATTCCCATTCTCCTACAAATGCGTTTAATAAAGTAACATGCAAGCAATTTTAAATATTTGATCCTTTTATTACACAGTTGAAACTAAAAAAAAAAAAAAATAGCAAGCAAGAACTCTGGAAGATGATGAGGCTGTAGTTTTTAAGTAGCAAGTAAAAACAATAGCACCAAGATAACACAGAGAAAAACAGAAGCAAGTAACTTTGCAGCTGTGTTAATAAAAAATGTCATAACTCCAGCAGTGGAAGAGGCTCTCGCTCACAAACTGCCCAGTGCTTCATCACAGATGGCTCCCTAGCAAATAGCACTGTGGCAAACTGCAAAGTTGCCTATTAATGTATATTTTTTCCCTGCACAAAACATTAATCCCAGTCTTTACAAGAGGGGAGGAGGTGGAGGACTGTGATGCTTTGAAGGAGACCTGTTTTGAGAAACCCTTTTTTAAGTGCATTTTCATCTTTTCTTTTTTCAGTGATCTTCTGCCACACTGGAATGTAAACACCACAGGAATAGACAGAATCTCGAATTAAGGATTTGAATGCCTTTCTTTAGAAGTAATCTTCAAAGAATGTACATCCCAAACATCACAGTGGCTCAACAAGCTGGAAGCTAGCTACTGCATGTAAAACTGCACAGGTCATACCTAGTACCTACTACCAGTTGGGTCCTGAATTGCTACAAATATAAACAACACTGGTTTGTATCTTAATATATTTGACAGGCAGGACTACCAGGGACAGTAATATGGCTTTAATGGAAGAAAGCCATTCTTTTACAATGGCACTAGTGTACTTATACACACTGTGTTGTTGAATTAAAAGTTAGCTCAGCAGGACCCGGCTTTATTTTTGTTAGTAGGCATCCACCATCAGTCGTCGACGCTAGTGGAGAGGAAAGGCATGTCTTATTTACAGATGCTATTGTGCTGACTTTAATAATAGTAAATACACAGAAGACAGACTATTGTGGACGGAAAAAATCTTTGGTTTAATGAACTGTCAACTCGTCCATCATAATGTTACCCAACCTAAAACCGCCAAATCTGGACAAGCTCTTTGATGATATAAAGCAGACAAGAGGTTTTGTTCACATGCAACAAAATGGAAGAGATTGCTGCCATTAAAAAATATACTAGCCCAGGCTAGCACTAACTGCCACACATTTGTTAGATAATAGCTTGATTTTTTTCCTGTGAGAATAGCCTTCTGCAAGAAAGAGACATTTAATCAGAGTGATACATGACATCCAAAAACTGAAACCAAAAATTATGGCATGAGCTAAAAGCAAGTTGTCTTCCTGAAGGCAGAATACTGAAACATCTTTAAGATTAATTCTGGGAGAGAATTCTGAAAGTCAAATGCTGAAAGATATTGAAAATACATTAATTATGCACAACTCAGGATCTAGGAGAGGTTAAACCCCAACTTGGCAGAAAATTGAATCCTTTTATTTGATACAAACTTTGTACATAGTGATGTTGTGTCCTGCATTCCTAATCTCCCTAGATCTACCAACGGAGCAAAAGGGCTGCAAGACAAAGAAATCAGAGATTTAGCCGTTCCAGTGTCATCCTGCAAAGAAATTAAATAGAACAGGGACCGTGGAAAAAGGCTTCTTGCAACCGTTTGTGGCAGAGGTCAAACCTCAGACCTACCTGGGGCAATTGTCCATCTTGTTCTATCAAACATTTATAACAACTTTCTCAACTTAAGTGGGATTCAAGGAAAGGAGACTTTTCACAGTTGCATCTGATGACTCTCTCAGGAACAACTGTCATTCATGTGCATTAATTTTCTGTCACCTTAAGCACTAACCAACCTTTGAAGACATGCTACCTATCTTCCACAGTGCATATTTTCCAGTTTTATCAGAGCTGAATATTAATCCCTTATATTAATTTTGTGTGTGTGTGTGTGCGCATGTTCGCGTCCACGTGTCCATTTTAACACTGGGGACCATTGCTTTCTACTCTGGATAGTCTTAATTTTAATATTTTAACCATTCATATTAGAATGCTCAAAATTTTGGAGGCTAATTTTGAATCATCCACATTTTGATTCCCGGAAGGGCCAAGCACTTATTTTTCATTATGAAGTGCAACAATAGCTGTGCTCAGGAAATCAAGTCCTATGTCTCCGAGGATTATTTTTCCAAGAATCAGACACACCAAATAAATGATGTCTTTGGCAAACGCAATGCGAAGTCTATGTATTAGACACACATTCAATTTCATTTTACACTTAGATACTTAAATGAAGATGAATCTTATACATTTGCTAAAGAGTTGATTGGTCTGTTTGATAACACGATGCTCTCCGAAAGGTCACCAATTTGTCTAACCATAGAAACAACCACTAGAGTTGCTAAAGAAGCAGATTCCCTGAGCACTAAATTTGGAGGAAGGTCTCTGTCTCCAAGGACCCAGATAATTCCAGAATACAGACATGAATTCTGTTCTGGTTCAAGGTATGGGAAATTCCTTAAGGTAACAATTTTTCCTTTTTTTTTTTTAGAATACTAAAGGTCACAGTCTGACACTTAATTATGACAGGAATGTTCAACAGAGAGGATAATTTTGATTCCTCGAACTGAGGCTGAACTGAACAACCTCTGTGCTAGCCAAATCTGCTACCCCACAACTCCATACCTCTACTTCCCTAACCCTCAAGAGAAACTCTTGCCATCTTCTCACCCTTTGTCACTGCTCCACTCCCATCAATTAACTCTAAAATTTCTGACTTTCTTCAGCTTTCAACCTTGATCCCTATGTGGAGATGAAGTCAGTGCTCTGGAGTGCTACCAAAGACCCAGAAGGCAGCAGGAGCGGCAATGATAAGAATGATAACTGATCTTTAACTCAGTCAGGCAATTAGTTCTCTCAACCACAGAGTGATGCAAACACAGAGTTCTTAGACCAAAATCCTTGGTTTCCACTGAATCAGACCAGCTGATTTAAGAGTTTTGTAGCCACATTTCTTCTTTAGATAACAACAAAGACACTACGAGAAAAATTAAATATCAGCACTCTTCTAATCATACAGTGCCTATGGCCCAATGGTCTGACCTATTGCCAAAAGTGCCAGAGGACTGCAGATAGTTTTGTGGATGCTACATGAGCCCTGAAACTTCAGTTCAATTTAGGTAAGGAGAGACTCCTTCACCAACAATCTTACTCTTTTAAGCAACTACAAGCCCAAATGTCTGGAAAAGAAAAGGACATCTTGAAATAGCATGTGTGGATAAAAAATGAAAAAGGGAACAATTAAAACACCTCTTGTTTCTACAGCAATTTTTAAAGTCTCACCTATTCCTTCTACCTGTTTTCTTAATAATTTTTAGTATCTAAAATTTCAACAAACATTAACCAGAACTAAACAACTTATTATAGGAATGCAGTGAATGGAACTGGACAAGATGCTCCACTTTCAGGAGTGATTATGAATGATTCCTGTGAACTGGCCTTACAAATGAGAGAGACGTTTCACCCAGATCACTGTAAACATTTAATTCTGATTTACTTGAAATAAATCTACACTTCTATTTCTTTGAGCTACTCTTGCAACACAAACCAGAAAATTATTTTTAAAGGCACAAACAAGGTCTCAAGATCTCCTAGATGTATACAAGCTTAACCCACTGTTCCCTGAATCCCAGGATACAACTGTAATAGCTATAACTAGAGTGCTTAGTCTTTTCACTCAAGTTATAGACACTACAGGTCTCAATGCTGGAGGGTGCTAGTTCTCTTATCCATGTCAACCAAGGTAACAATTCACAAATAGAAGGTGATGTAACTAGAGCATGTTGTGCTCCACTGGTCCTGGCAGGTAGTATTGACTCTACTCACTCACCATCTCCGAGCATGGGAAATATTGCAAGTGAGCTTTTTTTGCCAACAGGCCAGAGACTGCAAAGAACAGCATTAACCACACAGCAACTCGAACAGAGAAGTATCAAAATTCACTGTTGGAGTAAATACCTCACTTTCCCAGCAGCTGTCTCCATCCGAGACAGTCAGTCCCATACAGACAGCAATGAAACACTCCACCTGAAGCAACTGCTTCAACGTGCACCTGCTTATGAATCAAACAGTTGCTAATGAAGTATCAGAGTTCCAAAAGACGAACAGACCTAAAAGACATACTCAACCTCATTATGGCATTTGGTGATACCGTGAAGTTTCACGCCTGTTTTCACTACTATTTTCTAACACTAGATAAGAAAAAAATTATTACAGCAATTCAAAGCTGACCTCTCATCTGAGCCATTTCACTAGGGGCCTTCTGCATCAAACCATCCATGTGGGAAACCTCAAGTGTATCTCTCTAGAAATACAACCAAATGGAAAGTTGCTTTCCTTGGCTAATCTTTTTGTGTAAAGCTTGCCCACTTGCTGCCAGCTTTTCCACAATCACAAGTTTTAACCAGAGACCAGGGGTGTTTTCAAGAGCAAAACTGTCAAATACAAAATTATTTGCAAATCCTCTGGGGGATAGTATCAAAGAAGAAACTGCTGCACAGCTTTTGTGAGCTACATGGTTGAAACTCAAAAAATCTCCCAAAAGGTCAAGAAAAACTGCTTTGGTTCAGGAGCGATCGCTGGCTGAGCCATTCTGTTCAAAGACAAGATTGTGGCTGGAGGGTAAACTTAGGGTGAGGAATCTGTGCTTCAGCACAGCCAGAGCGAGTGAGGAAAAATGTGGCAGATGAGTATCAACACAGAAAAATGTGAAGGTTTAACATCTGGGGAAAGCAATCTAAACAACCACATACAATAACACTGAATTTGGAAATGGCATGTAAGCACAGAAAGAGATCTTGGAATTGACAGTCCTCTGAAATCATTAGTTCAGTAACATACAAAAGAGTAAACACAGCCTTAGTCAAGAAGGGTATTGAGAACAAGATGGACAGCATCCTACTGCCACAGCAGAAAGCGTTGGTGGACCCATGTCTAGAATACTGTGTGCCGTTCTGGCCTCATCTTTCCAACAAAATGTAGCAGTCTCAGAGCTACTTAAAAGGTCAAATAAAATTATATCGGAGGTAGAGTGGCTGCTTCACAGAAAAAATGAAAATACTTCTTTTCATAAACATCAGTAAGCTTGGTACCATGCTGCCACAGAAGGTGGGGAAACAAACCAACTGCAGACTGGACAAACATCCCTACAGTGACAGTGGGTACAAGGATTTTGTGAGGAAAATGGACTACCAAAAGCCTTGGGGCTCACTTGGCCTCCCTAATCCGCACCTCTCACTGCCAGCATCAGGCAGAAGGGCGAGATGGGCCGCTGGTCTTCTGCCAAGGGCATTTCTTTCATGCCAGGCAAAGTTACCACCCTGCAAACATACAAGACCCTGCAAGACACTCCTCCATCTACACTCATTCCGATAGCCTACTAGTCCTCTTCATTTTTTCCAAGCAAACTATTAAAACAAAAGCTTATTCATATACTTTTTATCAATAAATATCATAATGTTTTTTAAAGGTTGTAAAAATCTTTTTACCCACTGGGCAGACAGAGATGCAAGCACTGCCTGAGCTTCAGAGGTGATTAGTGCCCCACTTGCAACCTCAAGACTCATTAGTGGCAAAAGGCCTTCAGCACCTGTAAAAATCACTTGCCAATGAATTTTCCAAGGTCACATTGAAAGTCAAGAAAAGAATTAGGAATGAAGTTCTGTCCAGTGCTTTATCAACAAATTTAATTTTCAGGTGTCATCCATTTTTCTCCTGATATTATGGTCATTCAAGCTCATATTTCACAGATGGACACCTTTTGCTCCAGGCATACACTACTTGATCTATTTTAGAAATCAAGCACGAGATCCTCAGATATGGCCAATCCACACACTCACAATGCAGGATAATAGTATGCAGAGGTCACTTCTGAGCTGTTCATCACCACTTCCTACTGGAAACTATTTCTGTGGGTTCTATTTGCCCCCATATCAAGATTATTTATCTAAAAGGGCACTTCAGCATATAAAAACAATTCAATGCTATGATTTTACATATGACATAAAACTTCACTTGCCCACTTACAGAAATACCAAGAGTCAGCTCTTGCTCTGATTTATTGAGGTGAAATTGAAGTGGCATAAATGTGGCAAAAATTTAGAAGGTCACGAAGATCCTTAACAAAACACCTGATCACAGAGGCACATTTAGAAGGAGAACTCCAACTTCTTTGGCCTCACAATGAATGACAAAGCATAATTGCAAAAGTAATGCAATACAAGCCAAAGGGAGCTAAAGACAGTACAAATAATTGTCAATGTTTAAAAAGTATTTTGCAGAACGCATTTGTAGTTCTTCATAACCACTTCAGTATCTCAGGAAAAAGAGATATCTGCAGGAAAATGGTAAGATTTTGGTGAATAGAGCTGGATTATTCATCTCCTGGATAGAAGCCCAAGTTTCTCCAAAATAACAGGTTTTTACACTGAGAGAAGAAGAAAGTTAACCTGAAAACCATCTCCTTCCTTTGAATGTTCTCAAGCAAATCCACTATAGTAACATGAGGCAATAAAATAAGGGGTGGAAAGGACACACAGAGTTTACATTAAATTCTGCCTTTATGTTTCACACTGATACAGGAACACAGGATTCAAACAGGACTGGAAACAAACAGTCCCTGGTGGAGTCCTTATGAGCAACAGGACAGAGCAGCACCCAGAAGACGGTGTTGGCAGAAGTGATGGCAGCAATTGGTCCTTTCACCCTGACAGACACATGAAGAGACCCATATGTCCTAACTGGAGGCTTGCTAAAGAAGAAATCTAAAATATGCTTGGATCATTCATATATAGAATACTTCAGGCTACAGTCATTCTCAGCAAGAGATTTTCCTTAATACTTGTCTACATCTGTCAGCTCATGCTGATACATACCGTAGCTTTATTTTTATTGATTTGAAATTTTAACAACGTCACAAGTTAATTCACAGGTCTTTAGAAGAGACCAACAGTAACTAAACAATTTCAACATCTTAATGAACCTACTCCACCAGAAACGAATATCACAATTAGTATATTCATAATGAGATTTTTATAATTTTAAACTGCACACAATGTATACTCTCTTCTACACCCCCTCCTTGCCACTGGAGAGGCAAATAACTTGTATTTTCCCTTTATATGAACATCTTCTTATATCTTCCAGGCATATAATTTACTATTCCTATAAGCTCTTTTTCTCAGGTAATGGTGGTGGGGCATGGCACTTTGCTTTGGAGCCAATTCCACGCTAAATATCGATGTGTAGCTTCATTAGGGACTAGTAAAGGAAAATTAAGGGTGAGGAAGACTGGATTAACAAAACCAAACAGTGACGATGCCAAAGGTTGACCCAAAAATGCATTTAAAAAATTCTACATGTTTTAATGAGTAATACTTGTGTGCTTTTTAAATCATTTTGTAGCTATGGCTTCCAGTCATGAAAATATATGCAATCTCATAAAACGCCTGATATTAGCATGCCTCTTCAAGTGCAAGTGAGTTGTCAATAAGACAATTAAGACAACATCAATAATACACACTGCATGTTATTATCTGCTATTCGAAATCTCAGCCTATCCAAAGATCTCTGGAAACAAAGGGTACATCTGACATTGGCAAAAACATCTCCCACAAGTGAAATATGTAATTCTGAATGTATGCAATGGCACCGCTACCTGTAAGGGAAAAATGAATTGCCTTTAAATACAGAATAAATAACTCCTGGTAATGTAAAACCTGGCTCTATAGAAGAAATGGCTACAATAGAAAATTAGCAATCCTGTGCTTAAATCAATCACTTCTATCACATGATCCAAGTCAATAAAAGTACTGAATAAGTGCTATCATTGACCTTAATCAGCCAACAATTGGCACACAGGGATCAGAAATCCTAGTGAGGAAATCAGTTGTCCCTAGTAAATTTTAGGGTCTGGGGGAACTGCAGACATGCAATCTCTCACAATACCTTTCTATCCAAACTCCACGATGTTTTTAACAGGAGGGAGGAAGTTAAACAAGCAAACTTCAGCACACTCTTTTAGGTATAAAACTTAACAGGTGCACATGCATTCCTATTCCACAACTGAAGAATACTCGTGACTTTTTTTTCCCCCCCTCTGTAACACAGCAACTGCAGCTAAGCATACAATGAAAACAGTCCTCAATGATTTTACTTGGTGAAAATTACCTATCTGGAAGTGAGGGTGATGAAAATCGTGCTGCACAATGATTAATTTGGGCTTTAATCCTGATGTCCCATTTCATCCAAAGTTGCCATTAAGCTCAAAAGGAGAAAGGACTACATAACTGGGACCTAATGTTTTTATTTATCCACCTCATAAGCTGAATGTGATTTCGGATTGAACAGAATAGATTTCCCTGTAACTAATGGACCAGATATATTCATACAATGTCCTTTTATTGATTTTACTTTCTTCTACCTATTGTTTGCATTTTCCTTTGAAAAACACATAACTGTCGTTACGCTGTAGATGCCCTTTACAATTATTATATCATCCGCTATTTCGTAACGAAAAAAAAAATACATGTTTTGCTACAGTGTGCTTTCTAATGAAAGACTACCCACTAGCCAAACTGGAGCCTAAATTGTTAGAACATACTGTACATTTTTGGAGAAACAGAAGAAAATTAGACCCCTTTGGAACTGGTTTGTTTGGTTTTGAAATATGCGCCTTTAAAAATTTAATAAGAGAAAAAAATGGCTAAAGGACAGACTGCATTTTAGACACATTCTAAACAATAAGCCTATTTATATAACTGATCACATAACGAATTTCTAGGCACTTTATGGAATGAAAAGTCTTTTGCACTGCAAAAGTCATACTGCACACAGCTTTCAAGTTTCAGAAAATAAATATTGACAGGGATGGAGCAATAAAAAGATATTAAGCATTTTTAACCTACACTGTTCTGAAATTTTGCACAATATCTTAAATAACCACCAAAATTTTGTCAAATATCTACTAAGGATAAATATGTGAACAAATTTAAGCATACCATCTTCTTTTAACAATTTTTTTTTTCACTCTTCCTTGATTCATATTGCAACATTTTGTTCCTAAGTTATGATTATGCAAAGTACAATTTGTTTTGGATGACTATTTGGAACATTTACAATTATTTAAATACAATTTACTTAACTATTTTGAAACCAAATGATATGTTCAATTAAAGAAGGTTCAACTCTCAAATTGCCTTAATATGTTCATTTCTCAGCATACTGAACTGATGGCTGAAGACAGCACATTTTCATTTGTACAAGGTGCATGGTGCTCCACCAGGTCGCACTGATGAAATATGTGATTTTAGAACCCCTTTACGAAAGGGCAACTTTCTTTCATGGAATCAGCATTAAACTTATCTGTCAATATGGTAGCCTCCAGCTGAATGCAGGCAGAGTTAAAAAGAAAAACGTGAAACCATACTGTTATCTATAAAACCTATACAGAACGTAAGATACGGCTTAATGATTCAGCAATGATTCAGCTATCAGATTCAAAAACATTTTCAAATAACCAGATAAGTTTGCATGCAAGAGCAGCCTTCAGAGATACTCATATTTATGCACAGCCAGCTTTTGCCAAAACGGCGATGATCTCGAGTTGTTCAGTTCCTTAACACAACTAAGCCTAAGGGCACAAGAAAGGGATGAGGTTTATAAAGTAGGAAGCACCCAGACATAAGTATCTTTGACAGAGTAAAGCTTCCAGCAGGATCTCAACCAGGTGCAGCCACTTTCATTAGCCAAGTCTGAGATTACTCCCATGCTGACTATCAAGTCCTATGAAAATATGAATTATCTGCATGCACCACAGCAGTGTTCATCCACACGCTTTGCCACTGCTGGACATCCTTCTCAGGGTTTCAAAACTGTACACAGAATTACCAAAATTCTCTGAGAACTTACACACATAAATACCCAACCTCATTTTGTAGATTTTATTCTTTTAACTTGTCCGTGCTGTTTAATTTCCCGTTAAAAGGGAAGCATTTCTTTCAGCTGTACAGATGGGACAAGACAGAAGTCTCAGATTTCTGAGGCATGCAGGAGAGAAGCCGTGTTAGGACTTTCATCTCTCCCTCTTGGTTTCTACTGAAATCTGTTATTTGTGCTTATACAATCAATAACATTCAAACTAGTATTGCTCAGATTCAAAACCCAGTTATCAGCTGTAACCCTCTGCCTATTTCCAGCTGGAACTCAGGACAGTTCTGGAAGCTCGGCCATAACTGAACTCCTCAGGATACGGGTGTGTTTGTTTAAATAAAAGGAAAAGTTCAGATAAAGAGCTTAAATTCCCTGTCTAAGGTAGCCATTCCTGGAACATTTGGCAGTGGAAACTGAGTCAGTCTCAGAAGCCCCTTTCAGGATGGAACATGCAAATGCAGTTTTGGAGGTTTCAGCGTCACTGAAGTCAAGGCTATCCCTTTGATACTCAAAGTCTGAAATAAGCTTGAGCTAAATATTGCCTTGTCATGAATAAACCAAGTTCAGATACTTAATCAAATTTTCATTTCTGTGTGATAGAGCATTTATATCATGGCTATCATTGTGACAGCAGAGGCTCGAGTCAGTGTGGCTGCTCTGTCTGCTGCTGTGAAGGGTCAGGTACTGTTCTGTGTGCAGGTGACAACCTGAAGGACTCTGCTAAAATCCTGGTATGGTCAAGCCAGAACTGACATCAGGTCTTCCTAGAAGAGCATTAGAGGCTGTTCTAAGGCTTGCCTGATCACCTGAAATTCAGGGGCATTTTTCTAGCACAGATATCATCACAGGTGTTGCCACTGAAGCAAAATGCATGTCAGTCTACCAGCCTTAAGCTTTTTGAGTAAGGGGGGGGTTTTCTCAGGATTACTGGAATGACTGATGCTACATCCATGAGAAGCATGAATCAGCACCCTGTTCACAGGAGGAGCAAAGCTGGCAATTATTCTGAAGAGGAAATCTTGGTTCCAGTGAACTCAATCGTAAAAGTCCCCATGATTCAGTGGAGCCAAGATTTCTTGTTATACTGCAAAGCCAATAGGGAAAACAGGCAAGAATTTTACTTAATCACTTCTTATGCACTTCAGTAATACGATGGTCTAGTCCTCCCTGTTATTATCAGGGTTCACATGAGGACAGGGACAGGATTCTCTCTGTTTTATTTCAAACCATCTCAGGCACATCTTTCTTTTCTTCCTTTTTTCAGGAGTCAGAAACCCTGAAATCTGGGGGCTCACTCAGATTCTAGCATCTCTTGGTGGGTCTGTCACACAGACGAAAGCGGGCTGCAATTTGCTGCATAACCTACGCTGTGCCCCAAGCTGCAGTAGCACTGCATGGCTTCATGTAAGTGACATGTCACAGTCAATAGCAAGTGTCTGAGCTCACTGACAGGCACACAACGTGCAACACCATCCTCCAACACCACTCTCCTCTGCAGCCTCTGCCTCTCGGGGGGAGCAGAAACAAGACTTGATAGCAAGGAGCACAGAACAGGCATTTCATGGGTTTTGTCAGTGTTGTGATATGCAGCTGCTTTGGAAAAGTATTTCCACAACCAAGTGTCAAATGTCACTCATGTTTCCACTGTGACTGAGAACATGGTATAGTGCATAAAACCCAAACGTGCTAGCTAAACTGTGTAACTCCTGAGCAGTGCCCTCCATTAAATGTAATTGCATTATCTGACAAATAATCAATGTTCAGATGACACTCAAGAGTCCTAACTGCTAATCCCGGGCTAAAACTATCTGATATTTGCCTTCTTTCTGGAGTTTTATATTGTGCCTGTGCTTCAACATCAGCCCCAAAGGAGAAGCAGCATCACAAATAAGGTCCTGGCTTCCAATATGAATGTTCTAATAGTGCCATTAGAGAGATGAAGAACATAATCTGGTTTTGGACAAAAGAGAGCTCAACCTTGGACAAGCAGAATGACATAGCACTTTGTTTATATCATTACTTAAGATATTTAGCATGTTAATTTTTCATTCTGTTAGGCTTAATTCTTCAGTATTTGGTACAGATCTCTTATTTTACCATGAGATCCAATGAGAAGGGACAGAGCAGTGACTTTGATATCAAGATCTGCAAAGAAAATTAAAATAGCAAATATTAGTTCAGAACAACCTGTGAGTGTATAAGAGCTATTTTATATGGCTGTGGGCTGCTCTGATCTGAATGCACAGAGGACAGCATTCTCCTGGGACACAATAAAAGGCTTTTTTCACATCTCTTCATCACTTTCCTCTTCCTCAGTTGGGCCTCCAAGTTGGAGCTCCCATTGTCCGCACCCCCCGTGTCCCTGATATTCCACCTGACCCACATGGGAGTGAGCAGTAGTACTCCAGCTTCTGCCTAAGTCCTGGCCACTCAATATTCATATTTTCTGCCTTCATCACCTGTGTGGGTGGTGTAAAACTCCTTAGAATTCTCTGCCTTCACACTTCCTTATCTGTATCCAGTAAGGGCTCAGCCAGGCCACCCTCACAAGACCTGCTTCAGAGACCCACCCACCCCAGTAGCTTCGGAGCCAAGAGTGGTCATGGGCAAAGGCGACAGTCCCATCATTTGGGATGTCTGAATTGGTTCTGCTATGGAAAGGGAATGGGGCCAGACAAGCCTCGGTGGAAAGAATGAGAAACTGAGAAGAGCTTTCCTGCTCTTCACAAAAAAGCAAGGTTCCGTGATGTGAGCTTAATTAATGTTTACATGAGCACTGTATTTGTTTATATTTAATACATCTTTTTCTAAACGTAATTCAAGACCACATCTATCCTGGAGTATGAAAAGCAACTCTTCCTTTGAACCACATTTTTTAAAAGAACTACTATTCCAGCCAGTGTAAAAAACAGTTATGAGACCACACATGACTTTTTAAATTACAGATTATTGATGAGAGCAACAGTGATCAAAAAAAAAAAAAAAAAAGGCAATATGACTTATTACAGGTTTTCAAAACACTGTAACACCTAACTCTTAAACTAAAAGAATTGTGACCAGAATTTTTCACTACTTTGGTTTTTTCTACCTTCAGAGGACCCAATTCAGCACAGACTTCAGTACGTGATTTAACACTTGGCATCCAGTTTTAGCAAAACAATTAAACACACGTTTCAATACCACTGCTTCCACACTTCGGATCAAACAATACCACAGAAATGCTCAGTATAAGATCAACTGAAGCAGTACAGGAGGATTCATAACGTTGTACCAGTAAGGTTTTGCCCTGAACAGCTTTAACTGACAGTCTTTACATGTAGGTGAGCATGTTGTTTATAAAATCTGAAACAGGGCTCATGAAACAAATGATAAAGAAGCACAAATTATTCGCAGCTGAAGTAACATATCCTCCCCACAAACACCACGGAATTCCTATAAGCTACAGAAACTTTGGTTAAGATACAGCTTCCCTTAGAAAATTTAAACACGTAAACCAAGGTTAAAAAAGAGTGTTGAACATAATAAAAAGATGAGACTATTTTGAAGTTCTTATTCTTGTCATATCACTTTCTCAGAGACAAACATTTCTTCTTCTATAGGTGCCTTCATATCATGCAATTATAAGACAGACAACGCAAGCACCCTTAAAAATACTAAGTTATTATTCAGTAATTATTATTTACATTCTCCTTGTACACTTGCCAAACTCTGCATTAACCTGCTCACAGAAGGATGGGGTGACTGTGCTAAAGCAATAGGTATTTTTGTATGGGCTTTAATCAGAAAGCAGCAAACATTAATAGCATAATAGGTAACTGTGTTCCCTAATTGAAGAGTTCAAGTGTTGGCAATATCATTGATAATAAACTAATAAGTTAGAAGAGCCTTCTTCACCTAGATGTCCAGCAATGATTGGACAAAATAAGGGCTGACGATTGTTTAGACTTAATAATGCTCACATTTAAATACAAATTATCTTAGCAGGCTTTTCCATTTTGATTGTACAGTGCTGTTAAGTCCACTTATATTTATAGAAACTGATGATCCTTACTCAACATATAAAAGCTGCCCTACTACTAAATATTGATCTCAACAGGGGGCAAATCCTAAATGAAAGTAACAGGAGGAGACTAAATTCTACACTCAGCAGGCAGGCACACGGGAAGCACCCAGGACCCACAACAAGGTACAAGCAGCTTCCAACTCCAGCAGAACTTTTGCTTTAACAAGACGAACTTCCAGTTTTCACAGGTGCTTTCTGAATAATTCTCTGAAAAAACACACTCACCTCTGAACAGAGAATGGAAAGAGTTCAAGATACTTCCCTGCCCCCCTTTACTGTTTAGATTTCCTATTTCAAATAAGAAGAGATTATGAATGGAGGAAAAGTTGTCTTCAAATACAGTTTGAAGAGACATGTGCAATACTCCTCCTCGCTTTATCTGCCAGCCCTGTTCCTCCTGACACTGTTTCCCTGGCACTGTGGCAAACCCATCCAAGAGATCCTGCTCTGCTACACATCCATGTAGCTGGATGCATATTGAAAGCAGTACTTCTCCCTAACTTATCTTTGGTTTGCTCTATTGTGTTCTCCAGCAGCATCAGGGAGAGAGGTGGAGAGATTATTGGCATGTTAGAAAAAGAAAATGGGGTATTCAAGGATATTTTCATTAACAAATCAGAAATGAGAAAATTTTATCATAGTACTTTTTAAACAACAAAAGATTTGCTCCATAATAATTAAAATCAAGGAAAAAATACAATTAGCAAAAGATATATGACATGTCATAACAACAAGCAACAATAAAAACTGTCTGAAGAGTTAGTTGTATTGCTGAAACCAAAAAAACCAAACAAATAAACAAAAATAAAAAAGAGGGCCTTTTGCTCATATAGGTAGTATTTTATTCTACTCAAATATATGAAACATATCTTCAAAAGCCTAATCTCCCAACAGAAAACCTTGTCAAAGCAAAGAACACCCAGAAAAAGTCCTCTTCTGTTTAAAAACATCAATGTCTTCTGAAAAAGGTACATGAATAAGTGTCATGCAGTTGAAGAACAAGCTAGACTGTTTTTACAGGGGTATCAAATCTACTTTAAATCTTCATACCAACTACAGAGCACAGAATGAAAACTGTGGTACATTACAGAATATAAATGTGTAAACCATTTTCAAATCCAGCTGTTTTTATTAAAAATGTAAATCACAAATTTCAATACCTTTCCCAATGTCAAAGAAAAAAAGTCTGCATGATAACTTATTTCTTTCCCCAATAGAAGTTATCTCATCAAATGCAAGTTATGACTAACAGTGGTGGATATGACTTCACTGAAGTTGTATTCAGTAAGCAAAAGGTTAATAGTCCGAAGTCAGTGATTTAGTATCATGACGTGTGAAGTAGCCAATCAACAGTTGGTGTTTGGAAGAGGCTGGAATATCATATTTATAAAGCAGAAGGGGGGTGGGGGTTGTGGTGATTTTTTTGTTGTTGTTCTGGTTTGGTTTTTTGCTTGTGTGACAGTGATTTCAGCTGGAAGCAAACTAAATTTGACTCAGCCAGCTCACACCTGAAAACAAGATACTGAATCAGTGACAACAACAGACCTGGTCATTACAATATTCATTAAGGTCTTCAATTAGCGAACCTGGTGGTGAATGTTGATCTTAAATAGACTGGAAGAGTATCTGCAAGCTGAGGCCTTATGAAAATTTCTCTAAGAGAAAAGCTTTCAACTTTTCAGAGGGTATCCAAGGATCCTCGTTTCTCATTTATATGATAGGTTCATGGGGGCTCCTGAGGGACACTGGATGAAGGCAGAAATTCGGGCAGTGTAAGAAAGAGAGGGGAAGGCAAGCTCAGGGTGCTCGTCTAACACCCCTTTGTTATTAGTGGCAATAGCCCCCAGAGAGGTGCAATGCCTCCTCAGACTGCCTGAGCCCATACATTTATAAAGCAGTTGTCAATAGCCACAAATTTAGGCCATCCCCAGAAGAGACTTTTGCCAGTTAAACTGTAAAGCAAAATAAATTAAAATCCAAACTAAGTCAACACTTATCATGAGCACCTCTTTTTAGCAGAATTTAAGAGTTTTGATGCAAAGGGTAACTGTCGGGCAATATTTTATTCTTGGAATTTTATTACAGTTAACCTATCAAGGATCTTATTTTTTTATATTCTTCATGTGAAAGATCTCTTTAGGTGTCAGCAGCAGTACTGAAGAGTTGCAGGCATATTCCCAGATTCACCTCAGCTGTAGGAATCCCACAGCATTACTAGATCAGAGATCAACTCAGACCAGTTCTAAATAATTAAGACTGTTTAACCCTACTTGCAACATGTATTTACACACAGGTTAAAGGTCTGACCTCAAACCTTTGAGAGTCAACTGCAAGGTGCTCATGATTTCCATGGACTTTGAAGTAGCTGCTAAGAAATATTCAGGCTAAAATTTTTTGTACTATATAACAGGGTAGTAGCACTGTCTTGTGCATACCTTGCAAGTATAGATAAAAATACAGTATAATTTTAAGATCAAATTACAGCAGCACCATTGATGTAGTTTAGGTCTTGTAAAAATCGAAGTTGCACAAAAATTGAAGACCAATAAAAATGTTTCCATGATTCTTTTTTTAATCCCATTGAAAACAATTTTTCGTTGTAAACATTTTTGCCAGCCAAGCACTGCAGCATTGTGCAACTGCATGACAGCCAAAGAGAAACTGATGAAAAGCTGACTAGATTGATTTCATTTTTCCAACCGGAGTGAAATACGTAAAAGGAAATAACAAAATGGTGAAGTTATTTTTATATGTAAAAAATGCTCACATTTAATAAACTCACACGGAAACTGCACAGCCAATGGTAATGCTTTTAAAATAGATCTACAGATCCCTTTGGTTCTGCACAGAAACAAAGGCACGAGTGGGTTCCTGCAGCACTTTTCCCCTTCCTTGGGTACTAGAGAAACACTTTCCCTGCTGGAGAAGTCAGATCCAAGCCTGCCCAAACTCTGTATCACCCATTCCCTCTCTTCCCCTGTGACCTCACAGGTTTCTGTGTAGAAGTCTGGCAGGGGGTTACTACTGGAACTCAGAGCTATATTTATTCCCTTGGCTCCCATCCATCACTGTTGCAAAGCAGCCAGAAGGGGAACCAACCAATACAGCATGGGTTCTGCCAGAGTTGTGCTGCCAGAGAAGTTAAGAATGAAAGACAGAGAAAACAGAAGCTATCAAAATGAGTATTTCTATCTCTAAGGAAATAAGGTCTTTCTCCCTCTGCGGATTCCCTTTCCACAGATTAAGATGTTTCTCTCCTTTTTAAGAGATCCTGACAGAGAAACCCACCAGTTTCCCAGGTCTTCCACATCTCCCCTGAGGTTCTTCCTGAGACAAGGAACACTAACAGCACGGTATTCCTTGCAAACTTCAGGCATTTGTGTGGCCTTTCTTTCCACCTCACATTACTACAGTCAGGGTGCCATCCACAGCAAGTTGTACCTGCACACAGGTCCACAGCACTAACAGCAGAAAGGGTTAACACTGCACCCATTACATCTCCTACAGCTACACACTCAATGCTCAGGGGGATGTAAGAATCAGTTAATTGGTTCTGTACAAACATTAAATCCACTGAACAAAATAATGGCAACAAAACTCCATTTCAAAAGGAAAATTATTTGGATTATAAAGATTGCACCTCATCATCAACTGACTTTTATAATAGCTGGATTGTGAACTTTATGAGAGAGGTAGAGATCTGAGTAAGAAACAGTTTTTCCATATCACAGATACTTTGAAGATTTTAGAATTTCCTTTTATTCTCCTCTGGGACTAACCTTCTGCAACTTTTTAAAAGGAAAAGCCAACAAGACAGCACAAAGAACATGAACATTCTTACCAGGAATGCAGGCTGCAAGACTCTGCAACAGAAACCAGTTAGACCCAGTCTCTCACATCACACTAGAGTGCCCAAGCTAAGAGTCGTTCTCTTCTGACCCACTGAATAATTAACTGATTATTTAAATTGGAATAGCCTGAAGCAGGAACTTGAAAAGAAGAGCCAAAGTGTGTTTTTAGAGCACTCACCTGGGATGTGAGAAACTTGATTTGAAGAAGCTGATTCAAATCAGATAGAGAGGAACGATCTGAATTCAGCTCTCCAGTGACCCAGGTGCATTCCATAATCACCAGTCCATAATGAAGTGCAGAGATGCAACTCTTTCATTTTGAGCAGAAATTCAATTGTGGACCTGAGAAATCCTTCAAAGATGCAGCATGTTGATGCAAACTAATGAACTGGCATTTTTCAACTGCAATAAGAAAATGGCAGCTAGTTCTGGCCAGAAACTATACTTCTATATTTGGAAAGCCCTTAGCATGCCAAAGATACTACCAAACAGGCAAAAGATTGAAATTCTAATCCAGAAGTGGCTGTGGATTTCCTATTGCTCATTTATCTCGTAGCATGCCTATTTATTGCAGACACATGCATATAGCTTTGTGTGTTCAAGTTTAAAAAGAAAATGCTTTTAAAATATTCAAGAGTATTTTAAAATATCTGAGCTATTTTAAGAGAAATTTTATGGTAAAATTCAAAGAAGGGAGGAGTTAAAACAGGAGAGGTTTTTTGGTTTGTATTAAGGTACTAATAAGGATACTGGCTTAACCTCTACTAGTTATTTTATTGGCCCTGAGAGAAATCACACTCATATAGCAAAATCTCAATGAATCAATGAAAAGCAGTTACCTTAAAAAGGTAATATATAGTCATTTTATTGCATATTTCTGGTTTAGGTAGCCTATAATCTTTACAATTTTTTAACTCAAAAGGTTGGATTCCTTTTTGTACTTGAAATAATGAAATGAGACAAAGTTTAATCAGCAAACAGTGGAGTTGCACACTGCACTTACAGTGGGACTAGGAATCACATGAGATCACCAGGTAAGGAAGTTTTATCTACTGGCTCAGTCCTACCCAAATAAGAGAAGCAGCACTGGATCCTAGAAGTCTCATCAAAATCAACAAAAATTTTGCTAAACTTTATGCACCTTCCTCCGAGAAGAAAGATTCATAATTTTCCATTAAAATGTTAAAATGGGATGTATTCCAATAAAACAAAGGTAAAAGCTACTTGGATCACCGGTTTCAAAACTAGTGCTGCTTTCCAACATCGAGTCAACCCTCGACATTCAAAAAACTCTGAAGTCCTCATATGGACTGGAACCTCTAACATTCATGCAAGCCCTTGAGAAATAAAAGAAAAGAAAATGTATGTCTGCATATGGTTTTTCTTCAAAACTGTTCCAGCACTGATATGGTTGAACCAGGGCACACACCTGTCAAAAATCCTTGGCCACTCAAGTAGAAGGCAGTTTCTACTTCTCCTGTCAATTATAAACTCATGCTAGAGAAGGCAAGATTTTTCCCTAATTCACTCGATCAACACTTCACTGTTATATCACTCCCTTGAGTAAAACTGTTATCAAACCCAAAATGTTGCACTGCCCTATGTTTTATTATTTCCGTGGACCACTGAAGAAACAGCACGTGCAGATTTAGAGGGCCAGTGTTAGGAAACACACATGAAACTAAAATGTAACCCATCCAGCCCACCATGTTAGGCTTTCTTAATAGAAACCTGACTTTACACCTCCTTGCTTTCTTCACCCTAGCTCTCACATTATCTTTCTCAAGCAACAAATCTAGGCTTCCCTTGAACTCATTTATCCTTTCCTTGCTGATAATTTATTCCATATGTCTTTTGCATTAAGTTATTCTGCCTGAATTTCCTATTTACCCGTGTTTTTTTCTAAATTTTAGGTTAAAGAGACGTATCTACATCTATCTGTATCTACCACTGGTATTCCAATGACAAGATTGATGGTGACAAGGTCTGGACAAATCTATGGAGACCAACTTATGAGAGTGAAATAAAACAACATTAATATCGTATGCCATCTTTTAGAAAAATAAATGTAAAGCCAGGCTGGCAACCATCACGGTGCTATCACATGGGTTACCGGGGCTAATTCCCAGATCAGCAGGGGCCAGGACTACGAAGGAAGCACTGCATATAGCCCTGTCGTGACCAGGTAGACTGTGGTACTTGATAACAAGCCCTTTGTAGCATTGATGAGCTCAACAGGGCACCCCATCACTAAGAACCACAGTGACTGTGGCAGAATATCCCAAAGGCATAAAAAGGAGGCAAAGTTTCTAACAGAGCTTATCACATAGGAAACAAATAAAAAAGTCAACGTCAAAAAACTATAATGAAATTCACATAAAGGCTGAAACAAGCTTACTATAAAAGGAAGAATCAAGACTGCCATGTACCCCCTTTGCACCATGATACCCCGACCCATTTAAGGCTGATGGCAAGGAAGGCTCCCAGAACATCCTGGACTGCCCCAGGGCAGAGCTCAGGTCACAGGCAGCCCCTGCAGCCAACCTCCCCTGCGTCCCTACACAGGTCACAGGAGTGACTGAGCTCATGCTCTTCTTCCCCCCCCATCGCCCTCCCCATTGCTTTTCTTATTCACAAAACAGAGATAGGGCCAAATTTTCCCAAGCAGCCTCTCCCTGGCACTGTGCTACCCCTGTCTGATCTTCACCGGCTCCCACCCTCCTGGCAAGCAATTGCTCCCTCTGGAAGTCCGAGATGCTACAGCTGGACAGTTTAACACTAATGCATCAAAAACCGGCCACCGGTTTGAAGAAGCTCTGTTGCTTGTCCCACACTATGGGAGTGAAGCCATCACCATTATTATCAGGCACTGCGACCTGCAGATCTGTCTGGTAACGTCCCACCAGGATCGGAAGTGCTGCTTTTTCCATAACATGACAAATACTTGTGAGGAATTACCTAACTTTGCTTCTGGTTATATGAGTCTCAAGCACTGCAAAGCACAATGGACAAAAGATCAGATACTGAGGCTGCTGTGGCTATTTTAGTTCTGTTTTCTTCATCTGTGTTTAAAAGACACTCAGATTATAACAAAATTGTTTGTCTTTAATATAGTTCAACTTGACCTGAGGAACCCATCTCTTTAGAAAACAATCTCACATGGAGTATTTAGATTAAGACCTGTAGAAAACAGTAACTTCAAAATACTTTCAAGGCCCCATCTTACAATTTTTAAAAAACACAGACAACCAGGCTAATTATAATTACTCCTCTACAATTCTTTTGCCTTTTTGATGCATCTGGTTATCTAGGAAGATGCACCTGAAAATCAGAGCAAATTTAAATATAAGGGAAAGGTGCCAAATTCAGAATACTGGAAGAATCCTACCTCTGGGAGCATGTTTAGTCACAGCACTGGTGCAGTTGGGCAGAGGCAACTCAAATCCTCCCTCGCTACCTTATTCCCCTGCCTCTTTCCTGATCTGTATCTCTGCTGCCCCTGAAAAGATGCTTCAAATCTCTCACTCAGTGCTTGGCTTCATTACTTAACCTGCCAATGTGAGTGAAAATGTCATAGCAGTTATTGTGATCCACTCAGATTCAGACAGACGCTACTCGGTTATTTCACGTTAAGCAACAAACACCCATCGGATCATTACAATTTTCACTTGTTTCTAGCCAAGGTCAGATTCTGATCAGTGACTTGGTCATAGGAAGTTCATACTCCGTATTCGGCCACACAACTGGAAGCTGGAACTGCACATCTGTACAATAACCCTGAGATCATCCAATTAAGAATCAGAATTATTTTACTTTTACATATTTTCTTTCAGTAGCTCATCCTTTTCTCCTCTTTTGAGAACATCTGTGCCCGGAGTTTCTTCACTAGAGAAATTTGGATTTCCACCTACAGTTGCCAGAATAACTTTATTCATGTTTATATAAAAGAAAGAATATGTATTCTATTTTTTAATCCGTGTTCTCCTTCCCTGAATCCAAACTGCTTGCAACTCTAGAAATGCAAGGTGTGAATGAGAGGACAGAAAAATAGTTTTTCAAGATCATACTGTTTTCAGCATTTTAAAGAGCTGATATGCATCTATTCAGGTATCTGAGAGAAATTCAGAGATTAAAAATATAAATTTACTTACAAATCCTATTAAAACACACTAAATCAGATGATTTTAAAAAAGCTTTAGTTGTCCACATTCAAACTAGAAAAATAAATCTATTTATGGCTTTAGTTTCCATTTTTATAAAGTTCATATAAATCCATGCTTTTCTTTTTTTTTTTTTTTTAAGTCAAGGCACTCTAAAAACACCTGTGCAATTCAAAGTCAACTTTAAGCAAAAATCAACATTTGGAAAAATTACTTCTACTGATTTTCCTACACTTGATGAAACTTGTGTTTCCCAAGGAATAAGCACATCCCATTTTAATGGACTGCTGGATTTTCTATATGTGTTCAAATGCAAATCTCTTTGGTCACCTAAGGCTCCATGGTGGGTAAACAACCGAATGTGTCAGCTTTCTGTACTGAAGATCACAATTTCTGATCTCAGCAATGTCTTCACTGCTGCAAGCAAAACAGTGGTTACTGATGTTGCAACTTACAGGCTACTCTCTTCTGATAATGAATGGGTTGGGTTATTGGCCTCTGGCATGGACAAAAATATGACAATCAGTCTCCTCATTATATAAAAGTCTACAGTGAAGACAGTGCCAGACAACTTGCTGAGTATTAGAGCTCAAATGTGTTCAGAAGTCAGAAAGCCCGTAGAACAAATTCTTTTTCTTCCTTACAATTGATAAAGTCAGAGTCAATTTATTAAAAGTGTTTTAATACAGTGTTTCCATCAGAGCAACTTGTATCTTCAGGAACTCATTTGCAAAACACAGCTTTAGCCTGCAAATATTTTAGGTTCATTCCCTGCGCATGTAACAGAGAGGCTGACCTTTCTTACATCTGCAGTTGTTAATTGTCATCATCATAACAGCAAATGAAAAGAAAGTTTAAGTCACTGGCACTTTAAAAAACCCCATCATATTAAATCTCGTTTACCTGCAGGAATAGAAATTCAAAGTCACGAGCAAAATCTGAAGACAGAGCAGACATGAGAAAGTGCACCCAGTCGCAGGGTTTAGCAACTGTGCCGAGACTCTCTTCTAGTGCACGTTTTGAAACAGCAATCGATTCTTTAAGCACTTGGTACCAAACTGGAAACATTTTTCTTCTACAACATTCTGAAAAACTTTAAACAACTCATTTATGATTCTTTTCTTCCGAAGATTAACAGCACATCCACTAGAAGATTAATTGAAAATAAAATTATAAAAAGGATAGCAGAAAGGGCAAAACAGAACAGGCTAGGACAAACAACTCAAGCTATTTACAAATATTTTTATAATGACTAGAAATCATAGAGCCCTCTTTAGCTAACTTAAAAAACAGTAACAAATAACAAAACAAAACAAAAACAAACAAGCCAAAAAAATGCATCATCTGTTGACTGAACACAGGGCCTGATTTTCAAAGCTGCTGAGCACCCATAACTCCATCTGAAGTCAGTGGAAGTGATGAATGCTCAGCAGCTCTGCAAATCAGGCCCAAACTGTCCAGGGGTCTGCTAGGAGCCTAGCAGAAGTGGTGTTTAGAGAAGGGGTTTTGTTGCAGAAACGAGGAGGTTCAAAGTAATCTGTCAAAGAAGTGCTGCTACATTCATGAGTCGTAAAGCTAGCTGGCTCTCAGCTATGGGAAAAAAGTTAATTCATAGGGCTCATAGGGCTTGCATTTGTCAAGGAGCAGGACGTCAATGCTATCATTATCAGGCAAATCAGCCAGGCGTTTAATGGTAGAATCAGGAGACATTTGCTCTCCACTATCAGAATGACATCATAACTAAAGCAGCCTTCGGCGAGGGGGGAGAGCCGGGGCAAGGCTTGGGCTGCACGCACACTTTGCACTTCTGCTCGGCTCGCCCCACCGACCGCTGCTCCCCTTCCCCAGGAGGCAACTTCCAGCTTTCAGCTGCCTTCACTCCACAACTTCGTCCTCGCAGCATCCGAAACACCAGCATCTGATTTTACAAAGTACTTCTAAACCTGCCCGATCCAAAACTGCGATGTTGTAACCCAGACGCTCAGTTAGGAGGGGTGGGTTTGACATAGAAGCTGCAAATTCACTCTAAAAATTCCTGGTATTTTTAATTACTTCAGTCATCTTCATTCTCCATCAAATGGGGGCGGGGGGGAATACACACACGTTAAAAAACCAGTTGCCTCTCTGATTTAAGAAGTAACAGCTCGGTTAACTAAGTCAATTTTTAAGCGTACACAAACACATACACAAACAATATTCGAATATTCTGAAGTATTTAGTGATGATCTATTTGATGATCAGAAATATAACAGCAATACACATTTCCCTTCCACAGTAGCCGTAATTATACAAGTCAAACAGCACAAATTACAAACTGCTAATCTATTTTCTTTAAAAATATCACTACAGGTACACAGGCACAGTACAAAAGCCTCACCTTGTATAACAACTGTGAGGGAAAAAGTTATGAAAGCAGACAGAAAACCTAAAATCCCTGAGGCTACAAAAAAATCCCGCTATTGAGAAATAACCCAAGAGACCACATAGGGAATGTACAGCTTTCAGAAGCACTTCTCATCTTATTTGCACTTAACCTATTGATGTACTTATGCAGGTCACTTACTTTTCGGATATGTTTGAACCCTTTATAATCATGCAGATCGCCGCGGTTTTCACTTGGGCTTTTGTTTTTTTGGTTTTGTTTGGTTTTTTGCAAACAAGTTTCATTTAAAAAAGATCCAATTATGCAAATCTGCTCCCGGATAGGTAGTGAATATTCAATATGATGGTGATACTGTAATAGTTCAATGCAACGCACTGTACTGGACAGATTTATGAGGCAACGTCACTACTACGCTCTGGTCCTCGCTGAAGCATCTTGAAGTTAATTAAAGCTGCAATGTCCACTTTTCCAGCCACCCTCCTCATTCAGGTTTACTATTTCAACATCAAACCAGCGAGGGGGCCTCCCCCCTCTCTCCGTACATTTAAGCAGCCTTCCACAGTCAATGAACAATGAACAAAGATTTGAGCGATAGGAAAGGGGGGAGAGAAAAAAAATCTCCACAGGAATAATCAAATCCGGTTTAAACAAGTAAAAATATAGTTTCTAATATTAAACTAGAAAAGAAAACATTCTTCTCCAAGCGAACGTGCAGAGGCGCTTAGCCAACCCCTTCAGAAAGGGTCTAAAAGCAGCCAGTCCTTTTTATTTCGAGCAGTGAATGAGCCCAAACAAGGCTTCTAAACTTAATTATGACACTTAAAATAGTCTTTTTCCACAGAAGCGGGGCGGCTCGCCGCCGCTATCTGTATCAGCCGGGCACATCAGCTCAGCAAACACGGCCCCTGTTGGATTTATTTTAAACTGCAC
>VZRE01002793.1:517450-543060 GCA_013396775.1 Cephalopterus ornatus | reverse complement strand
AAAAAACAACATACACAAAAAAAAAAAAACTCCCGGGGAAACCTTGGCGGACAGGGGGACCGGAGCATCAGTCACCGCTCCGGCGTTTAAGAGAAGTAATCAGCGATAAAGTGACGTTGATCTGCACTGTAACCTTGTGGCGTATTTAATGTAAATAAGCCAGTTATGTTGCCAATCGCATGCATACAAACACATAAAGGTCCTCAGCGTTGCATTTTGATTCTTTCCATTAGAGCCGACTTTATTTACATACACTATTTAGGGGATCATGATAATTCTAAAACAATACTAGTGCCAAATGATTATGAAAATATGATTTTAATTAATCACGTAGTAGGCAAGGAAATTAGCATACGGTAATTAAACTTAGAGAAAAACGTCATGGAGGTTCTCTGCCTTATGGGTTCGGAATAATCATTAAACGATGGGTTTTCAGGACTTAATTATCAAACAAATAACTTTTTTAAAGCAACTTTACAAGGTTTATCCGCAGGGCAACGATTTAGTAAATAATATATAACCAAGCAAACAAGGTGCAAATGTGACTGGTGAAATAGGTTGTGTTTCTACAAAGCAGAAGGGGGGGGGAGGCTGAATAATGCAATTATGGATTCTGTGTCCCATAGTTGACAAAAGCATGGTGCCTCAATAGACTCTTTGTTATGGGATTATATAATGATTGTGGTGTAATTATGGGAAAAAAGATTTAGTAATAATAAAAAGTATCAAAATACACCAATGAGCAGCTTGTTTTAAAGAAAAGGCTTGCATGTGACATTAGGGGCATGTTAATAACAAAAAGCCAGGATCCGAAAGGGTTGACAAATAAAAAAGACTGTGATGCGCATGATTAAGAAGCGATGGAGACAGATTGATTATTCAAAATGCCGAGCCACAGGGACACTTAAAACATTGATTCAGGTAAGACTAGTTTCATCTTGACTGAAATGAGTTCCCTGAAGATGACTGGCATACATTTTAAATCAGTTTACTACATAAAAAGCATAACATCACAAGCTGAAACCTTCTAGTTAAAATAGGAGTCCATGAGGAAAAAAAAAAAAGTTTATGTTTGTGGCAATTCCCAGAGAGACTATGGAATTGCAGAGGAAGGAGTATAGATTAATTAGCTCTTCCTAAACACTGGACTTAAATGTGCCCATCTTTTATAATCCCTAGCCTCTGTTTCTGGAGTCTGTGGTCCAATCTCACTTCTGTAGGTTATGGGGGTTATATTAATAACCCTAAATGTACAATAGGACTTTTTTTTTTCCTGGAACTACAGTGAATTAACTTTCTATAATAACTGAAAAATTAGTGACATTTTTGGAATTGATATTTGAAGTGAAGTTTATAAATAGTTGTTCAGAGCTATTCAATGTTAAAAAAAAAAAAAAAGACAGAAAGAAAGAAAAAAGATTCCCATGCCTATACGAAAAAGTTTAGGAATTCACTCTGCATTTTCCAATTTGATGTGTCTGAAATTCTCTTTGAACAAATTCCAAAATACAAGTTTTTTCTATAGAAATTAGCATAGCAATCACATCAATAATATCACTATCTCTATGGGAATGATAACTGGAGCAGTGGGGGTGTTCTTTATTTCAATTCTTCGTGGATCAACTGATTATATTCTGTCTTCTTTTGAACTTGTTATTGTAAGTCAAGTGATTCTTTATAAGTGACAGCCCTGACAAAGAGACGAGGATGGGAAAGCAGGTCGAAAGGAAGTCGCCATATGGACTTTAAAAAAGGCACTTTTTAAACAAGATAATGGGGAAATGGATGTTGCCTTTTAACCCTGTCAAGGCTGAACATTATTAGCAGTCTCATAAAAGAATGAGCTATACCTTTCTTTAAAAATATCAGATTTCACCTTACAATTTCCATGACCTAGGGCTACATAATACAAACCACATAGGAGGAGATGGCATTTCAGAGGTAGGGGCCAAATTAAGCACCTGGAATCAGTGACAGACAGGAGATGTCAGAGCACTACACAAAGAGTTACAGAAGAATGAGAGTTCAGGAAAAGCCCATGGTTCTTTTTCCTGAGACAAAGATAAGAATATTGACTAGAGATAGGTGGAACAGCAACTGACAGCAGAGGAGCTTGAGACATATAACTGGGATTTCCTCTTCCTCTGGAGTAAGTGCATGATGCTCATTTAGAGACAACGGATTGAGTGAAAACAAGCATGAACATGAGGGCTTTGACTCTGATCTTCGCAGAAATTAAAGTATTTCTCCTCCTTTTTCTGTTCTGGAGAGAAGAGGAATTTCCCTCCAGAAACTTTCAGGTGGATAGAGATCAAGAACCATCTCCCAGGAAGCTGGGATTAAGTACTAAACCCTCACTGAGATGAGGGCAGAGCTGTGGTCCAGCACCAGTGAACCACCTTTCAAATTTACTTTTTTTTTTTTTTGTAATCAGTTGGATGGTCCAGGTGATCACCCAGCTCAACTCTACAGGAAGAAAATGTCAACCAAAGCCTTCTCAAAATCTGGAAGAGTGGGCTACTGCATGTAGGCAATGGTGCTGTCAGGGGAGGATGCTGTTAACAAGACTGATCAAAACTCTCTTCCCTAGGGCCTCATAGACATGATTATTTGGGCTGGGGTGGCCAAGCCTTCCCAAAATGGATCACGAAGAGATAACGCAGATCCATGAGCTGAGTACCTCCTAAAACCAAGAGACCTCCAAATTTTATTGACCCGATGACCAGCTTCAACACCAAAGCAATGAATACTGGTTACATGGGATTCAGAAGGTCTCAGTTGGGAGCTCAGGGAGAGTTTGCTCAAGCCTCTTTCAGAATTCATCATATTCCCAGACATCATCAACACTTCTGCAGTTCCCTCCAGTATTCCTTTCTATTCCTCCCCATATTTGCAGTGCTGTTCCTTTCTTCTTTTCTTGCATCCAAGGAAAGGTCTTTTCTCTCCAAAGCCTTTACATCCTCTCAACTGTCTCCAGCTACCTCTCCAAATTCTTTGGTTGATTTTATTCCCTGCTGTACCTCCTCCATGAGTAGGCAGGAATACACTGCCTCTTTAAAACTAGGCAAAAACACTACAGAGGAGAGAGGCAAAGAGCAAAAGAGATGTACATTGTGTGCCTCACTCTGAAAGGCTCTTGTACTGTCTTGGAGCATAGTGGGCACCTTCTCAGGGAGGGGAACCTATCAGCCACAGACTTGTCAAACTTCAAAAAGTAGGACGAGAGGAAATGAAAGCTGAGTTCTTTAGCCAGGCAACATTACCTTTCCCCCTGATTTCTACCTTTGTGGAATGACAGCCTTCCGGAAGACCTCATTTCAGACAGACGTAAATAACAGGGAAGAAGATCCCAAAGATCCCAAGTTTGGCGAGTCCAACAAAAGCCCAGGTCAGAGGAATGTTTTATGAGGCTTTACACAGGAAAGTAGCAAAAGACAACTGGTCATACAGTAATTTACACAATGGGTGGTGGAGAAGGTTAGCTTTATATATTTAAATATTTATAAGTTGTTTGCTTTATAAGGAAGGACTGAGGAATAATCCTGCCTTTGTTCTTAAAAAGTGTGATCGGCATTTCCTTCCTAAAGAGAAGTGATAAGCAACTGGGCATTCTTTTAACAAAGACTGCAGAAGCCCATTGAAAGCTTAATGCCTTTAGGAGGGGGTCTCTTCTCCAAGGAAAAGCAGAACATCGGGTCTTTAATATTGATAAGGAAAGGCATATAAAAGAAATCATCCAATAGCAGTGACTTTAAATAAGGAATTTCAGAAAACTTGCAGTGAATGTTTCAGCAAACTCTGGAACAGGTGGTGCGATCTACATGGCAGTCTGAGCCAGTGAAAACACAAGTCATCCAGCAAGAAAGTCGCTGAAGCATGGTTCAAGAAGACATAAATAAAACACTTGCACAGGAAAAAGGGAAAACCCTCTCAGAATGCCTGTTACAAACATGGGGTTTTCCTGGGCAGAACCACAGCAAACTGACAAGGTGGATGGAGGTTTTCCCAGCTGTACAGATTCTAAGAAAGCTTCCTGGAAAAGAGATTTAAAGGTCCCAGCTTTCAAAAACAGACCAGAGGCAGAACCCGTTTGAGAACAAGCTATTTCACAGGGACCATGAGCAAAACAAGTATCTCTTTATAGATCTGATAAGCAAAAATTGTATATGCCATCATCACAGGGTAGAGGTAACCAGAAATTGTAAAAAATATGGTTTTTTTCAGGAGATAAATCTACATCCTCAATGAGGTAGTCACCTATCATTGAGCCTGACAGCAGAGACAACTTGCACAGGTCAACTAAAAGCACATACTAAGGCCAGGAGCCTGTGTTGGCCACTTTTGTGTGATAAAGTCATTGCTACAGTTCATCAAAACACAGCCACCAAGAAAGGACCCCAAAGAGAGTACAAAATAGGATGTATCTTCCCACATCAGGAAGATGTGCAATGGAAGCAGCATCTAAAGTCAGGTCACTGTGGAGATGCACATCCTTCTCACAGCACTGGCAGCTCTGACCCTCTTCCTTTGCAAAATAAGGGCAAAACTGGAGCAAAGAGAGAAAGTCCTTCAAGGTATTACAGACTGACAGACTGATACATGGTTACCCTTGTGTTTCTACAGAACATAAGCTGAGTAAAGTGGTAATAAAGAAAAATTTCTCTTCTTTTTTTTTTTTCCCCCTAAAGTGAAAGACACTTTACGTTAAATAGTGAACAATGTTCTCAATAGATCCACCTAGTGGAATCTAGCAAATTCTGCTTACAGAATAAAGGCATAGCATTTATAAACCCATGCAGGACATACTTCTGTGACCATCTTCCATTCAGCACAACAGGGGCTCAGATATCCTCCAAAAGAACAGGAGTAAAAGCTGCAGTAAGTCTCAGTACAAGCACAGTGTAGAAGATCAGGAGACAACTGCTGCTCCACGACTTAAACTTTACAGTCTAGAAACTTTAAATTTATGTGGGATTGGTATAGCAGGTCTACTTCTCCAGCTGTAATCACTATGAATTATGATGGATCAAGAGGAGAAAGTGCTGGGAAAAATATCCAAAAGAATAGCTGAACTTCAACTTTAAAGTGCACTAGCACTGACCTAGCTCTTGTAGCAAATTCACATTGACCCTGTTCTTAGTCTGTCAGAGCTCTTCAGGAGCTATTTAAAAGAGATGGTGAGATCTTATCTCTGAGATAAGACTCCAGAATAATTTCTTGGGTAAGCATTTCTTCTTACTCAACTGTTCTGACCAATACACCACTTTTCAACAATTTCCTTAAATTTTTCCCAGTTCGTTCCATCCTGGTCCCCAGGTTCCTAGCAAAGCCTAGACTTCTAATGGTTATAACCTCGTAGCTTTCCCCAGGGCTTGGGCTGCTTTCCCTTGTTGATGAACACCAATGTTCCCCACAGGCTGCTTTGGCACATCTCTTGTTCCATCCCAGTTCTCCCTTTCCTCTGCTGTTTGTACACAGTGTCCCACACTGCCTGTGCCTCCCTCATGGCACACAGCTGCCCTCCCAGCACCTCCACCATCACCTCACACATCACCACGTTGCTGTCAGAAAACTTGCAGACTAACACTGAAAGCAAAGAGCTACATTTTAAGGATGTGCTGAAAATGTTTGTCTTAGCTTTTAAGCTACAGTTTCACAACTTAAGCCCCACATTACAGTAATTAAGGCCATGAGACCAGTGCTTCCTTTGCCACCTGACCCTGAGTGGTGTGTGAGGTGCATCACTTACCTGTAGCACGGAGCTGTGTGTGGATTGCTGCCAGGCAGAGAACACCTCATGCTCTGTGGGGGCCCCAGCAGTGGACACTGCAGAGGTGTTAGTTGTTGACTGAAGTGTGGTATTGCCTCATACACAGCCACTCTGGTGGGTGCTGCTGTCTGGACAGAAATACCTCATCTCCACTGGGTTGGTGTCTGAGGCTGAAGAAAGTCTGGAATATTTTGGGAGGATGAGAAGAGACCCCTGACAGACCACAAGCCATTTTTTGGGGGAGGTTTTCCCACATGATTTATCAAGTGAAGGTGTCTCTCCTCAGGGGTCCAGTGCACAGGCTGAGTTGTGAAGTAGACTGAAAGATGGTACCTCCCCTTACCCAGCACAGGCTTGGCCATGGAGTGCCAGTGCCAGGGCTGTCTGTCCCTGGCAGCAGTGCCTCATGGTCTTGGCAGCCAGGAAACACGGCCAGGGACAGAGCAGAGCTCACCCACAGCCATCCTGAAACCCATTGCCCTGCCCACAGTGCACAGGCCCCTTGCCTCCTGTTCCCACCCATCCCCAGGGACACCCTCCCAGGGGATATATAACAGGCTGTTTTTTAAATAATAAGCCTAGAGCTCTTATGAACTGCCATGGCTGTGTATGTCTGGAGAGCCATGATTTACGCCCAGTGGCTTGTTGTACCCTTACCACACACACCAGCTATTCATTCAAGCTGTAGCAGCCCATGGGCTTTCTTCCGTCTTCCCCGTCTCTGCAGTCTCCAGCATGGCCATGCCCACGGAAGCCAGGGCACACGAAGCCACAGAGGGGTCCCACAGCCAGGCAGAGGTGGTGGAGGGCAGTGGAGAGCAGCTGGGGCTGGAGCCAGGGGACACAAGAGTCCCAGCATGGCCCAGGTTGTATCGTATAGACACCAGAATAAAAGCTGGTCTGCACATCCAGTGATGTTGCTTTGCTTTCAAGAGTTTTTTTTATCAAATCCAAATAATACTTGTGCCTCCATGTTTTTATTTTCCCCAACTAGCTCTAAGGAAAAACACATGCCTCTCTTTTTGTCTATTTTGCCCATGAGCTCTGCCCCGTGAGAGGGTCACTCTGGATGTCCAGGTACAGACATGAGACCAAAAAGATCTACACAAAACTGATGCCCAGGAGCATGAAAAATAATTTCCTGGAGGAGTCACTACTCTGCCTGCTCCACTCCCTGGTTTTGCCATTAGAGATGCTCCACTGTGCTGTGCTGTAGGTTCTTTTGCAGGGTTGCTTTCTGAGACTGCTAATAAAACAAAGAGGACTATCTCACATCCTCACAGGAGACTGGACACTTGAAAGTGATTTAGGCAATATCCCTGGAGAGTCACAGAGGCTCTGGGAGCAGGACAAAGGACTGAGCTGGCTATGATATGTATGTGAAAAATATACATCAATACTGAGTGCAGAGAAGAACATCTGAAAACTGATGAAGTGGAGAGCTCTCTGTGTAATGCAAAGCACCTGAGTGATGTGTGCACACACAAAGATTTGTTCAGCTCTGCTCATATCCAGTCCTCTCGGACAGTTGGATTTGATTTGCCATTTTCCTGCCAAAATATTGTTGCTGTACCTCAGCACCTGGCCTTTCTTCAAAGAAATTGCGTACGACTCTCCTGTCCTCACCTAAACCAGTCCAGAATTCAGAGTTCAGGAGAGGCTAATGGGACCTTCTTTAATAACAGATCTGTTTCTAATAATTTAAAGACTCAAAAATAAAGGCTTTTTGTTTTTTTCTAAATTTCCTGTTTCCATAATTCTGATCATATATAGCTGTTCACTCGCCTTTTTCTATCCCACTTTGAAATGAACAATTCTATAAACTGGATTAGAATAAGGGGGTCACAGGACAAGAAGCCAACTAACACTGTCTGCACAGCCAGCAGAGGGAGGCAAACAGTACAATTGGTTCTGCTCACATTATTTTAAACAGAATTTTAAGAATTTCTTAACCAAATGAAAGACTGGCTTTCTAAAAAGTAATAGTTCAAGTAGTTAAGATAGACACTCACCAAAGTTTTGCAATAGCAAAGGTGATGTCAAAGAATATCAACACTATGACCTTTGTAATTTCCTTTCTGTTAGCTCAAAGGTGCTCAAGGCTTTGGGTATTTATTTGCAATTTTCTCACTTAACCAGAAAGGGTTTTTTTTCCAGATACTAGTTAATTTTACATAAGAAACTTGTGTCTTTTTTTTTATTTTGCGCAAAGCATCTTTGCATAATTGGAGGCATGTAAAGGTAAACCATCTCTGAAACAATTGGGAAGTAACAAAAGTCTTCAGATGGTTGAAAATTTACTCTCTCTAACCAGCTGAGAAAGGACTGCTCTCCCCATTGAGTGTTCAGCACTTCTAGCAAGATATATTTACCCAAAGAGGAAAAAAAAAATGTGAACAGGATGGAAATTTCCAACTTAAAAATTAAAGGATTGAAGAAAAAGTGGAAAGTGAAATGTATAGAAGCAAAGACAGGTATTCTCATGCCCTGTGAATTAGAAATGACAAACACAAGCAAAACAAGGCTTCAGATTTTCAAATTTGTTAGGAATTATATGGAAGCCCCAGAGAGTTCAACCAACTTATCCATTTTCCAGGAACATTGCAAGTTTTGGGCTCTTTTTTCTTAGCATTCCTGTTCATCTTTATGTTGGATTTAAGCTTCAACTGATGCTATTGAGGGGTGTCATGTGAAGATAGGAGTTACACCCTGGAAGAGCCCTCAAGGATCACAAGGCTTGGGCGTGTGTGACCATGTTTTTTTACACCTCTTTAGCCAGGACTTGTCACTCTCAAATCCTGCAGATGTGCTAACAGCTGCAGAGGTGGGTGAGAAGCTGGAGCTGCCCGTGTGCTGGAGCTATGCCAAGGAAGCACTGCCTATAGCACTAACAAGGGAGAGATGCCTGAGATGGGGTAGAGTTCAATTCACAAAGAACGGGAGCCACTGTCAGCCACCCGTAGAGGTAGTTTGCACGGGGCTTCCAAGCCCACACTGCCAAACTGCATTTGTAAAAGCTGCAACGGTTTTTGTTGGGTTTTTTTTCCCTGTTTCCTCAGTAATTTAAGCTAGAAGCACATCCCCAAAAGCAGAATGATACACCAAGCAAAAATCAGTGAAGCTCAAAGGCTGTGCAAATTGCACAGAGGTGTGAATAGGACTTGTTATGTCTTTTTAGACATCAAAATATGCCTAACAATGTGTTTCCAACCAAGCTCACAGGAATTTTAAAATGTGCTACACCCTTTTACTTCCTCTATGCCCTGTGCTTGGACTACCCAATATATGAGAAGCAATATGGGTTTGAGGTATGACTTTGTGAAAACAGGCTTGTGTTACTGCTGCAGTCGGGGTTTTGAAAGCATTGCACTACTGTAATTAATTTCCAGAATATGGCCCACTGGGCAAAATTTAAGTTACACTGGTAAAAATCTTGAATAAACCCTTGGAAGCTAAAACTAATCACCACTTTAGAAATCCAAAGGTGATGAGCTTATCTGGTTAATAATAAGCTTTTTAAGAAAAAGTTATCAATCTGTATTTAACCAATAGACAGGAACTGGTTCAAAAAGAGTCTTTCCAATCCATCAGGTAATGAATGCCTATTAAAAAACTATAAATAAGCATTCACCCGAGAGCTTGGAATGGCACTTTGAGAGCCTTTCTGGTCACTCAGGTAAATAATGAGTTTTATATAACCTTTCAGCAAAGATTTTTTTGCGAATGAGGAGATGAAATGCAGAAAAGCTTCTGATTAATGTTAAAGTTGGGGTACAAGCCAACACACCACTGGGAATTCAAAGTTAAAGCTGACATTGTTGTTCCCTCACATTGTTTCCTCTAAGGACTTGATGATAAAGATTCTGTTGTCTTTATTTCAACCTACTTGTGATGGTTTCAATTTAGGATTTTATTTATACATGGCATTTAAATTGATGAGTATTTTGAGCATTATCTGTTCACACAGCAGCCACTAAAGCCAAAAAGAACTGTAGAGAAGGGCAGAATGAAGGCCCCTAACTAGTATGCAGTCACCAATGAAAATGCCTACAGTGGTCTCTCATCACAGCCCCCCTCAAATCTGCAAGCACTGTGCTTGTTCAAATGTAAAGATAAGGGGGGAAAAAAATCCAAAACTCCATGAACTTTCTGGTATCTCATTCTGTCGATATTTACTACTCTCCAATAAAATCACTCTTATCAAATATTTGGAGCTTTCTTGATGACTAAGAAAGAATACACCCATAAAGAGATCCATTAATTATCTTAAAATCAAATAATCTGGCGACCAGGATATATGACAAAATTAAATGTAAGCCCTTTCCTCGGTAGCTTTGCAGTCGTCCCTAAAGAATTGCTCATCAGCTGTCCTCAACACCTAACACCCTAGGACAGGAAGAGAAAAATGGGTTTCACACCCTGAGGGTTAACAAACTTCATTTATTATATACTCAGAGAATGAAGATTGTACTGCAGGCTCAAGGATGAAAAAGGGAAACTTCTCCCAACTACAACCATGGCAGCATTTCATGATGAGACAGACATTTGAAAAGGCTTAAATGGAAAGCGAGAGGGGAAAAAAAGGTGTTTGTATTCAATACAGATCTTTCCTGATCCTTCTGATTCCAAAGAAATATATCCTTCCAATTGTTCCATATTGTGTTAAAACATATTTTTTGCATTTATTAATAATTCAAACATGTTGTTGTTTAAAAAAATATTCATATCATGTGTTCATAGTTTCCATATACATGTATCAAACTTTATTTTGTTTTACCATTATAATCTATGAATGGATTTACCCTTTGTTTCTGTTTTCAAATCTCTGAGGAATGTTTGATTAGGTAGGAGGGTTTGTTTTATGCATTACTTGTTCATCATTGCACAAGTGCACAGGCTAAACAAAGTTGGCATACTTCATACTGATTGGTGGAAACAGTGTAGTTAAACAGTGTAGTTAATACAAGGGAATGAGTAATTTCTCACCACAGCTAATCAGCTGCACAATAGCCATGTATCAGGCAGCACAGTGATATATCACAAATGCATTTTAAGGTAGCTCATAGCATACATGATTATCTAGTAGTATCTGTTACAATCATTTCATATTAACACCCTCTTTCTCTATTTATTTAATAAAATGAATCTCGTGTGCAGCAGTCTATACACATAACCAGACAGAATACTAGGAATTATCAAGCCAATGGCAAACTCAGGAATGTTCTAGCTGGTATATAATGGAAGATATGTCCAGGGTTTTCCAATTTAACAATGTCAGGTGAAAAAGAAAAGCAAGAGCACTCAAGATGACAAAACAGCTTCTGCTGCACTAAAGAACTTATATCAATTTCATAATTCTATATCTATCACTCCATACATCTATAACTAAGGAATAATAAGATAAATGCATTGTGATATTATTTATCAGGTGCCTTCTGCATTAACGCTTTTCCATACTTTTGTGATGAGCTGTCCTTTATTATGACTTGTAAACCTGTAATTCCTGAAGAAAGTATTTTTAACAGCACAGCGTCAGCTCCAGTTCAAAATGGTATCCCTCAGTCAGAAAAACAAGGTTGGGTTCAGTAGGAGTTAACATTAACAATTCAAGAGACTGTAGGAGAAATTAGAAACATGAGCCCTCCATAATGATGATAAAATCAAACTGGCAAATAAATGTATTCTCAAATGTCATAGTAAGAAAATGGATGAATATATGCAACTAAAATGGCCTCTTAAATTTCAAGTGCATGGCCAGGATTCTCAAGAACTTGCTCCTAAATAGAAGAAGCTGAATTAGAAATCTATCAAGTAATCTCAGTACTGCATATCTGCACATGTAATGCAAACTTCGTGAAGTCCACAATTTCACCCTACCAGACTAATCCAAAGCCCACTGGGATCTATTCCTCTGAATTTGATGAGTTTTGGATCAAGCCTTTTGAAGATAAGGAGTGAGCTGGAAACAAAATGATGCCATAAATCAGAATGAGTGGTACAGAATTAAGTAGTACAAAATATAGCTTTCAGTAGTATATTATGCTAAGATTATAAAATAAAACAAAACAGCACAACTGTTGATGTATAAACTATAAGGACTAAGATACACAAATGTTTGTGTTATTAAGGAATTAGTGAAGTGGCAGTGCTCCACTTTCTTAAAAAATATAGGCTCTATTTTGATATTCACACTTAAGGAAACACTTTGGCTCTGATAAAACCAAGTGGCTAATTAAAAATTATAATATTAATTGTACCCTTAACACAGATAAGTAAACTTGGCAAGAAAGTTTTAATGAGTTAAATTGAAAAGGCAATGTCTAAATTAACTGAGTAAATTGGCAAAGGGAAATTTATTGTATATACTGACCCTTTTAACTTGTTTTAATGTCTGAATTTGAACTACATAGATTAGTTTGCATTACATGATACATTGAATTATAAGGATAAAACTATTCCTCTCAGAATCTGCTTTCTAAGACAGGTTACAGTGCTTACAAATCAATTGTCCTGTAATATGTTATAACAGTAACTTGAAATCCATGGATTCAGTAAAGAATCCTAGGGGAAGTGACAGCTACTGGAATACCTTTAGAAAGCCAATATAGAAGAAGAAAACACAATCACACTGAACTTTGTTAAAAATGCAAACAGTTCCACAGCACCTCGCAGCTGTGGGAATTCCCAGTGCTCTGGAAGACATCGGCTCCCACAAAGCCCATCTGCCACGTGCCACAGCCCAGAGGTGTGGGGAGGGGGACGTTCAGCCAACACCGGAACATCTCAGATGCACACACAGGTAAGAGCCGTGCTGGGGAAGGTGAAATAGTGAGGCCCGCTATCATTTGAACAGCCACTGCATGCTTGTGAAAAGCGCACGGCACATTCCAGAACAACTTTTGGATAAAATAATCTGCTGCCAAATCTTGACTGAAAGAACTGTGACTGTGACGTAAAAGCCGACATGGATGCATACCCCACTGGGACCTGTCTGACTGTATCAGTTTTTAATGTATCTTTCCATTAAATCAAAGATCCAAATGCTAAATTCTAGCACTGAGAGACACCAAGGGAATTTGTGACATTCCTCAGAGGACTCGGTGTCCATAAACTAATGAATGGATAAAACTGATCTCAATATTTAGTTTCTCATTTGTGACAAATATAATATTGATGATATTTTGCTTAACTGTTTCGTAACATCATACTTGTGAAAATTTAACTAAACAGAAACTGCTCAGCCAGAAACACACTGCAACAGATACTGGGATTATGTATATAATTAAGAAACAGGCATGGCAGAAGACCATAATATAGCATGATTTAGAAGTTCAAATCTTTCAGCTCCTACTAAATATTGCCAAGCACCAAGAAGTTCTGAGCCAGAACCAGCTGAAAACAATGGAAAGATTTCCATTGGCTTTAATAAGCAATGAATCAAATTCATAAAAATGAACCAAGCTAGTAAATGTGCTGTTGTGCTCAGAGCGGCTTCTAAATAAATATATAAATGACATTTCTCACTCTGAATCTTCTAATTCTGGAAGACACATAGCAAAAACAAGAGAAGGTGAAGACTGTACATTCAGAAGGAGAAAAATGCTTCTTACAGGTCCCTCATACATAGCTGGGCTGAGAAACACAGACACTGCAGATTAGTAAGCTGTTAAAAACTCAGCCACAGGCAGTAACTGTGCAGAGTAGATGGTCTGTAATAAGTAAACTTCAGGATGTTCAGTTCAGATACAGACATGGAAATTCAGTTCAGCTGACTCTACCAGCAAACACTCCCCTAAGCCTCCCAGAGGGCATTTTACTGTAATTCCCACTTTCTTGTTGTACTTTCAGAGAAGCAACCCCCTGCCAGCCCCCAGTGCAGAGGGCAGCCCTCTCACCCAGGGACATGCTATCCTTCCCTACCTCGGTACTCCTCCAGTGAGCCCGGGCAGTGCCCGCAATGGAGACCTCCTTCCTATCTGGGAGGACAAAAAAGGCTTCCTAAAGGTCTCTCATGCACAGCTGGCAGGGGTATTTCAGATTTATCATTCGAAGGTGTGTTATTCACGTGCATTTTGGGGTGTCAAGAGTGCTGCCACTGGGAGACATGGGGAATCACGTGGAAAAGGAGAAAGAAGTGTTACCTCAGCCACATCCAAACTGTAAATGGGAACGGGCAGACTGGGGAGCTTTCTGCTGTTCATTCAATACGCCATGAAGTGTCAAAAATGTCTTTTACATGCTTTTTTCCACCTCCCTTTAGAAAGGGCCAGAATTACAACCAAGAATCTAATAACTTGCTATGAACAGTGCTATTTGTTGAGGCATGCAGTTTCCAAATGGGAATTTGGGCTTGTTTTTATTCTTCACTTAACACTTCCCCTGCCCAGCGCAGACGTTTACACTAGTGTTGTTCCGACTATGACAACACACAGAAAGCACATGGCCTAATAACTCCGACTTTAACAGCCCCGTGGCTTCTAACAATGCAATTGCAGAGGAATTTGCCCTAAACAAAGCCCAAATACAGAAGCGCCCATTGCAGTTAACAGCAATTAATGTCTCCTCAGACTGCTACGTGCCTTAACCGCAGCCAGAGCGAGGCGGGGGGAGAGAGGGACACCTGCGTCTGATGGTCACCAGGCTTTCTGAAAGGAGCCTCGGCAAGGGAATTACAGGCAACAGCATCACAGCAAGGCAGTGTGAGCATTTCGTTCCCTGCGAAATAGAACTGGAATCAGTGCCTTGCAAAAAAGCTCACACAACACAGCCCAAGCAGCAGGGGAGAAGCACTGAAAAACCCACAAAAATTGAATCTATTAGAAATATTCCCACTTGTCCTGTTATGACCCACACAGGAAAACTTTGGAAGAAGCACATTTCACACTCAAGGAAGGGTGTTGGTGTAGCTGGTTCAAAGTGGTGCTTCCCCAAGCCTTCCTGATCCGTCAGGAAGGCATGTCCCCAAGCTGCCACTCTGGCCCCCCACAGCCTGCCAGCCCAGGCCAGACCAGACTGGCCATAAATGGTGTCCCTCCCTTTCCTCTGTGCCTCTACACCATCCCCAGCCTCCCTCCTTCTCCAAAGAAGGGCAGTCACCAGTATGATACCTGCTTGCTCCAGTTAGCACCAGTGCAGGTTGCACTGACAATGTGTTGGTTAATAGCTCAATACCAAAGTATTAATACATACAACGGAAATACATAAAGAATAAAGAGCAGAGATCTGTGTATTTCACAATATAAATGAATCATTTTCAAAATGTAAAAGTACTAAGGCACATTTTCACTTTGTGCTGTATGACACCTACAATATCTTGGTCCAACAAATTAAGATTGACATTTAAAAATTACTAGGAAGCCTATTTCTCCTGCCAGGGCAGGCCTAGAGCATCCATCATTGCTGTTGAGCACTGAGCGCTCACACTGAGGGAAGGAGAGACCCTTAAAGGCTGGAACAGAAACCTGGTCTACAGATAAACCAGGGAAACACGAGCAGCCATATCCTGTTAAAGTCACAATCACCATTTTTAAAGCCAGAGATCAAGTATATTTGCTATTTGTATCTAAGCAATTTGTAACATTAAGCCATATGGAGAAAATAAAAAGTGTAAAAGGAAAAAGATGCATCTTCCAAACTTAGTGTATGATCACAAACCTGTTAACTCTATGTAAGAGGCAACCTAAGGGTATCAAGTTTAAAAAGCACAGAATCAATAAAAAGTCATTAAAAATCAATGTATGAACTGGTTTGCATGCCCTCAGCCATCACTCCTAGGCACTAATGCTCCAATAATTCTCAATTGATATGCACAGAATATGCCAATTTAAATTTATTGGAGTACTTCAAGTTTTTAAGTGCTTAACTTTGGAAAAGATTGGCTTTAAGGGGCCAAAGCAGTGAAGAATGATCAGGACTGTTTAGTATGCCTTACATTTTCAGTAATTTGAAAGAGATTAAAGGAGTAGACATATGAAATTAAGAATTATTTCAAAATCATTGGATCACTTCAAATGCTAGAAATGCTTGAATCACAACTAATACTGGTGGTTAGTACACATGCCATGAAAAGGGCCTATTCTTACATCGATGTCCAAATGAAATCTCTGATAGCATGAGATGGTTCTACATGTGCAACAAAAAAAAAGCGAGCCACTTGCATATGCACAGAATACACAGGGATTCCAGGTGCAAGACAAACCCTTACCAACAAGAATCCCCCCCAAATCTTCCCAGATTAAAATAATTTCAACAGAATTTGAAATTGACTCTCTGGTTAGAGAAAAGTGAAATAGAACCAGAATAGAAATTCTAGTTGCTATTAATTATTTTTTTTCTGGTTGATAATAAAATGTTTTGCAAAAAGACTCCAATGCAAACATGTGGAAACACATCAAAACCTACGGTGGAGGGAGATGCAAGCTGGGAGGGAGGCTGCAAACTCAGACACTGGGGGAGAATCCTGACCCCTGGGAAACACTGACCAGTCATTCAAGCTCCTAGTGATTCAGGATTTTCGCCTTCGGCTTTAGGAATCCTCTGTAAGTACTGTAGAAGCCAAAATATTTGCTGTATTTCACAGACCAGCCAGGGAAGGTTTTTGGGCACAGTGCCTCCTGTGTTTCTTAAAAGCAAATGCATGGCTGCATTTTCTTCATATTCCCTCCTGGAAAATATACCTAGAGGGGAAAATTTAAGAAGTGGTATTAACAGCTCAGTACCACCAAGATAAAAGCTGGAGAAAACAAGGCATTTAAAAGGGTTAAGGTAAAATAATAAACTGTTATTAAGCCTATTAAGAGTTTTAAAACATCATTGTTTATGGCATGATAGAGCTTGGCTTTTTATGGGTGTTTCATTTGTACATTTTACTTATTCTGCTTCTATTTAACGATGCCATGGATCTCTGCTTTAAAGCCCTCAGTAATGTACTGATTTCATCTGAATCTGCTAACCCTACTTTTAAAAGAATGCTGCAACAAAACAGAGGTTAACATTTCATAACTTTGAACTGCAAGCAAAGAGGCTAAAATTTTATGAAGGCCCTCAAAAATAATACCCATTTTATTAGGATAAAATATACAGAATTAAACTCGTGTCTTTGTTCGGCATTTGCTTGAAAGATGAAAGGTGCTTTAAGAGCAATTTCCGTGTTCTTACATCTCTCTCTGCCTCAATGGCCAGCAGCTGCCTCTTGCCTCTGCCCTGGGAAGGCTGTGCCATGTGATGATGTAGTCAGGGGACCATCCCTTGCAGCACCTGGTGTCACAGCCCCCAGAGTCCACTCTTGAATTTAGGACCGTGCACTGCACCCAAGTGACCAAGATATAATAGAGCAATCTTTTGTTAATGTTACAAAAATTCTGGCAGGAGTAAACAATCAGCATTTTATGGATTTTGGTTTGTAATTTAACTTCTTTCACAACACTCTTACTCAGAGCTACTTCTCTGCAATTCTTTCTCTATGTACTATCCTGCACTTGCTAGATCTTCGTTGAGGAAAGAAGGGGCGAAAAACCCACAACTTTTATCCAGTAAGACACTTTATCAAGAAAATTCTACAAGAAATTGGTTGTTACCTGCAGATAACAACTGGTTTGTTAGTTAATGGCTAGAGGCAAAGCCAAGGCCAGTTAATGCTCCAGCTGTCCAGTCATTAACTGCAGTAAAGACTGATTTTGAGGAGGTTATTGCCGTGATAAAATATCCTCAAAAGATTATAACAGCAATAGTGTACAGGAAAAAAAAAGTATTAGTGGCTATAGTGTGACTGAATGGCTGCATTTGAAAAATTGGTCATTCCCTGGCGGTTCATAACCGATTTTCCACCAGTCAAAAAGCAAGTTGTGCTCTGTTAGGTTTATTGTACAAGGCAATAAAAATATTGGCCAGGTTAAATTGTCAGCGTGTTATGACATTAACCATTCTTTTACTGTGCTTAATTTAAGTATTACTATGATTCATTATGGAAAGAAACTGTCCTTTGCAAGTAAACAGGCATTTCAGCACCAGGAACAGACAGCAATAATAAATCTGAATGCAAAATTAAATTTCACTTGATGGCTTCTCCCCCCCCTCCCATAATGATCACCTTTTTACTTTTTTTTCTCTATAGAAATACTTCTGAATTCTTGGCTATTTAGTTTGCAAGATTGTCTTCTAAAGTTTGCATTATTGATGCGATGCCTGGCAGCAGTACTCTACTTAACAGTGTGACAGCGTTTCCATTAAAAAACCTTTTTGATGGCTCACTTGGCCATCAAAAGTCGCCTTGTGTTTCATTTGGCATGACAAGTCACAGGCCTTAGTGCAGATCTGAACCATGCGAGCTGCTCCTCTCTCACTCTCTTGGTTAAGGTCAGAAATGCACACACAAAAACGTGCACATGCAATTTCTGTGCACATGGTTCTGTAAGTCTGGACTTGTTTGTGTTAAATTACAGGAAAATATGCAAAGTTCTGCAGATTTCTATGTTAATTTGCATGCTTTTATCATAAAGGCTATGTGATATCATAGTAATCTTAATATACGCTGACAGACTACACTATAACCACTCCAAAAAGCCATTAGGGTTTATTTTATAAATGTATAAGAAGAATCCTACGTTGATTCAGCATTGCACAACTCCATTTTTTTATTATTATTATTCACTGACACCTGTAACAGAAGTGGAGCCATTGAACTCTACATGGCTCAAGCGTCAGACTGAAGTTTTCCACAGAACCTGGAGCAGCTAGGCTGAAATTTTCACTGAAATGTAATGATTACCTAAATCCAAGACATTATTCCAAAGATTCACATCTAAACGATCCAATGAACAAATTTTACTGTGATCTACTGACATCCTGGTCCCTCTGAAAACAATATTTAAGTGCTCCAGGGTTTTATCATAGTTTCTATTTCACTCTTGCTCCAAGAACACCCAACTGTTATGCCAGTGAGCCCTGTCCATTATGATGAAGGATTTTAGCAGCATAAATGCTGGTACAATTCATCTGTTTGAAGGCCTCACAGGAGTCTCCAAACAGTCACTTACCACATGTGCCCCGTACTTTGCAATATTAAATCCTAGGGTCTTCCACAGTTAAGGCTGCCTTCAATCTCCTAGTCATTCTTCAGGCACTGCAAAAGTTAAATGCTTTATTTCTAAATACTAGTATCCTCAGGCATGACTGAATTGTTAGGTTTCTTGCTACACTGAACAACTACATTAAATGATCATGTCCAGACTTCTAAATGCAGTGTCAGAACAGGCTCCAGCCATAGAGCTGGACACAACCTCCCTGAGAATGTGCTGCACAACTGCTGCACAGGCACATGCCAGTGCTGCCAGCAACACAACAGAAAACAGCAGGGAGCACACCAAAATGACCAGGAAGGTGTGTACAGGTACAAACTAACTTTGGTTTCTGAAAGCACGGACTTGGAATTGGTGAAATTCGCTTCACAATACTAAAATAGTCCTCAGATGTGGTGACTCGGTGGTACAAGATCATACTGTTATAACCAAAAGTTTCTGCATGTGCATTCACACACATAAACGTATACAGTAGATGTGTATGGGTCTATGTGTATATTTTTATATATATATGTAAACATAGATGCATTTTATATATATATATATATAAGATAGACACATATACACATATGTTCATGCTTTCATGAGTCAACAGAGATCCCAAAGAAGTCAACACATGCCAATACCCAGGAGCCCTTCAAGGTGCTGGTAATACTATTTTAATCATGGGACCACTTTTGCACAGAGGAGTTAAGTGACTTGCCCAGTGCCACACAGCAAATCCAGGGAGAAGACAGGAACAGCTCATCTGAGCTGCAGTTCAGTCTCCTGCCTGGTCACAGACTAAACCCGTGTTGTGTCACCCCATCCTGCCAGCCGCGTCCTCTCCTTAAAGAACAGCCAGTAACTACTCCACCCTAGTGTAAGCCGTGCTACCACGCATAATCACACACACAGCCTGGGATTGGAATGCATGTCTTATAATTAGGTCCACACAAATGCTGAAACTTCAAAATACAGTTTAGAAGGGTTTCCAGTACATCTGATGCCACAGGCATCACAGCTCTGCCTCTGGACTTACCAGCTGCTGCTCCAAGGCTGGGGCCAACTGTTGCTGCCAAAGGATACTCAGATGATGTGTGAAACTGGAACATGGAGAAGAGAGTTATTCGTCATCTTTGATGTTGGAACTTCAAGGGAAGCGCGGGCTCCTCTCCCGGCCATCAGCATGCTCAGACATCATCCCTACCTTGATGTTTGCTCTGCTGTTGCTATGGCTTAGTTTGATTTTAGGCATCATTTGGCTGTAAAATGATACAAACATGGTACACTAAATCAGTATCCAAAATGAGAAGTGCACAAGTATCTTTGTGAGTCTGTTCTCTATTGGATTCCAGCCCTTTCCAGATGAAGTTACAAATGGATTGGTTGATTTCATTTTTTTACTCTTAAATACGACCTTTTAAGATAAAGTGATTCCAGAGGGCTTCCAGATGATTTGCCATTATTTCAGTGCTCACAGCACACAGACACTGCTAGTGTGAAGAGCAGAAGGCTGCAGGGCAAGGACCATCATGTTCAATATTGCAAGGAAAATAGATTTCACCTAAGGACATCAAGATCAGCTTTTATGCTGGCAAAAGAAGGAATTCTTATACAGAAGATCAAGATTAGCTTGATTTTAAAACTGAATTTTCAACAACATTTTAAATAATTTTGAAATGAAGAATTACAGGAAAGAGAGGAGCAGACTCCTTCCCAAACTGCTCACAGTCCTATCCTGATGTGTTTTGTAACCATGTCTGGAATAGATGAACTTCTAGCCCTTATAATGTCACATGAGATTCTCCAGATTCATCTGAAAAAAGACCCAGGCACTTCTCCTGCAGCCACATCTCTCTCTGTTCTGGATATGCTGCAGGACACTAGGCACCAGTTAGTGATTTTTTGCAACAATCATTTTTCTTTTGGAATAGAAATCCCTGTGTCCCCTAAGAATGACACACAAAGCACTCACCATTTCCAAACTGAGGACATCCACTGGCACCAGCAACACTGCTCTTCCCCATATCTTCTCAAGTCAAGTCTACACTGTCCACCAATAAAGACAGGCTTTTTATTTCAATCCTTTGTAAAATCTATATTAGACATAATGTCTTGCAGTTCTTTTCTACTTTCAAGAGAAGAGAGGAGTCAAGCTCATAGTCAAAATCACCTTCAGCCAAACCCCCACTGTCAGACAAGCGTATCATCGTGGATTTTGGATTGATGAACTACTGTATTTTAGTTTTTCTGCCAAAGCAACATGGGTCTCATCAGCAGGAAAGAGAATAGAGTGAGACAGAGAAGAGAGGCAGCACAACACACTACACCTATGCAAGGGCTGCCAACAGAAAAAAGGGCACTCTCTCGGAGGGCAAAGACACAGATGTATTCGAAGGACAGGCAAAGGCGCCGGAGAGAAAAGAACAGAGGTGGTACTGGGAAAAGCATGTTAACAGGTAATGCTTCTGGAGGGTGTGTGGAGAGAAAATGCTGGCAAGGACTGAGGAAAAAATGGCAAGATTATCATGCACACACTGAGGCAGCAGAACCAGCTTCACCGATTTTCCGCAAGTGACCCACGGCACAGGGATAGCTGAAGTGACACAACACATGAACAGGTCAGAAGAGAGCAAGCCTGAGGGGGAAACATTCATGTGGCTCTTCCCACATCCTTACCTCCTTTCATTTTTGACAAGAACTTATATTTCTGAGTTATAACCTCATGATGACCTCATGAGAGAGCAGCCTCCATCCTGGGGGTCTCTGACTCTCCCTGGCTTCCTTTCCATCCTGCTGGAACATTAGACAGCAGCATTTCCCACCCCAGGTCACATCCTCTGCCCACTTCAGAAACGCCCTTCCCGTGCCCTGCTCTCTTCCCAGCTGGGCCTCTGCCAAGAGCCCACTGGCACCGGGTGCACTGTAGCTCCCCCCTCCAGCTACACCTGCACTGTCCCCTGGGCTTCTGCACATGCACCAGTAAGATAAAAAACAAACAAACAAACAAAAGAAATATACACTACAGGTGAAGTTCATTCCTATGTTTTCCACAACTGCTTGGTCCTACACATCATATCCTGATAAATCAGATCTAGTTGTATGACAGGCACCACTTACCAGCATTCAAGGCTCCTGAAATGAGGTTTAGAAGAAGCCAGTTTTAGTACACACTGTTCTCTTACACGCAGACACACACCCATGTGCATGCACACGTGCAAATACACACTTTCAGGAGGAGAGAGTTTTAAGACTGAAAACTTATTTTAACTTAAAACTTATTTAAGACTTAAAGAATTTAAGCCAGATTTATTTTGGGTGATGAGTATTTCTTACATCTAAGGGATAAATATTTTCTCCTATTTTAACAACATCTCTTCCCTTTGATTTTCTCACACATGTTGTATTTAACTAACAGAGTGCAAATACCAAAACAATGGAATATCCAGGATTAACTCAGCAAATGCCATTAGATTTTGTGCAGGCATAGTATAGAAATGGCACAAAAAACTTTGGATCCTTAAGGATCATTTCCACTGATTCATTTTCAAAACTAAGGGATTCTTAAGACTTGAAAAATTCAATATATTTCATAGAGTCATTACATTTTGTACAGTTCTGAAATAATGCCAATTTTGCAACTTAATTTGTTAAAATGATAATAAACGAGAAGGCTGTCACTTGACAGAGAAAAACTATCTCTTTTTTCTGTTATCTGTTTTGCTGTAAGGTTAATTCTTTATATTTTGTATTTAAATTAATTCGGATTTCTTTCATAATAGAGGGCTTACTATATTATAGAATTAGTAAACAAACGGGCAAAAAAAGACAGGAAGAGAAGGAGGGGGAGGGGAGAGGGTAGGAAAAGATCAATTAAATAAATTTTTTTGTCAAAAATCAGATATGCACATATTTTAGTTTGGAGAGCATATGCTGCTCTTGATGTGGATCCAAAACCGAGGCAGTGCATTGAACAAAATAAAACCAGCTCTGTAATTATTAGCAGAGACATATTCGTGAGGGCCATTTCCTGTAGAAAATGCCATTTTTATTTTCTTTCCTGTATCTTACTCAAATCCCCTTAGCAGAGAAGGAAGAGACCAAGTTATATCTTAAGTAACAAGCCATGACTGACATGGGATTTTTTGCCTATTACCACACGCCTTGGAACAACCTGGAGGGCCTGTGGCTGGCCAGACCAACTGCAAGTCTTCTCCCATTGTATTGGCCACGTTCACAGGTTTCAAGGAAAGCATGAAAGCAAGCCAAATTTGCCAGTGGACACAACCTATAATCACCTTTTGGCCCAGACCAAAGCAATCTGGATGAAAGCACAAAGGCACCAGGGACAGCAAAACCCATGTGGGAAGTGCAGACATCATCTGCCACACTAGATGAGAAAATAATTTAGACTTCATTGGCAGATTCCACACAGACATTGCAACCTGCAGGAACAAGCAAAGCACAAGATGACAAAGAGAAATAAAGCCTCTAGTGTTTTGCTATAATGCCATAGAAAAGATATGGAGGACATATCTGCAGAAAGGTGATGGTTCAATCTTGATTTGAGAACTGTTGACCTCCTCACTTTCGGGGATGTTTTTTGCACCAGAGCTAAAGAGAAGGAGACACAACTAGTTTAGCAGGGAACCAAAAGAAAATTAGTTACTTGAGCAACTATCTGTAGGATTGGAAAGAGGAAAAAAAAAAGGCAGCAAGAAAGTCACTAATCACTAGAATGCTGTTTGATAAAGCAGGGACATCAGGTTTTGGTGATTAAAAGACCAAGTTATCTTTTTGGGATTACAAATCTGTGCTTGTGTCAGCATCTGGAAGACCATTTTCAAGCTCTTAAGACTAATCAAACAACTGAATTTTTAATTTTGCAAGCCTGTATGAACAGAAATGCATAAGGTTGCCCCTAGCCAGCTAGCAGAGGTCACATTTTTAGGAATACTGTCCAAGTAAATTTAAAGGTTGCAAAAAAACCAGATATATTCTCCCTAGCTATTATTTTATACTCTTTGTTATGATTTGCATCTCTTACTGTCCTATTTCTCTTTAAGGTGGGAAGGAGGAGGATCATAAAAAGCCAGATGATCCTTCTTGTTTGTTCCTTCATAGGGGTACATAAGCTTGTCACTCTGCAAAGAGTTACCAGGAACGCTACGAAATTAAACTATCAGACACCTACAGTAATTTATTTGACACTATTCCTCCCCATCTCCATGCCACCATCAAACCATCAGCGATGCCTGCACTTACCAGACGCCATAGGAGATGTTTGCATGCCATTGGCAGGGCCCTCATTCCATCAGTAGTCTGCAAAAATACAGGTAATAATTTACCAGGAGAAGAATCAGGGATAGGTTTTCCATATGACCCCCAAGTTCACAGTTCCAAACTCCTCTCAGTGGGGTAAGCAGAAAGATGCGCTCACCTCTTCAGGTACCTCCACTTCGTGCATGTTGGCTCCAGTGAGAAAAAAAGATCCAAACACCCAGAAGAGCCATAAGCATTTCTGCCTGCATGATGGTTTGATCCACAGGGCTCCACAGAGCCCAGAATGATCCCTGCTAAGTCTGAGATTATATTTATGTCGGTACAGGAGAACTCTTTCACTGTTGAAAACTCTCTAAAGGAATCAAAGTGAGAAAACCACCTTTTTGTTGCATTCAAATTGACCTAGAAATTTGGACACAGCTCTTAAAAAGGTAAAGATTTAAAAATTGCCATCAAACCCATTTTCAGACTTTGCAAAGTGCAATTTAATATTATTTACATTATGGAAGAACCCTATGGCTCCAGTAGGCTCAGAGGCACACTGCATTAGTCATGGTGCAAATACATAAAAAGACATGACCCCTGCCCCAGAGAACTTTTTATCAGTCCCTAATTAACCTCTTCCTGATCCTTGAAGCCAGGATAATCAATGGGTCTCTATTCCGACTTTAAATTCATTCAGCTGGGGGAGGAGGGGGATCTATGGAAAAATTATTTTAAACAATATGACTTCTAAATTACCTCCTGTGTGGGACAGCCCTCTAACAAACAATGCTAGGTCTGCCAAATCACTCCTGCTCTAAATAACCAGCTCTCCTTGTACAGCATCTGCTCTCTGAAAGGGCTTCATTTGTTTTTACTATTATGAATAGTCAAGAATTCAGTATCACATGAATGGGAAGCTTCTAGAAAAGTTAAATATGCTTCATTGAGCTTGATGAATGGCTGACTGTTGCATTGTTATAAAATATACTAATACACTAGAAATCTGACTTTATTGTGATTAATTCCCATGCATAGGATTGAACGGGAATATTCTCCACCCTGAAGAAAATGTCTATTGGCATACTGGCTAAAAAAGCTGGGATTTTCAGAATTTCCAGATTCTCAGTGTAAATTCAACTTTTAATGAACCTCAGGCACACCTGAACATCAAAATTCCCAACTCATCTCTGTACAAATAGAGTATCTAAAACCAAATTGAATGGGTAGAACCCCTCTATGGCAGTGTAACCCGTAACTCTTTCCTCTACTCCCTGTTATAATCTAAGGATTGCTTTTGTTTGAGGAAAGGAGGCAAGAAAACACTCTTTACGAGCACTCTCAGCGGTTCTGCAGGAGGACAGAGCCAGCTGCGTGCGTTGCTGGATGAGTACTTTGGAAGCTTAGCACAGGAGAAATAGGATGACATTAAGGGCAGTGACTGGGTACGTATGAGAGCAGGTATGAAAAGAGAGAGGTGGTGTAATTAAGGGATGAAGTGAAGTAGTGGTGCCCAA
>VZRE01002793.1:432450-512450 GCA_013396775.1 Cephalopterus ornatus | reverse complement strand
GCCATTGAGGGAGCCACAGAGCGCTCAGACAGGGATCACAACCAAGACTTTCATATTTAGGTCTACTTGCAAATGTTACAAACCATTCCATGATCCTATGATCAATAAAAATCCTTAAAAAACTCAAAAAGTGACAGAATCCCAACACAACTCCTGTCGAGTTTGGAGCTAACATGGACATGAGCACGGATATTGGCAGTTCTATGAAATTCTGGATGGTGGTGTTAGAAAAGGATTGCAGACTCAGCCAAAACTACTACACCCTAAGGATGAAAGCTTTCTTTCTATAAAATTTCATACATGCATACACACAGACATGTACCATTTATACCTGTCAATCTCCATCACACCGACCTTCTTACAGAAAGACCTGGAGACAAACTTCCAGCAAAAAAGAAGTTTGTCAGTATCCAGACATTAAAGATCTTTACTTTACCAAGCATAAAAAGTAGCCATCAGCAGAGAAGAGGAAATCCAAAATGGCTTGGAACATTGAGATTCACTAACAGGACAGACAAGCCTGAGGGAGTCAAATTTTCCCAGACCTATTTTGCTGTCAGTACTTTGAGGGGAGTTAAGGATACAAGAAAAGAAAAATATTCCAAAGTGATTATTCACCCAAAAGGACTTATGCTCCTAATTGCTCATGTGCCTTTGAAAGTTCCCTACAGCTCTTTGCATTCAATTTTCTCTTATTTTGAAGATCAAAACAATGATGCAAAGTGCCCCTATTTAACTTAAGTGCTCTGACAAGGCACACAGACTATTCTTCAGCATTTCTGCTGTACGTAGCCATCAGAAAAATCACACGTTTATTATGCATACAGAGTTCTCTCTTGATTGGAAAGCATTTTCCATATTTTGCAGGGCATCCCAGCTCAGCAGCCAAGAGCACGGCTCCTCCGCGGCAGATGCGGTGCAAATACTCACGGCGAGTCCTGGCAGTGTCCCTGGCTGGCTGCACACACCGAGCCCCGTCCCGCAGCCCCATCCCTCTTCCGAAGCCTGGAGCAGGTGGAAGGACTCTGGAAAAACCATGCTCTTGGCCTTTTCCTGCCCAATTTCACAAGGTTAATGAGACCTGCAGAGGAATCGCTGCTGGAGATGGGGCAACACGAGCCTTGCAGAGCATCACATCTGGAGTCCAGAGGCTCTTGCCTCCCCCATTTGCGTTTGCTTCCCACTCCCTCATACACAGCAGGATCAGTGATTCTCTCTCCTTTGCAAAGAGCTCAAACAAGGACTGTGGAAAAAGAATAAAGGGGAAAGGAGATTTCAAAATGAAGTCTAGTTATTTTCTAATCTCATACCTGAAATTTATAGCGTCATTCTCCCCTCTGAATAAACAACTATTCTGTCCCCTCCAATTACAACACACAAAGCTGACTGCTACATGCAATGTCAAATTTACACTGGTGCCTTTTATCAGGATTTCCTTTCATATTGCTCTCTAAGCAATGACTTTGTAAGGAGATTAACTGCATTATACGGCACACATTAAACAAACCCACATGTATACAACACAGCCTTTAAGAGATTTCTGTTTTTTTCCAGGATGGTCCTTCCTATCTTAGAACGTCTTGGTTTTTAGCACCCTCAAGCACTGGTCCACTACCACCACCAGCAGAGAGGAGGAGTTCCAGGTATACCCAGTATCCACCTACACTGCCAATAAATCAGGTGGAGATAGCTTTATTATTCCTATTTCATGGGGAAATTGCTGATCAGCTCTGCTTGTTATCCAAGATAAAGGCAAAAGGAAAAATACTGGAGACTTACAGTAAAGACAAGGCACAATATTTCCCAAAAAAGGCATCTTCTAAAGAGAATTCCTTTAAAAAGTTCGTTTAATTTTTTTCTTAATACTTGTTCTAACTTTTTTAAAAAGCTATTCTCTCCCTGATTTCCACAGCTTACAAAACTCAAACCAAATAAACCAAGACAAAAACAACTCGCAATTTTCCCAAGTGCTGTGCGGCCCACAGCAACATCATTGACAACTTCTTAGGCATTTAGTGACATCAATTGTGGCAACCATAGATGTTTTCCAAGGGACTATGTCTAGTTTCTGTAACCACCATCATTCAGGAGACTGATCAGAGTAGCAACTTTTTGCTGAAATGGATCCCTAGGACTGTGACGCCAGTACTCAGGTAGGTGGGACATGGGTGGGATCTTCCTTCCCATTGACTTACCTGGTACTGGGCAGCAACACCCAACAAGAGAGAACCTGGGTGGGTGAAGAGCCAATTCTTCACCTTCAGGTTTCAGGCTGCTTTTTTTTGCTCTTCAAGGACTCAGTTGATTCTTCATATCAGATTATGCCATTTCATGCTTCCTGCTCACATACATATGGCACTGTCACCTCACAAAACAGGCAGATCGGGGATGATGGAGGGACAGTCTCCCCCTGCCAATCCCTCCTGCCTTCCCTTGCCTCCTTGCGAGACTGTGGAATGTCTATTGTCTCAGCTTCTTTTGTTATCTGTCCCATCCTTTCCACCACCTGTGCTGCTTTTCCTGATTTCTGTTGCTCTTTGGCACACTGTTTTTCTTGACTTTCTGTCAACACCCCTTGCATCCCTGAAAGCTTCAAATTTTTAATTCTCTACCTATCAAGCCAATTAAAACAAGACTCTGGAGGACAACTGACCTTGTCATACAGGTCTAAAAGGAGAGAAAAATATTTTTTAAAATAGTATTATTACCAATTCAGCTAATGGAAGACAGAGCAAATGTGCTTCTCGTTTTGTAGGAGCTGAAATTATTTAAATGCGTGATGTAATTGTCCATACTTCTTCTGTGAAAATAAGAAACCTACATTCAACAACTCCATGTTCAGCTGTTTTTCCAGCTGGAAAGATGGAAAAAAAATCAGAATATCCATTCATTCTCTGAAGAGGAAGCAACCAGTCTTTACACAACATAAATTAGTTTATCTAGATCTAATATTTTCTATTTAACATAGAAGCTGATCCAAGATCTTGGCTTCATCCAGATGAAAGGCAGGCTGCTTGTATATTGGTGAGCCAATCCTACTTAACTAAAACTAAAATTGTGTACATGGAAATGATTTCTATAGGAGCAAAATTAAAGCAAACAAAAAACTGAAAAGTCTGAAAGCAGTCATCAGCTAAACCTTTCTTTAAATGGACATTATCCGGGTACCAAAAAACTTACCCAGAAATCGTGACTTTGAAGAACGCACAGATATCTGCAGAAGTTGGGGACCTAATTGTAAATTGAAGTTATTATGTGGTCTAGGTGTATAAACAAATGGCCAAATCCAAGAGCAGTAGTGATAAGGGAGACCAGATGTTGTTGGCCCAACCTATCCAAGAGGAAGTTATTGAGGACTGAGATAGGTCATGTGCCACTCTCTCTCAAGAACTTTAATGTTAGATGAACGTGTTTCACTGCAAAAACCCACTACCTTAGTACCAGTAGCAGAGGACCAATTCAACCACATAGCCTGCTAGACTGGGTACAAACAGATCCATACCTTTGAGGAGTAGCTCACCTGGAATTTCCATTTTGTTAAAGAACATCAATTGTTTTAGAATCATTTTAGAATAATTTCTCAGAAGTGATCCAGAAGCGACCTGGGCTTTAGGCACACAAATGATGGAATATTTGCACATGGCAGTTCCCTTGAACAGACCAATGATATGAACATTTCCCAAACTAGAGTAGTTCCTTAAGAGAACTGGGGTGGGAGGAAAAACACACATACACATACAGATGTGAGAAGAGACTGATTTGCTTTCCAACCTGGTTTATCCATCAATCCTATGATCCACAAACTCTCAAAGGCAAAATGACAATCACTCCTTACAAAATAGTATTTCAGAGTGTACCATTTGCCTTCTCAGAGGGGCAGGAATGGGACATTCATCCAGAGTGGTAGCAGAGATCACATACCTCCAGCAAGGAGGAGGAGCATGCCAAACCCCCTGAAAGCAATAAAATCCGCTCATTACTCAAACATCCACATGATGCTGGGACCACCAAGAGCAAGGAATCAGCTCAGCCAGGACCAGCTGCAGAGACAGCAATGGAGCCTGTGAGCTACTGCTCCCCTGCAGCGGGATTTCTGTCTCCTCCTCTGCAGTCCCACACAGAGAGTGAGTACCACTGCAGGTGACTTCACCAAGTGGCATTGCTTTATTCATGCTTACACATTCAAGTGTCCCTACACATATGCTGACACAAGACCAGTATTTCTGATCTTTTCATTTGTAGCAGCACTGCACACGTGGTAAATACATCCATCCTTCTGAAGTAAATCATCATTTTACAATGGATATATACCTATATTATTACTGTAATGCTGATGTACTGAACCATTAGTATAAAAAAAGTGAGCAGGTGATAAAAATGATGCAAAGACTCCCATAAAGTAAGAAACAAAACCCAAACTACTGTAGCAAACATTAGCACTGAGATAAGTAAATTAGTGATTATTCTGGAGATAAATTAGTGGGTAGATAGGAGTACGTAAAGTATATGTTGCTGCTTGTATCTTTTCCAGTTGGGAGCTGTGTCTTCTAAAATCTATGTAGCATCAGTGCAATAATATGGATGGATATTTAAGACTAGGCTATGACCATGACTCTGAGGCAATTGCCTTCCATAGAAGTCAGCACACCAGCAAATTTCATCCTTATTAACTTCGCTGCTTTTATACATCGCACTAATTAAAAACCCTACCATAAAAGTTGCTCTCAGATACTTTGCATAGAGTAAATATGCTGTGGGAATCCAGTGTAACTGCAAATTTGCCTCTAAGTAGAAAACAGCCAGTGACCCTGAAGAGATCAATTTTTAGGCAGCAATACAAGGTATCCATGGAACAGGGAGATTAACTCTTCTCAGCATTTCAAGACTCCCAGGGAAACCAAATCTTCAGAGAAAACATATATTCAGAGTGGCTTTCGAATCCAGACCTAATATATTGAGAAACTTTCAAAGCAGGTCATTTATTTGACATAATTGTGCTAACATCCCTTTAAGCTGTGCAAACCAGAAAGATTGTTTCAAAATATTAACTTATTTCTTGCTATCAACAACAATGCAATTAATTCCCCTCAATAAAGATTGTTTTTGCAAAAGAGCAATAAGGTGCCTCTGCAGGGGGCATCATTATCATTAAATAATCACACCCCAGGAGACGTGAGGCACTCCGCTGCACCATGTACATTTTAGCACTCCGGAGTATGATTAGTTTGTGTTAACCACACCCCAGCATAGCTAGTTGGGAAAAGAGTCTATAAACTGAGGAGATTTCTGTATTTATTTTACTATATTTTCAGAACTGACAGGGAAAATGGGAAGTTTTTTACCAGTCCCATGGAAAAAGTGGGCAGGTCTGGCCCAGCAAGGCACCATCTTCCTGTGGCTGCCACTGAGGCAGACAGAGCCCATAATGAAACCCGCTTGGTAATGGATATTAATTTATTAATGGGCATTAATATCTGGATCCTCAAAAAATTACATTAGCAAACCCCATGCACAACAAGGGGTTATAGGACCTTGGGAAGGTGCGTTCTCATATAAAAACCAGACCAGGCCCATCTGTCCTGCACATACAGAGTCGTGAAATCATTCAAGTTGGAAAAGACCCCTCAGATCATCAAGTCCAACCTTCAGACAAATACCACCTTATCATGAAGTGCCATGTCTACTCACTTTTTGAACATTTCCAGGGATGGTGATTCCACCACTATATGTGTGCGTGTATATACATATATATATAAAAAACAGAATCACAGAGTATGCTGAGTTGGAAGGGACCCACAAGGATCAATACATAAATAATGCAGGAAAACAGACACACATTATTTTAAAGGAATGGCTGCTTCTGATCTGCTGGATGTTTTATGTCACTTTGGACAGTCTGCTGTGATATAAGGCAAATCTCTGGAAAAGGATGGGATTTTTAAAAAAGATATACTTTCAGAACATAGATAATTGCTTTGCATGGTGCTGGAGTTGTCCTGAAGACTCAGTGGTTGAAGTTTTTTTCTGTTCAAACCAGTGGTCTTTACCACAGAATACACTCTGGAAATTAGATACTCCTGTTATGCATGGAAGTTATGATGATTATACTCTGGATTTGTCAATTTTCCCTTGCTGAAAAGAACATGTAAGAAAATTGTGAAAGAATCATCTCTTTGTATGCGATTTGGTTGTGAATAAAGCAGAAACCAGCTCATCATTTCGGAAATGAAATTCAAGCCTGCTTCGCCAGCATCAGGCACGGCTCCAAAGGCAACCACATAGGAACAGGACCAGCACTGTATATCTAGAACCACGTATGAGGGTAAAGAAGATCATTAACTATCCCAGCGTGGGTCAAACCTCATTGCTGGAGACCTAGCAGCCCTGTTTTGGGATACTACATGCTCCCGATTCATTTCTGAAGATGTAGGGGAAAAGGGGATTGCAGGAGAAGGTAACTCTTCAGAAGATGGTGGGAACACCATAGACATATCCCCCTTGGGTGCTGAGGGCACACACCCAGGACACCACATGGCCAGTGACAAAGAAGACCACCATAGTCACTTAAGGACTGTGAGAAACCATGACTATGAGTTCCTTACTACATACAAGCCCTCCAAGGGTAGGGTACGGCCCTTAGACCTGTGTGGAGGAGACTAGTGAGCAGCATTGGTTGCTTGTATTCCTAGCCTGGAGTATCCCTCTATTCAGTGCTGTTATCCATTTCTTCTCCACAGCTGAAAGAGACCGAAAACCTGCGATGCACCAAGTCTTACCAAAGAGCCCCTGTTCCTCCTCAGGAGCCCAGAGTCTTGCTGGTGTGTGGTGTCCTCAAAGCTTAATCAGCAAAGCTTCTCCCGTTTAGGGGTCACACCAAATCAAACAATGGTTGTTCCAGAGAATAAAACAAAAATGAAAAAAGGAATTAGAGATACAGTAATTCAAATGAAGCAAGGCATAACGTATGCATGAGCAAGCAATATACTTTTTGTTAACACAGGTTATTTTATAATCAATGTTTAAAGTATTTTATCAGTAACATAACTGATACTTCATGACTATGTATGTGCACCCAGTAAGCTATAGATTTATAAATATGAGGGTTATCATGACTTCAGTGTAGCAAGGCACAGCCGTTTTAAAATTGAAATTGTCAGATTTTATCAGTTATCTCTTTCCACAGGATAATGTAACTTTACAATTACTTAGCTCATAAAGAACTAATTTCATTCAGCTTCCAATAAATACTTTCAAAATAGGAGTCTTTGGTAAGATTTCTTGAGTGGTCGAATCATGAACAATAATGGTCATACAGACTTTGAAGGAAAGTCTTGATAATGAGATTAATACCTGCAGGCTTCTCACACAAAGATTTAGTTTTATAAGCAATTATTAATAACCCCTTTTTTCTATTTTTTTGTATTACAAAAGAAAATAAGTTATTGATTTCAACTGCAAAAATAACTATTTGCATAACATTGTTGATTGTATGTTCTACTAGCACAATCAGAATTAATTGAAGCAAAATATTTTATTATTTTTAAATGGGTAAAGATTTTATATATATTAGCATTTGAATCTGATTAGAACAGTCTGTTTACCAGCACTATTAGAAGCACAGCTCATATTACCATATTCAATCCATGCTATGGCATAAAACTCTCCTGTTGGCACCTCTGTACTGACTTGTGGATAGAGCTTTGAAAGCTTTCCTAAACTTTAAACACAATGAGAACTAGCAACTATCACTCAGCTCTTCTTAAATTCTAGATATCATGTTCTTACTTAAATATCAAAACAGCAGACAATCTATGGGAATTTTGCTACTTATTTCCTTTTTATCCACCTGATAACCTCGTTCTTCCCTCCGTGTTTGTATGTTGAGAGGAAGGTGCAGAAGGGCAGCCAGAGCATCTAAGTTTAGTCTGTGTAAATGGCTGATGGAGGAAGATCACCTGCCTTAAGGTGGTGCTTCTGCTCTTGGGAGGGAAGCAAGTCAGGGGCCAACAAGTTTGACAACCTGGATAAGCTCTTGACCTGCAATAGGACAAAGCCAGAACTCTGTCATGAAATAGTGTAATTCACACCATACTTCACCTTTCTCAATTGGGCATATTTCTAAACAGATCACATTTGCTATGAAACCACATCTGAACTATATTTTATATTTAAATTGTATGCATGGTTGCCTTAAATTAACTGTTTTGTAAGAACAGCTTTTCTTCAAGTATAACAGTTTCAAATGTAAAATTAAGGTAACCTAGTGACACCACTTTTAAATTGATGAACTAGTCACGCAATATACTGCAAATTTAAAAATTTATATTCATACGCAGGCCCTCAGTCTGAGTAAACACCAACTTCTTTCTGGTTCCTGGACTAAAAGAATTTTTTCTGTAGCTTGTTTTTAAAATTAATTCATCATGAACCAAATGACTGACATCACACCGAGCGAGAGCTTTGGTAGCATCTATCCCCGTCTGATGTTTCACTCCAGCCACCAGCAGCCAGACATCATGTGTGCTTTGCTTGGCCAGGTGTCCACAAGAAATAAAAGGCATCTTCTGCTTGAAACAGCAGCAGTGGATTGCCATAGCTGGGAAATAGGGGGAATTCTAGCAATATTAGGTGTGGAAACAGATCGCTCCATGCGCATGGCAGGAATTCACCTTATGCCCCCCCAGCTCGGTCACCATCAGAATATGAGGGTTTGTTTTTTGTTTGGTTATGCACAAATTTTTGACTGTCACCAGTTCAGGGGAAGGATCTCATCTGATCTGTTTTCTCGTGTTTGCTTTCCCTGAACAACTCCCAGCTGAGACAGATACAATCAGAGACTTAATCGGAGAATTTTCAAATCTTCCTGCAGCAATTAACATAAAAATAAAAAAATAAAAAAAGAATAGGAAGGAGAGAGAATTATGTGTTTGTGTGCTGGGGGGGAGATATTCATGGGCATCAGGTTTTAAAGGACTATTTGGAGCCCCAGTATTTGAATGGTTTAACGTGACAGTAGGAAAAAGCATTTTAAACTCAAACAAGTATAGCAGGTTCTTGAATTTCAGCTGGTTTGAATATTTGACATCCCTGATAGGCTGGCTAGTCATCCAGCATGAATAGAAACAAAATAAAATGACATGGGACCAGTCCACAGGCAGATTAACTACAGGCACAGAAAGCACAGAGAGAAAAATGCAGTAAGAAATTAAAGGAAAATTCTAAATACCTAATAAATCTGAGAATTTCATAAACATTGCACACAGAGGAAAGAAACAAAATATGGCAACTAAATTATGCATTCAGAATCGTATGCTTAACTGGGATACTTTGCACTTGGATTTTGGTGAATGCCGCTTTTAATTCCATTGCAGATGTTCGTATTCATAACACGACTATGCCCAAATTTAGCCAATATCAAACTGCTTTTATATGTATACTACAAATATCCAATGCCTGCAAAAGAGGCAAGAATTAAAAAGTAGAGAATATAAACTGGACTGTGAAAGAGGAAAAGGAGAATAGATGAAAATCATTTTTATAAACATCAGTTCTTGGAAAAATCACTATTAGCAAATTATCAGTTGCTTCTTCAAATAATAAGACTTTTAATCAATATGCAAAAACATAATCAATTCCGTCTCTCATTTTTTTTTATTCTTCTTTCTTTTGCTCTCATATTTTATGTACAGTAACTCACATTTCTCAGCCCACCGTGTAGCTATGAACTGAAATCAAATATTCAGACAGTAAATGAAGCTGCAGTTTGTATTTATAATGCTCCTATAACTATGTATATATATATTATACAATCTCAATCTCTGTTAAAAAAAAGAAGCAGTTCAATAGAAAGAGATCATTTTATTAAAAAATCATGAATGCAACTGCACTCATTCAACCTTAGAAATGTTTTGATGGCTTTTCAGCACTGCAATATATTTAGACGGGAATATGTCATTAATATAAACAGCAGAATAGAAACTATTAAACTAACACAATTTAAAACTGAGCAAACCTGAGTATTTGATTAAAGTTTTTGTACATTCTATACACTTGAACAGGTAACATAGAAGCATAATATTTTTGTTGATTTTTAATTTGTCAGAAGTATTACACTTGAAAAGCTAAATTTTCAGTAGTTTGTATTTATAAATTAGAAATCTGGTCCTGTAGGAGCTTCTTTAGTCTGATTTTCCCTGCTACACTCTGAATTTCAAGAGAAGTTTAAGACAGAAAGCAGTAATGATGCACATTACAGGAACCATCTCCTTTGTTACAAGACAACACTAAATGTGCTGAGTTTGAGTCAGTGTACGTTTGGTAACTTTCAGTGATAAAGACAAAATCCAATTCCATATGTTATTTAATGCATAAAGAATTTTCTAGAAGATTTGCAAAGAAAACACTATGGTTAAAAAGGTCATCCATTAATATGTAGTCAAGCCTTTAATGGATGTGTTTATTTTTCTAGACTGAATAATTAGCCGAGCATTTTTTTCCCCAGAACAACATTGCATTGCATAAATGCAGAGAATTGCTTACTAAAAACAATTTAAATTACACCTCGTACGCAGTATGTGCAACAACTGTGCTCCTATCTCTAGGATATTAGGGGTAAATTTTTAAAGCAGTGCACAGAACATAATCTTGTTATTTGCTAACTGGATTTGTGTGCTTAAGACTCACACACTGCTTTGAAAAATTACCCCTTCAGAAGATTGACCTGGGTGAGGAACGGGAGTTTTAAACCTGGATTGAAGCAGAAGTTGTAACCCAGCGTGGCAGCAAAGGCTGGCTTAGCAAAATGACTTGCTGTAGTCATACTGCTATTTGAATGGCCAAATTAAAGAAACTAATTCTTATTCTAATCACATCCAGTGGAATTCTGATATGCTGACACCCAAAATTATGGCTCTGTCATTAGAAAGAGAATGAGTGGGAATGTTTTGAAATTTTTTCTGTAAATTATGAAATAGACAGGGGCCTAAATGACAAGATATGACACGTTTGTTTTTTGATTATACAGTTAAAAGTTTTTAGTACTCAGCTTAATTTCAAGGGTGAATCACATCAAAGTGGATCTAATCCAAATGAAATACCTTTAAGATTCTTACTTCTTCAACTATTAGAGATCTATCATGTCTCCTGCATGAAGCCTCATTTTCGTGTTAGAACAGATGGGCAAAATTGTCATTAACAGAAACTGACAACTCTAAAACTGAAATATAGATTTAGAAAGGAATCTAATGAATTAAATCAATGTTATTGCAATGAAAGCCGAAGAAATTAATAGTGATTTGTAAAGTTACCCTGTATTTTAACCTCAGTATATTTTAGTCAGTGCGATTTTAACATTCACAATACCTTTTCAGACTCATTGTTAATCTCTTACTGCGTAATACGCTCTTGTCTTAATATATCATCCACTCTTGGGAGACTCAGACTCTGGGCTCCATTCAGCCAGACCAGTCTGCAATATGCTGAGAAAGACGGCAAATCCAAATTTAGTTTCATTTCCCCCTGTCCTGCAGCACAGAGGCAGCAGCACTACACTGTTTCATGCACTTCTAGAACAGACTCCCGTGTTTACACATTTCTAATCAAAATCACTTGCAAGGATATAGCTGCTCAAAACTGACTTCACATCAAGACTCAGTTTTTTTGAAAACTTCTTTAAAGGATATGTGTCATTTTCAGCCCTTTAGTTCCAAAATTAAATACTTTCCAGCTAATTTGTCTTGGTAGATATGTGGGTGGGTTTTTTTTCATTTGCATATGTAATATAACAATTAAGATTTTTTTATATAGCACATATACAGCCCTGAATGAGGACAAGTACCTTCACATTGTCCAAGGACACATTGTTGTGAAACTATGGAAGCTAGAAGGCAATATATCAGATGGTTATAAATTAATTATCAGTCATAAGACTCATCCCAAATTGAAATGGGAGCGGAAGGAGCACACCCAAAAGCCCTCCCAGGCTAAACAGCTGCAAACTCTACAGGTCAGAGCTGCTCTCACCCTGCCCATGCTCATAAAGCTTCTCAAGTCTTGGTTTAGACAACTTTCTACAAAATAACTGTTTTTCATTTAACCCTTTTTCTTTCTTAAAAAAAGATGGGTTTATTTTTTGCAATCTGCAAGAACAGAAAAAAAAAATTTACATATAACCCCTTTGCTTTTGTATGTACAGGTAGGCAGCTGCATGGAGTCTTCTTTCCTGGAATCTTCCTCCCTCAAAAGGCATCTGGACACAATCCTCAGTGTTCTCCCCCGCTCTAGGAGACCATGCCTGAACAGGGAGGTTGGACTAGATGACCTCCAGTGGTCCTTTCCAACCTAACCTGTTCTGTGATTAAGTAGCACCAGTGTTTATTCACATTGCAAGGCTAGAAGTAAAAAAAAAAAAAAGAAAGGCAAAACTTCTAAATTGCACAGCCAAAAGCAAAAGCCAGAAATGAGTGCTGAAAGCTTGCACCCATCAGCCTAATGAAGAATTCAACAAGAGAAACGAGTCTTGTGTCACTGGTAATACCAAACTCGATTTAAGAAAAAGAAAAGGACAACATGTTCTTGATGTCTCTCCGTAACAGGAAGGTTTCAGGAAGGGAAGAAGAGTAATATTTGAGATGAATCCTTTAAAGCCAAAGACCTGCCATTTTTAGCTGCATTTCAAACCACAATGACATAAAACTGTAGCCTTGCATGTCATGTTTCAGCAACTGCTATTTACAATGTCATGCAAGACCAATAACATAGTTGACTGTAAAAAGTATTCAATATTCTGTTTTACCAAAAATAAAAAAAAATCTTGACTCAATATTTCCTACTAGCTGGTTTATATCACCTCCTGGTCCTCACTTTCTTAGCACCTCTTGACTTCCCTGCTTTTGTGAATCCAGAATTCTTGCTGCATCTTGCTTTCACCTTCTTTTGTAGTGGGCAAAGGCAAGGAGAAGCCAGAAGGGCTGTGCAGATTGAATCACACTGGGCAGCATGGGGGTGACAACAGGCAGAGAGAAAACTCTCCTCCCCTCACCCTGACTTTGATCATTGAGTCACCAACAGGCAAAATATTTCATCTTAGTTTCTATTAAGATCCTTAAAGAATCTCAAAATATATTCATGATACTGGGGTCTGGAATTTGCTTACAGACATAGGCTTAGGATCTTGTCCAACACGACCGAAGAGTCAACAGCTGACTGACAACTCCCGCACCATACAGGCATGCAAAACAGGAAACAAACATCAACTGTTTTGAAAAATAAGGTCTGTGGAAGAGAAAGAATCAGAAAATTATTTCGGAAGCTCAGAGACTTAATAATGAAGGCAGTGTTCAAAAGATACTTAAAGAGCATTACAGACAGAGTAAGGGTTTAAAGCGCTATTTTTAGTAGTGTTCAATAAAACATGCATCTGCTATATGTTTTTGATTTTATGAGGAAGCTTTTTCTTCGTGACACTACAGCGGGTTTGTCAAACTTCAGTCTAGTACAAATCATTTGATGGAAAAGTGCGATAGAGACACAAACAACAGGATACCACCTCCAGAATCCTCTTTTTGTTTTAAAAAAAATTTCCATTTGGATTCAGAAGCTGAGGATCAAGCCAAATAAAAATACAGTATGCCACTGAAATGGAGATGTTTTATTAAGAGCAATCTCTTGCCAGCAATATCCGTTATTCTCCCCACATGCAGCAAACTTGCCCATACATTTTTTAAATGCAACTAACCTTACTTTATTAAGCAAATCAATCTAAAGTGGAAAGTGTGATTTTAATTGCAGCTTTGCATGTAATGAGGCAGGACGAAGGTTTTGGCTGGGAATTCACAAAGCACTTTTCCGGGGGGCTCACCCCTTCAGACTCCGCCAAGCTTCCCAAGTTTCCCCGCACTGGCAGAGCACCACAGTCAGTTTTTAGGTATTCAGCACATCCTTCACCTTGACTCACTTGCTCATGCATTTGCTACCCCCTATTTACATACATTACACCTTCGTTGTGGTGCCAGCCGAGTGCACTTCCACAGGCTCGGCTGCCCAGCCTTTAACTCCTGTTCATCCTGGGGGAGAGCGCCCGGCTCCCACAGCACGGGGACACCCCCAGATCCCAGGGAGGCACAGCTGGGAGGGAGAGCTGGGAAAAGGGCACTGGATCTTTGCAGCAGGGCTCGGCTCAGCTCAGTGTGCCACAGCAACTGCCTCCCACAAAATGAATGCGAGGCAGTGATCTATTTTACTCCGTATGATTAGTGCCAGACTAACTGTTCAAAGGGAAGCCAACGCTACTTCACTAATTTAGTCACATACAATATTAGATCTTTGAAATATGCCTTATGTACAGCCTGCATTACCTTCTACAGACAAATACAAAAACATGGTCAACATTTGCAGTAAAATTATCATAGAAATGCCATCTGAAACCTTATTTCCTTTTACAATGTGCATTTCACAAATAACTTGTATTAAAATTATGTTTTACAGGGCAGAAATAGAAAACAAATACTCCTAGTAATTTAAACAGGCATTTGCATAACATGACTAAAAACATGTTAGAAAAAGAGTTCTGCAGCTGGAAGAGTGAGGTAAAAATACAGATACAGTGATTTTTAACACTGAATGTAAAAATGCCTTTTAGCTGCCATAATTAGTGAATTAAAGTGTACTTTCATCAAAACCATTCTAACTAAGATTACTATTATTGTTCTCACACACTGCTTCCTGCTTGTTAAATAGCACAATATTAGTAACAGGTAAATCACAGATTTCCAGAAAACCTCTTCACTGAAGCATCACCCAAAAATATTACCTTATTCAAGCCTTGCAAAAGCCACTTCCTATAATGACAAATTGTTATTTACAAAGCTGCACTCTTGCTCAGAGTGTTTTAATATTAATTATGCCTTTTGTTTAAAAGCTGGATTACCCTGTGACGCTGGGGAGTTCACAGGAGCTCATGGAGCAGAGTGATGCCAAACCCCGAGGGCTGTGGGCCTGCGATTGCTGCGGGTGGGTGCCGGCCAGAGGCTGCCCTCCAAGGCACAGAGGAAGGTGTTATTCATGACTGGGGTGAAATTATAAGCAATTAGGGAAATATTTCCCACAAGAATAACAGAGGAAATTGAGGCAGATGCACAGGGCAATCGGGAGCAAGTCTCACTGGAGGAGGGAAGGTGGGAACTGATGGTCACTCCTGGGAGCTGAAATAAGATTATCAAAGTACTTCAGGGAGGCCACATCAGATCCCAACTTAGGCCAGATTGGATTAGGTATTTTAAGCCTTCTGGCACAAAATTCTTCTGTGGAGGACTACTCTGACGGTCTATAAGAACTTGTAGTCTCATTTAAAAAAATTGTGCTATTCTCTACAACACAGAGATTCTTAAATATTTAAAAGCCTTCTCCATTGGTTGTTCATCAGATTGATTACGATGCATATTTCAGCAGTTTTTTTCTAAAAATGCTCATCAGAGGATCAAGAAACGAGGTGTTCTGTGTGCTCTACATTGATTCACACTATTTCATTTTAATTCCAAAATACTGAATTCAGAAAACTGCCACGAAAACAAAGCAGGAAATGTTTGTGTTTTGCTGTATGTTGCATATGCTCTATGGTAACCAAGAGCACAAAAGAAATAGATGATGTTGCATTTCTCAGCCTATCACTCACTAGCTAGCAAGCAGAGGAATAAAAAACAGAAGACGTGTTAACTTGCCTCAGAGTACCTGCATGGTTTTTCTTCTACCTTCGTAGATAAAAAAATGCCAAGCTTCGTATGCTACTTACCTTGTTTGAGCTCTCTCATTAAGTGCAGTTTCTTAACCAAAAAACTAAAGCCATGCATATCTCCTAAAATTAGCCTCAAACTACTCCAGAAAGTTTTAAATTCCTTCAGGAAGATCTTGAGTTAAAAATGTCAGTTTTCCTTTGCCTCTGCCTTTGTGAGAAAACTTTAGAACTGAGCAATCTTGTTTAGTTTGTACTTTCCAGGACACAGGTCAAATGCATCTTATCACCACGTAAATCTGACATTCATAACACCCTCAAGACATTGGGCTCCTGCTGTGTTACTTTCCCTCCTCAACAACCTTCACAAAACATGGTCCCAACAGTTGAATGAATTTATTAGTGATATCTTAGTGATTAAGAGAAAAAGAAGTGTATTCTTCACACTGCACGTTCTCAAATACAATGCCATCAAAACCAAGCATTACCCTTCAACCCAGAAACTGGCTTTAGGATAGTGAGATCTATTTAGCTGGAATGCAAGTCGTTACAAAAGTCAATGCAGTTTCTTCCCTTGAGCTTTCTTATCCTTCCTTCCACCCCTAGTAAACCTTTTTGCAGGAAAAGCCTTCTTGGGATTTTCCATCCTACCCCTCCATGTTTGAAAATATATATTAATCCACCATAATAGTTCTAATTTTGTTTTTATTCTAACTGAAGAGCATGGAACAACAGCAGGTTTTATTTAATTCCATTAATAATAAAGGTGGGTAGGTGATGGTACTTTTCTTCTGTTACCAAGTCTAAAGGCTAACCAAGAATGCTTATGTTTGAGCTATAAAAAAAAGTTAAAGCTGATTTCTGTTCACTGAAACTACTGCAGTTCTATCAATGATGAAAGTGCTTTTATTGGGTTCCAGCACAGGTGCTTTGGGAATAAAGATCTTCCCAGCAAAGCTATGAAAGGTGATCATAGGTGTTAACATGCACTACTGAAAAAACCTTTGGAAAGAGTTAATTCTCAGCCAAAGAAGAATCATTTAAACTGAAAACCAAAAGGTAAGCATCCTAGACAAGATATTTTCTTGCCTCTCCTGTGCACTTTAAGAACAGATAAAGGCTATTCTGCAGAAGAAACCCTTCAGAAACAATGAAAAAAAAAGGCCTCAAAAGTAGCCCAGGAAGACAAAATTAGCTTTCCAGTAGTGTATGTTAGTTTTACGCCCCTCATCTAAGCAGTTCAAATGAACATGCACTCAGAATGTTATTAGATATTGGTGCCATGGCATTTATATTTCCAAGTAAAATAGGGACATGTGCACAACAGCAGAAGAACCAGAACCAGGTCTAGAGGGCACCATTATATTCCTGTTTATTTCCCCAGTTACAACAGGCTACAAATGCATGCTATTGGTTGTTATTGGTCTCATCACAGACGTTCAGCCCAAGAATTTTTATCTTTCCTTTGTAATTTTTCTATTTTGATGTTCTCTGCCATCGAGAGGGCTACCAGTCTGATTATTCCTTAGCTTGCATCCCCTCACTTGAAACAGTTTCCACCCAAACCTCTTTGATTCAAAATGTTAGCAACCAAAATTTCACCCTTGTCAAATAAAAAGAGGAAAGACCAGTGACAGTGAAGAATTTCAAAGTCACCAAAGTCCTTCTAATAGCAAATAACCATTTGCTGTTTCCACCTCCCAGCCCACAAAAAATTCAGTGGGCAAAGTCAAGGCAAAGACCTCACTCATCTTTCCTTTGTGTTTGCAACACCAATTGCAGCTCCGAATTGATAAACTGTTATTGATGGTACAGATCAATGAGATTAAGCATGTGCTTAACTTTAATCACATAAATAAGTCCATTTCTGAATCTGGGCAGCATTATCCATCACTGGGCAAAACTAAGCTCTTTCTGGATAATTAACACTTCATTTGCTTTGCCATGGTCAGTGTTTCTCACCTATGGTATACAATTATATATGTATTAAGAGCCAAGTTCAGAATCTAGAGTCAAATATATTCTTATCTGACAAATTTAACATGTCAGGGAAGAGTCTGAAATCATTGGCATTACTCAGTCTTTGCTTTGCTATAGCAATGGGATGCCAGTCCGCAGAGTCAAACAGGAGACTGAAACTTGGTCAGAGGACCTGAATGAATTACTATCTGTTTAACTAACCAAGCTATATGAATCCCACTACTGGATTCAGTTTTCCTTCCCATTAAAGGTGATTCATACTTTCTGTATAAAAGTTTTCAATTGAACACTGAATAGTTTTTTATTCCTCTCTCGAAAAAATATTGTAGTTGAAATTGTTGTGTTCTCAGAATTTAAAACAGGTAGAAATACTCTTGTGGAAAAGATCTGATCATTTTATCAGTTTGGTTTAGTTTTTTGTTGTTTTTTTTTATCATAAAGTTAACCATATTCGACACACTAGGAGAATTTAGTTTAAATTTCTAATTATTCAAATACAGACTAAATGCTGCTTTGCTATGTAGTATATCTTCATTAATTATCAGTGTTGAGGATGCATTTTAAGAAGTTCAGGAAGTTTTGAAGGCACTTTTTTAGTGGCACAAGAAAACTCTCAAGTTTTTAAGAACATCGTCATGATTAAGTAAACATTTCATTTTATGCTTTAATTTTAACTCAGCTGAGTCGACAAGACAGAATGGTAAAGGAGTCTTCATGGATAAAATTATCCAAGAAGCAAAACACAACCAAAAAAAAGTACAAAACTTGCAAATACTTGTGTTTTCCTCTAATTGCTTGTAAATCAACTGCTACAGGACATAAATATCTCAATTGATTTTCAATGCCAGACACCACAATTCTGAAAGGGAAAATTATATTTTTTTAAATGGATGAACTGCATTTAAAATTTTGCACACATTTTGATCCCACTTAAGCCAACGTTAATGTTCTGTATTGTGGAACACAACGCTCTGTTCATCTCCTGACCTGACCTGGTCTCATGGAAAACAGGACTATGTGACCATTTCAAGACCCGTGTTTCACCTGTGGATTAAAATAAGAGAAAGAAGTTGCCATTCACCAGAACAGCCACAATAGTACAAGCACCTTGATCACATGCCATTAGCAACATGCAGCTCTGGATGTTTGAAGGATCTGATCAGCGAGCAGACCACACTCTGGAAATTCTTCTACACTTTCAAATATGGTTGTCTTCATGGAAAAAACAGAGCTTGGAGTTCTCAATTCTCTGGCCACACAGATACCTTCCTTAGTAGAAATAAATTAACAAAAAGTTGACTTTGTGCCGCTGATGTTGCCAGGAAGCTCTTACAAAACACAAATATCAGAAAACAAAAACCCCAGCCCTTAGCAGTGCATGAAGGGTTTGGGAGCAGAGCCTTGGTCTGGAGTCAATCACAGCTTTAATGGCCCACATTTGCACCAATTTGCAGTTGAGAAATAAGAGGCTTCACTGAGCACATTGCACAAGCAGCTGATCTCCAGGCTAGTGATGTTCATGCAGCCAGTGAAACAGGACTGTGAAAATGCACATCAAGTGCAGATGGGGAAGTAAAATACCAAAACGCACCACAAGTACATTGACTAAATGCAGGTATGTAGGACTTTGTCAACTATTTGTACATGCCAACATGCTCTTGCTACGACACATCCGTAGATGATCCATCACTCAACAGAATGTGCCTCATGTCCCATGAAGGACAACAGGCAGCAGATAAATCTGGTCTAGTCCATATGGTGTGGAAAAAGCCTTTTTCCCCAGACTAAAGATTAACGGCAATTGTCAGAAATCTTAACAGGGGCCAATGTAAAGATAATTTTAAACTTACAGAAATTCCTAAGCGCTTCATCATCCCTTGTCATGAAGTAATAACCACATGCAAAAGCTTAATTTACTGTTAGACGGCCTACAGGAAAAAATATTTAAAAGAAAAAAAAAAGAAAAAAAGAGGAATATACTTAAAGCTGAATTGGCTTGCATTTCCCAGTGGTCTTGACAGCCCAACAAAGCAGTAGTAATGTCACTACCCAGCGTTAAATACGACCTACAAAGACCAAAGTGCACAGCCCAGAGGCAAAGCCCAGGACAAGATTTGCATTCCCTCCGAGCTGAAGCGTTCCATGGGCAGGCTTCAGCCTCCCAGGAAAACACACCACAATGCTCAGCGGCTGTTTCTAACCCTTGGGTTTCTTCCAGTCAGAACTTCTCCCCTCATGCAACTCCTGTTGCAGCCAGGGTTTTCCCAGCAACCTTCTCCCTCCTCAGTCAGTGCCAGCCTCCAGAACACTTTTCCCTTATTTCTCTCTTCTCCTCTTTCCCACCAGTTTATTCTTTTTCCTGACTTCACTATCCACGTGATTCTACCTATAAAAACCATTTCTTAGAAGAGTGTCAAATCACTCATGATCTTTAAAGAATGTCCTTTTAGGATATGGGGAGGACTTCTTTGTAAGGAAGGAGGAGCATTGCCTGAGACAGCAGCTGGGCCATCAGGTAGTGTGGATGGGCTCCTCAGGAGCAGTAGGGCTGGGCACCAAGAGAAGCCAACAGAAAACCTCACCATGACTTCCCAAGGCCCTGGTTCACAGCCAGGATGGGCCACAGAACCCATCAGTAAGCTCCCAGAAATGCCCCAAACCACAGCAGCACTAGCTAAAATGGGACAGGCAGCAAGCTCAAATTCCCTCCGTGCGTTTGGTGGGGCAGGATGACCCACTGCATCACTGGGTCATGATTCCTCCCCAGAACTGCATACACACACGTGACGTTTCTGAATATAAATAAATAAATACATATATACAAGAGAGAAATTTACAGTAAGAAAACACAGCCTGCTAGAGAGATTATTCGAAGGAAGGAAGCATGCCAAAAGTGGTTGCTGTTTAATTTCAGCATACATACTGCCTCAGGTACAAACAACAGTCTCAAGAATCCCATTTAAAGCTCTAATCAGGCTCTTCATTCATTTTCTAATTGGTAGAGCCTGACCCTGCAACATCCAAATGAAGAATCAGTAAGAGAAGAGATGCAGGTCCAGGCTGTGCTCCACCTGCAACGTGCTCTCAGCACACCACAGACATCTGAGGTGGGACTTCACCCAACCTGCAGCACCACAAAGCACAGAAAGCACCTTACCAGTGAGGCTGGGGACATACAGCCACCCCCACGGCCAACCAGGCAGCAGGGCTGTGCTGGCCTCTGGTTTCACATAAAAACAACTTTACTTCCCTTAGGTGCCTTTTTGTCTCCCTGCCTTTAACCTTTGAGAATAACCTTGAGAATAATTACATGGGGTTTTTTTTATTTTTATGCACTGCCGGAACGTCAGCCCCCAACACAGCAGTCAGCCATGGACTCATCCCAACTGCTATCCAAAGGAGTAAAGCAGTTTGAATTTACATGCCTTACGCCACCTGGAAACACAGTAGGCTCAGATAACATTAAAACATCTACTGGGCCATCACATTGGTAAAAGAGCTCTTGAAAGCTGGGTGCTTGTTTACAAGACAGTGTGGTATTCCCATAATGTGGGCCACCATTGACCTCCTGCCCGGCTGGCTTTGGAAACAGGGATTTTGCCTTCTTTTGCCCCATTGTTTTCCATCAAGATGCTCTAAGAGGGCATTAATTGCACAAAATCCAGCACACTATCAAAGTGGCCTTCCTAATAGGTTTCTTACACACCACAAAAAGCAGTCTTTTGAAGAGGCCCTGAATATGCTTATATTTGTTGATTAAAAAATAAAGAATAAACTTTTCTCCGTTTGTTGTTTAAAAATCACTTCTTTTGATCACTACAGAAAAAATAAACATTTATAAATAAAAATTCATTCTGTATTTTTAAATGGATTCAGATGAAGAATCAAGAGGAAATCTCATCACTTCTTTGTTCTTATAAGAAATCTCAGGCTGAAAGTACCCAGTGCTCTCTTGTAATTGTCAAGCCTACAGCCATTAAGAAGGTGGTCTTAGGAGATAAATAGAGTAGTGATTAAGAAGGTGGTCTTAAGAGATAAATAGAGCAGTGATGCTTCACCTCATTGTTCAAATGGGGGTTTCAATAAAGCAATGCTGACTTTTTGCAGAGGAGTTATTTTGCTGGCTCTGGGCTTTAGGATATCAGCCATCCAGAGAAATCTTTTGACATCAGGAAGAGATCTACTATAGGTAGCATTTAATCCTTTAAGACTGAAGGATTAAGCCAGTTGGCCAGGATGAGAAATTAGATTTAACACCTGGAAAATTCAAAGCATATACAACCTTCTCATTCAGTCTTTCGTAGTCCAGAAAAGAACACATATGGAGTTTAGTTCCTACATTTAACAGAAAAATAAACAAATTTATACTGATCTAAAGCAGAAGACCTGGTGTGGAGATGACACTGAAATATCACAAAATGGACTAACAGACATTTAAAGTAAAGGTACAGGAGATGGATAATTCCAGGATGGACAAATGCATGCCTAACCAAGGTTAGTATTCATGAAAAAAAAAAATGAGAAAGCATCAAATGGGCCTGCTAGACATGGTGACCATGTGCCAGACCTGGAAACAGTTTGCTATTCTACTGTGAACCAGCAGACTATCTCTGTTTATTTTGCTGCTAACCTACTTGTACCTGTGAAGTCTCCCTTTTAGATAGCTCATGATTTTTGCTGGCCTTGTCCAGGCTGACATCTCAGCCACAAGGACCAATTACAGCATCTGCAGAGACACCAAGTCCATGAGACCTGGAACACATGTTAAATGTAACAGTGAAAAATGGATTCTGAGAGAATTTAAAAAAAAACAAAAACAACCCCCAAAATATTTTATCTAGGAAAGAAAATAATATTTAACTCCCAGTATGGCTTCGCTGAGTCCATGCTGTGAAGGTGTGGTTAGCCCTTGCTCTGGGGCAACATCCTCACCACTAACATGTGAAACATCTTGGCTTCATGTCTGCTGTTCTGGGCAGTCCTCAGATGGGCAAAGTGAGCCACAGCAAAGCACCAGCTCTGTAACACAGCAGCTAGGATTATTGATTTAACTGGTTTGTTTATGCCTATGTTTAATTGGCTATGTTAATAGCATTTTAATCCACATTTCACTTGTATGTGGCTGATAGCGCAACACTGGGGTGGCTGTGGTGACATTTTCTCACCATTGCTATCTGTCATCAAGGACCAGGCCAGCACTGGGAGGCTGACAATCCCAAGTGTTTTGTTTAATTAGGCATACTTTACACTACACTGTATAATTCCACAGCAATGGTTGATAATTCTTTTATTAAATAGGCAAAACCATGAAAAATCTTTGATCAAATAGAAAAGATTCCAGTCATCTTTTAACACTGATATTTAGCATTTCTAAACACTCAAATGTAAGATCAATGAGAACTGAATGAAAAAAATAAAAACTGTTGGTGAAGTTGGAAAATTTCCTTTAAAGTGTATGCCAAACAGCCTATCATCAGAAGATCAAGCAATACAATTACCCAAAGTATTGATGCTTAGAAATATTGTCTCCCTCACACTTATGATCACCTCATCTCCAGACAAATACTCCATTGGTCTGTCACAAACAAACATTGGCCCATGAGAGATGTTTCCAGAAAATCATGGTCAGCCAGAGACAAGGACATTGTATGTGCCTTTGGGCCACCCATCTCCCAAAAAATCTGAAGACTGAGCAATGCATAATTCCAACAGAAAACACTGAGACATTAACCAGGACCTCTCCGGCCCAGGCAATGAACTCAGCTCACAGAGCTTGCAGGGCTCAGTTGGTTTTGCTCAGTTCCAGAGCTTTCCCAAGGAGAGAGGTTTGGAACAAAGCAAACACCCAGCATGGCCCCAGGCAGACCCCTCAGACCACCTACAGCTCTCCTCAGTCTCACAGCCCTTCCATGAGCCAGAGCACTTTTCACTGTCTAAATGCTGGCCACAGTTTGCAACTTCTTGGTCCAAACCTTTTGCCTTCCAACCTCATGTTTTGGTCTGACTGCCCTCACCCTCATTCTTCTCCTGCTACATAGTCCTGCTTCCCACTCCAGTCCTTCAATTTGTTCATCCCTCTTTTTTCCTCCCATTTCATTTGCTCTCATATTAATAACTTAAAACAGAAGTCAAAAAGGAAAAATATCCTAAATTAATTTGGCATCTGTGCTGTTTAACTGCATCAGGTGCCCTGTTTAATTACACCAATACTATTCTACTATTACTTCAGAAAATTTAGGTCTCTTTCTGATATAAGTTTTGTAGGAAGTGACTGTTCTCTATACTTCTTTTTTTTTTTCTTTTTGGAGATAGACGGTGAGAAATTCATAGTACAAAACTACAGAGCAGAAACCATCCAACCATGTATTTTGTGCCAGGAAAATGGCACAGGAGTGTGCTACAGCTGCTTCCACAGAATGCACTCTATATAATAATCAGGACCAGAAACATTTTACAAATAGGGAAATCTCTGGCCTCTGTCTGAATCCCAAGTGGCACTCAAGCCTTGCATGTAGGCAGCGCTGGCCATGCAGGCACTGAGGGCAGCACGCAGGTGCAGCCGGGCTCTCCCAACCCTGGGAACACAGTGGGACCAGGGCAGGAACGTCTGCTGCAGGTAGGGACCTGCACAGCCTTCCTCAGCAAGAGAGAGGGCACATCTACTCTCAAACCTAACGATGGAGTCCCCCCTTCCCACCTTGCCAGACCCTTGGTGTCCTACGTAAGGCAGCTTTGGAGGGAGCCCTGCCTGCACCCTCACAGGGCTCTCCACCACCTGCCTCCCTCAGAAAGGTAACTCTCACAGCAAACGCATCAGACAAAGTGTAAAATGTTCGGAAGATAAGGTTTTCCACAGTGCTTGGAGGTGTCTCTGTATGCTCAGAGGCATTGCTGGGGTCGGGTCAGATTCGGCACAGGAGGGCAAGGCAGGGTTTTCAAAGGGGTGGGGAGAGGTGAGCAGAAACACTCACTGTCCTTTTGAGAATCATAGGGGGAAACTAGAAAGAGGCAAGGTCATGGAGAACATTAAGAAGTGAGACTTTTCCAATTGCACGTGAAAGGTGAGAAAGCAGATGAAGATTTCTGAGAACAAATGTAGCACACACATACATGCACATACATACTCGTCATCTCTAGATCCCGGGGAGAAGGCAAGCTGCTGCATTGTGTAGAGATTCAAAATGTAGAAAATCAATTGTAAATCACGAGTTCTGGATTCTTTGAGATGAAGTGTAATCTGATTTACAATGTTACAAAAAGAAATTAAAGTTAATTCCAACATGATTGTGGGTATACCGCAATTTAATACAACCATGCTGTGGCCTTTAAATCTCCACATTGCAATATGCCAACAGTCATTATTTCTTTAAGTTTCATATTTTATTTGAAACTATAAATTGGAAATATCACATAGCTTGTTATTTACATTTCAGAATTAGGGTCTTTGCTAAGAAACAGTGCTCTATGGTGTAATACGATTATTGTGCAACTACCATACAGTTAGGATAGTTAAAGGCACTCCACTTCACCTCATCATTTTTTCTGCTTAAATATTATGCCACATTCTGATTATTACCAGACCAATAAAATCATCTTAGCAATCTGGTTAGAGTCTTTTGTCTACCCAGATGGCCTGCAATGTTAATGTGTGACAATTTCAACAATGAACTAGGACTGTTTTATGGAACCAACATTTGTTCCACCGCTTTTTCTTCTTAGGCTCAGAATTTTGACACAGATGGTACAAATTACTCAAAAAACAGAAATGTTCATTTAGAAGGCTTAAATATGTGGTTTTACTCAGGCCATCCGAATCTTTTACATTTACAATTCAGTAAATTTACTAACAACCCTGCTGTAATTAAGGTCTATAAAAATCTTCCCTCCTTTCCCGCTTGCTTTTCCCCTTACATATCTACAGCATTTCATTATGCATCCAATTTATTAATATTTATTCCAGTTCTGAAATGTTTTTAATTTTGGAAGATTTACACTGTTCAATCTTGCATCCGATTCTTCATACCTTTCTAATTATGGAGAGGGGGGGAAAAAAACCCATTTAATCTGTAACCGCATCTTAATCCCCCCAGAACCTACACTTTTCTAGATCTTAAAGGAATAGAAAAATAAAAGACAGAACTATGTCATCAGCTTCTGGCCAAACAGCACAGCATTTTCAGTGAAGCAGAAGATTTTTTTAATCCTGGCTTTCCATACAGATACTCAGGAAAGAGTAAGACCTCTCTGAGAAATTACAACAGGGAGAAGAAAACTGGATTCTTATAAAGTGTTTTGAGAATGAAAGGGAGAGAGGAAGAAGAAATCCCAGGCTAGAGACAGATGCACTTACAGTTTGACCGAGCCTATAAAGGCAAGAGGTTATTGTGCAAAACTGCCAGAAGAGAAGAGACTTAACATAGAGCAACTGCTCTGGAGCTTTTTCTGCTACCCCAGGGAGAACAGAGCTGGCACAGGCTTTCCTCTGCCTGTCCAGGCAGGGGCATGTTCTGCAGCTCCAGAGCAGCTGACAGCACCACGGCATCTCCTCCAAGAGTGCCAGACAAGCTTCCTGCCATTCATCCAGGCTTGCATCCAGGCTCCCCTAGACTTGCACACCATCACGGGGGGCTCTCCAAAATGATTTGGCCACACACAGAAGCAAAGAGGAGCAGGAGAAAGGCAGAGACCCTGCTCTGCTCCAACCCATACACGCATCAGCCCCGACTTGATGCAGCCCAGCAGAGACTGTGGTCTGCAACAGCCCACCTGCTTCCAGAAAGCCTTTGGGTTTATAGGAGAGACTGTGCTGAAATCATCCATCTGGGTGCAGAGCACCCACATGAGTCCTCACAGCAGAGTTTGATTTCAGGGCATCCTTCCCAAGTGTATCGTGACACCAGGCATGGCCCCAGAAACCTCATGCCATTTCAACAGCACTGCAATTGCTAACATTTACTTCAGTGCCTTCAGCCAGTTTACCTGAGCACAGGCAAACCTGAGCACTATCACTCTGACATTCTGGTTTCCGTCCGACTACGTCTCTGTGATGGTTTGGTTTTATTATTTAAACAAATAATTTAAACATTAAAATCAAATCTAAAAACCAACATAAAACCCCCAACTGTCCTTTTCAGTCCCTGCAGAAAGTACAGTATACGCCTGGTGCTCCAATTCATTATGATATTCTATTAGATCTGCCAACAGAAAGTGCATTTTGAGTTTCTAAATGTTGTTTCCATTAGAATCAATCACTCCACGCAATTAAGCCAATAGGCTCTCACCATTTCTGCTGTTATGAGCTAAACTATCCTAAATATATTGACAGCTGTCTCCTAGAAGATGACACAGATTAGGTGGAGGGGGCATAAGCCTAAATGTCACCAGTGGGAGGACAACAGTTATTCTTTCAGAAATCTACCTAATTTTCATACCCCATAAGGCATTCAAATAGACTTTCTTTGCATTGGCAGCATGCAGGAATCGATGTTTTGCATATTACAATCAATAACATGCTTAAATGTTTAAGTTTTGCATTCTTTAGCGATAAACATTGATATATTACAAACTATGTAAAACTGTTCATTGGACTTTTTGTTTGCAGCATGTACTGTATCATTCAGCAAATAAGTGAGCTAAATATTGTTTGTTACAAAACAGATGTCACATGAAATTATGCCATATGTGCTATTAAACATTTTCCTTTTTTTTTTTTACAGTGAAAACCAAGATTTAGTTTCAGAAGTGAGTGTATTTGGCTTTTCAAGGATTTGAAGCATGAAAACAACATCTCTACAATATTTTAAAACCTGCTGTGCATCTTGTAATCCAGTTTCATAGGTGGAATCTGAGTGTTTTAAATGTAGATACATTAAAAATAATGAAATATGCTAAATGTATGGCTGCATTGCTACTTCTCCACAGGTTCTACTGATTTATCATATAGGAAAATGGGAATGTTCTGCTGTTTTGCCCTACCACTTAAATGCTAGGACTTTTATCACATCAGTGCCTTTAAATACAGGTACTGTAACTTGAAAATTAACATACAGTTTTCGACCACCTAAAAAAATAAAAGGTCCAGCTAATGGATGTATAAAATTTTTTGCAAATATTTGATATTGGAATCTGAGAAGAGTGGGAGTACAGTATTCATGGAGGTGAAGACCTGCTTCAGAGCGAAACACAAACCCATAACCCTGCACAAGGAAAAGGAACGTGTTCCAACATCCGACTTTAATTGTTTTGACAAAATCATATATGTGAAAGCAGAGCAATCTATATCTCTAGACTTTGAAAGTGTGAACTCCACAACAGAGTGAGCAGAATGCAGGAAACATGTTGCTAAGAGCCATACAGTAAAACAAAATCTGGTTGCCACAAGAAGAGTGACATTGGCATCAGAGGCAAAGACACTTCCACCCACAAATGGAAACACAGCACACTGGGAAAGCAGGAGAAGAGGAGCAGATGCAGCAGCACAAGGAAGAAACTCAAAGTAAAGATCTTCAGACTCCATATGCAGTTTTCTTTCTCTTATTCATCAAAAGGAGGAAGATAGGGTAAACAAAAAGGGAGATAAAGACAAGAAGGTGAAGAAAATATTTCCTTCTTCTTCCCCCCCGAAGGCAAAATACTTGCTTACATTTCTAAACATACTATCTTTGTGAGGCTTCTCTGTAATACAAATAACTAATTGCTTGCCAGCAAGCAGTAAAATTGAGAGGAAGAGTCCTTGATCTTGGTGGAGATTCCTGAGGCTTCTAGTCGGTTAAAAAAACCTGCAAATAAGCTTTAACACTTCAGTGGATGGAGTCCCCTCTGTAAGACTACAAGTTTCCCTGTGAAGGCAGACAAACTAATCTTAGACCCCAAAACACCACACCAGGCCTAGTGAAGCTGCCTTCTGTAGGTCACAGCACCTCCTGTAGTGTATCAAATTCCCTTCCCGATTTCTCCTGTTTTCTAAAGGGTAGTGTCACTGTCCTCACATCCTATTGGTCATTTTGCAGTTTGTGGAAGAATGGCAGATGGAGCCACCACGAAGGATCACTGCTGTGCCTCGTTCACACCGCCACACACATGGGAGACAGACAAATACCAGTATATTGGCCCACCGAATTTTCCCACGGAGAGTAGCTTTTCTAGCACAGTGATGCAGCAAAACTCCAGCACCTCCAACAAACCAGTCCCACCAGCTCTGCCTTGGGTTAATGCCAGGAGGATGAGCCCTTGCTGTTTTGTGCCCACCCTGCAGGTCCAGACAGAGCCCTGGCTGCCAGGGAGAGGGTCCCAGGGGCCCCGGTCACTGCAGGGATGGGCACCTGGTGCCAACGTGTCCCCCTCAGATCTGGTGTCACGATGCCCAACACCATCCTCAAACTGCTGTTTTTCCAAGTCTCCTGATCCAACATGCCTTGGCTAAGTCTAAATGGGTTTTTGTGGATAGAACAAGATGCAGTAGAAGCAGGTCAAGCATTTCCGTGGGTTAAAACACAACCATAGCAGTCAGGAACAGCTATTCTGCAGTACCTTCCTTTGCAGCAAATCCTTAGTTCATGCAAGATATTCAGGATAGAAAACATACACAACTACTAAAAAAAAATAAAATAAAAAATAAAAAACCAGCTTTTTTTTCCTGAAAATTCAGTATTTTTTACCCCTACTTCTAGAGAAGGGCTGGATTATTTTTAAGTTATGTAGCTAGGTGCCACTGTTTGGGGTGATAGATTCTTTACAAATGCCAAAGATCTGAGAGTGGGAAAGATTACAGGTAACCCTAAAACCCCTGATTGAATGCAAACAGAGTTGTAAAAGCTTCCTCTTCTCCCTGCCTCCATATTGCACCTTATGCAGCAAAGTGCTTCGTACATGATAAAAATAGCTAGGTCTTTCAAAATCTTAGAAGAAAGGTACTTGAATGTTTTTCTTTAAACGTTGTATTTTCTTAAAGGCAACATAATGAGGTCAACTGGAGCTGGATTCAAGCTGATAAACTGTGTTTAGGAGAAACCAGAGGTTGAGCGAGGGGGTTTTAGCAGAGGAAAACAAAGAGAATGATTGCAAAAGTCAGATCTCAAAATGTTAATCAGATTCAGAAACATAAAACATGACAATTTAATGGTGTTTGGTTAAAACCAGAAAATTTTAAAGTTCTAAGTATCTTACATTGAATTCTAATACTTTTTTAATTATTAGATATAAAATGCTTACAATTTTCAGTGAAAATTAGACTTGGTAATTTATATTTCTTGTTTATACAGTACAATTTGCTGATGAAAAAAATGTGCTAAACTTATTGATTCATGACCATAATTGTTTAATTATTTATCATTGCAGAATTATATTAGCATTTATAATAATGCAGATGTGCACAAAGGCTAAGAAGTCATATACAGCTTTTGTTTTGTGTTTGCTGTGCTGAAATTAGGTTGATCCGGGTTGTGTGTGCACACTGCGTATTGCAAGTGTTGCAACTCAGTGTCTCTTGGTTTTACTGGAGTTAGAGGGGGTCTAACCAATAGCCGCAATAATGAAAACGCTCCGATAGCTAATAAAGAATATAAACCCAAAGCTAACAGCGCTGCAAAAGAAGCCTCTCCTCGGATTGATTCTTCTGTTACCACGATGCACATTAAATTCAGTGCAACACACGCACAGCTGTCAGATCCGCTATTAAACATTTTCCGGAAGAGCTCGTGTGCCTTTGGTACAAGGGAAGCCAACTAGAGCTGCACACCACAAAAATCACGACCAGATAAACCAGCCAAAATCTTCTGCATGAGGCCAGCTGAAGAAGAACATAAGAACTCTTGATATGAAAGAAACACATTCCTGTAATTTTCGTCTTTAAGGGATCGTAAACACTGGAAGAAAATGACAGATGCCTCACTTTAGTCTCTCCTCCCCTCTGTGTGCTGAATCTATTCCCTCAAGGAACTCCAATAAGAGTTGACATACATCCCTTTCTCAAGAGCTGCTAAAATAGCTTTGCCATGGGCATCACAAGAAATTTGTAACACTGAGTGTGTCTTTCTGGACTCATCCTTTTGACATATTGATAGCCAAGGTTCCCATTGCCTCTCCCCTCTGCGCTCTTTTCACCTAACACTATTTACTGGTGCTACCTTTTCATAATTAAGAGTCCGTATCAAAGCAGTTGTAACACCATTTAAGCAGCTTTTCTGAGGAATCAAATCTAAATGAAAAGGCAAAGAATAAAAATGCCCCATCTTCTGCTGTGCCTAACTGATTTGCTCTGCATTTTATCCTCAGGGAGGTGCTGATTCCAAAAGCCAGGGAAGAAGGACCATTCACAAAAGCAGCATCACACAACCAGCAAGGAGAGCTGCTTGTGCACTGCACATTTACGTGTGGTGAGTGTCTCTAAAAGCAGCCCCCCAGCCACGCTCTGGCCGTGTCAGCTGGACTGTTTATCACAAATTCACAGAGTGAGTATTTAACCTACTGACTTCTGCATCACAGCACAGGCCAGGCATTTGTTTCTTTTGTTAGATTAATATTGGTGACAGAATAACACACTCAATTAATGGTCATAATGATTACACAGTGAGGTAGAATAGTAATTCTTCCAATGTACCGTATGGAGGAGTCAGTTTCATTAATTAATAAAATTTATTAAAGAACACAAGACGATCAAAGAAAACACACTTTAGTTAAGCACCTTCTCAGATGCTGATCATTGGCTCAGTAACTTTAAACCTTTCAACCTTCTGGTAAGGCTCCATGTGCCACACAGAGGGACAAGTGACAGGAGAGCACACCTTGGCTCGGAGCATCCTTTCCTCCTCTGCCAGCAGAAACAGAAGCCCTCAGTGAGGCTTCAAGGGACTCCAGAGCAGGAAAAACCTGGAGGAACTAGACAGCAGGATGAACTGTGTCGCACACTGAATACATGCTAACTGCAGGACTGGACTGTGAACAACAGACCCACCACCTATTTATCCATACACTGGATAAATTCCTCCATTTCCCAGATTGCTCTGTCACGATGTAATATAAGAGAAAAATTCCTCTTAGACTGCCTCTGCAAGGTCCTAACCACACCTTCAAGAAGCTTGAGGGAGGACTTCTCCTGAGCAGGATGATCTCAAACATTTTACAGTTATTAAAACCTGAATCCTCCTAAACATCTGTGTGGGATGGCCATTTAACAAATCGTTTACCCAAACTGCACAACAACATGCAGGTTTTGGTTTTCCCTAATGTAAAAACTAAAACCAAACAACAACAACAAAAAACAACTCACAACAAAATAAACAACTATGGCAAAGTACACATTAGAATCCCAGTTCTCAGTCTCAGAGCTATCTTAGGCAGCAGTGCCCGAATTTCTTTAAGTGATTGTATTCCTTCCTACACGACTGTCATGTCAGATTTTAATTCTGCTTACCAACACACTGCCATCAGCTATCTGGGGGATTTATTGGCTTTGTCAAGCAAGGAAATACCAGAGTGTTCAACTGCGCATGCAGTACTCAGTTTTATGGGTAAAAAGGTGTCAAGGAAGAGTAAGATTGCTATAGGATCTGCAAGACTTAGTCCCTTGAATTCACACATAGTGCTTTTGATCTTCAGTTCCACCATTATGAGATAGTAATTGCTCAGTGCTATGCAGGTATAGATGCTTAAGAGATTAGGAAATGCCTGGATGCAATAGACACCATAACAGGGGACTCCAAGCATGCCATGGCAGCTAACTGGGAGAAGGTGTAGCACCTTACTTTGCTTGTTCTGTTTTGTTCAAATATAAATGCCTTTTGGGGAATGATGGTGAATCAAGATCTATTTTTATTATGATCTTTTCAGGTAGTGTTGTATCTACAATAAGCCAAAATAGTCAGCCCCCACTTCAGCTTAAAGCGGCTTTTTAGATGCCAAGGTGTATCTGTAGACCAAATGTCCAAATGGAAACCAACCAACCAAAATCCTTCACATAAAGGAAGTGCTTACAACTTCTAAGTTATGGCCCAAACTTCAGTATTTCAGGTTGTTTATTTCCAAGACAACAAACACTCATCTGGTGCAATTCTTATTAAATGGTGTGTGAAGTCACTACGCTTATACAAGGCTGGAGTAACTCAGTAGTCTAAATTCTGCTCTTTTTCAGCAGCACCAATATGGAGCAACTGCACTTGCAGTGAAGCAGCATAATTTAGTGCAAATTGTCCCATGTCCTTAAAACCACTGCCCTTGAAGTCAGACAGAGTCCAGCAGAAGCTAACCCAAGAAAAAACTATTCTAACATGCTTAATGAAGAAATGAGGTGGAATTGAAATGAATTTTCACAGCAATCAGTGCAATGCTTCAATGTTTCCTTGGAAAGCCTGGCTTCTCTCCTCCCAGGTTGCTCCATCCCATTGTATTTTCATCAATTTAGAACTTAAATCAGCAAAACAATTGTGTGACTTTCAAAAATGGTTGAAACATGTAAGCATGAAAATACATTTTGTGTGGCTGTGTGCAACCATGAAACATTATCTTAATGAAGAGATTGAAGTTGTATCTTCTCTGTTACTTGTCTAGGTTTGTTGTCACCACTGCTGCACCCCCACAACTTTAAAATGGCTAATAAGAAAGCATGACTGGAGTACAATGGATGGGATTTGTCCTTCATTAGAATTATTGTTTTTCATCACACTTTATTTTCAGTATTTTTCCTTTAAAATAACTCTTTGAACCAAAGCCTACATTCCTCTCTTGTTCCCACACTAATCTCCTACTTGCCAATCCTCAGGATTCACACATATTGCTATATTTGGTGTTATTCCTAAAGCTCTTCATAATTACATCACAATTAATTCCTTAAATTTGAAAGTGTTTTGAGCTCTCCTAATTGTAGAGACAACTTCAAGAATTTTGCCAAAATAATCTAATGGCCTCCAAATGAAAAGGCAATGAACAAAAATCCTTTAAAAAAACCCCCTCTTCATAAGCCAACATCATGTTTGTGGGGAGCCTGACTCACAGCTGTGAATGCTGCGGTTTAGTAACGTAAAGTGCTCATCACAAAGATCCTGTAAACTTTATACAGCTTCTTAAGCTCAGGGAGGTAAATGCCCTGACTCAAAGTCATGCAGGAATATTGCTAAAACCCCAGATCTGCCAGTCCCCACATAGATGCCTTGGTCACAGACATGCAGGTCCTACACTGGCTTCTTATCTCTAACATCCCATCCCATGAGCTTTCTATGGATCCTGCAGCTGGAACCCACCATAGGCTGGTCCCTCTTCCTGCTCCTTCAGTCTCTGAACAGGTCAAGGTCATGTTCACACAGCCCATGAGCCCCCATGCAGTGCTGAATACACTGCACTCTCAAACAATAACAATTCAGGACAGCAGGCTTTGCAATCCCCCTTCTGTCCTTCTCCACCGTGACACGAAGGACCCTTCTCTGGTGGCACCATAACAAAATTATGTGCCCAGGCTGAGATACCAACATCAGCTCAGAAGGAAACACCACTTGCATAGCACAAAGCACATAGGGGTACACAAAGGAACAGCTTATATACCTGAAAATGAACAGGAGGTATAGAATTGGTCATCTCCAGAGCACAGAGTACACCCTGTTTCTTCAGTCTGTTCACAAGTGCCTCCTGAACCTAGAGAGTTCAGAAAGGCCTGTGGTTTAACAAAGTCAAATTTCACTCACCAGGTAAAAATAATCAAGGTAAATAAATTAAAGTCTCTTTCCCCCTCACCCCAAGGGCACTAAACATCCAGAAAACCTCTCCAAAACTAAGCAAGCAGAGGCTGAGCCACCTACTCAGGACCGGTCATTTACAAAGTCCCACCTGGGGAGTCCTGTCCTGGAACCCACTGCCAGGTCACCTTCACATCAAGCCAGTTTCAAAGGCTGCACAGCACTGAACAGACTCCCTAGCTTTTCCCCTGATCCCAGAGGGCACGACTCCCACTGTAACACAAGACTTAGCACAATATTCTAATCATCACCCAGACCCCAATGAGCGTTGAAACTGAAGAGATGGGAAAAAAAGAACCTTTTAGGAGATAAGCGTAGTTTTGTCTGTGCATAATAAGGGTAAAACATGAGATATCTTAATCTTTATCCCATATTCATACATTTATAGCCAAAAAAGCAAGGAACAATATCAGAAATGTTCCAAGAATACTATGCCAGCACTTATCTGGTGACACTTGAGATGAAGAAGATAATTGAAAGGATGATTGCATTGGGCTTGTTGTACTCCATTGATAAGAAAGGTTTTAGAGAGCCCATTCAGTATGCTCAGCCATGATACAAGATGCCAGGAGAAAACACAGTACTGCAGCAGTGACAGCACCTCAGATCTATGAAACATCAAAATGAGAGATAAAGCAGGCTCTGAAAGAAGCAATGTTGGGCACAGTTTGCTCGATGACAAACATTTGGACAAACGTCTAGACAGCAGAATACCTCTTAATCGCTGGCCACTGACTGTCACCCTGCATTCCCATGCAAAAATCTGCCCATACAGTAGAAGCTTTTGCTGTCTCTCCCCTCGGTAAAGGCCAGTAAGAAAAACACCAACAGCCCAAATCCTGTATGGCTGTGCTCTCAGGATCTGCCGGCAGGGCTGATGTGAGGTCCACATCCAGGTAAAACACGAGCTGATCACTTGTTTTGCTGCTCTATTTATTAAACATCTCTTCCTTGATTATAACTAAGCACCAAGTTTTTGCAATACTAGCAAAATCTGTAACAGATTCTATAACTCTCATGATATTCTAAGCTAACTTCAGAGGCAGAGCAATTTACCAGAACTGCAGCTTAAACAAGTTTGAATTTCATTTGCTATATATATGAAGAGAATGCTCTTACTGAAAAAAGAAATGCATGAGCACACATTAAAGCAAAGCTTTGATTCTGAACTCTTCATCCTGAACTCTGAACAATGGATACTTATGAATCATTTGTGCTGCATACTGAAGCCTTTTGAACTGGTAACAAGAGAAATCAGTTCTGCTAATGCATCTCTCATCCCAGATCTCTCACTCATCCAGATTTTAAATCTGAAACTTAGAAGAATAAAACCGTCTTTTTGGAAGGACCAAGAGTATTTTGGAAAACAGACTGGTCAGAGGGGAGGGGAATTTCTGGATGGGGCAATAAGGAGATTGTGTGCAGGTTCTGATTTTCAAGACCAGATGTTCAAAATAAACGTCTGATGAAGATGGGGAAGAGGCACATTACAAAATGGTTTGTGCTGCCTGTATTTGGGAGCTGGCAGGGGAATATTGTCACTCTGTGATGTAAAGCAAAACTAGATCATGGGGGTCTTAATGATTAGGATGACATTACGTAAAGTTTTGGATGGGGACAAAACACCAGATTAAAATTTAGGAACCTATCCTCTATACCGGCATAAATTTGGTCCTAGTAATGGAAAAAAGTAGAACAACTGTAGGAATTTTCTTTTAAGGAAAACCAGCCTTTACTAGTACTACAAAGTCTTTCTATATAAGCCATCTTTAGTCCCTCCTTATTGCTAACAGAAAATACTCCTAGTTATGAAGAAAAAGGCTTTTAGCTGTGAATTTTATACAAGTCTGATGTAACACATTCCATGTTTGAGGATGTGTTTCACAAAAGAGATCAAATTCAGATTAAAAGATCTAAAAGTGCAGTCTGCAATGATGCATGGACAGATGTGTTCTTCCAACTCCAGGCTTCTGAAAACTCCTTCTAAACAGTAGAGAAAGTGTGCAAAAAAGCTACTGAAACTTTTATGAGATAAATTGCACAATACCAACCTGATTAAATTTCAAATGCTATCAACTTTTGCTCAGAGTCTACGAGAGGGAACAGACCTGAATTGAGAGTGCAGCCACTAAAAGTGCTTTTGAGACAGGTCCAGCCATGTGATAAATGAATGTCCACATTAAATGACAATGTCACTAACGACAGAAGCACTGAAAGATCAAACCAAGCGCACAATCAGAACTCTGTATTTCAGTGCAAAAGTCACCCTTAATATTTAGCAGTGATGACCTCCAGATGATGAAATGCCTGCAGTGTCCCAAGTGCACATGCCTGTACAATGGAGAGGCTGGCATTAGCACACTGCGAAATCGTAGCTTGCAGGTAAGTGCTGCGCTAGTTTCATGCCTATGCAAGATACATAGAGGTAAAACCAGTCCTGTGCGAATAATGCAGCATCTTTTGTCCCCTCTCCCTGCCATGCAGCCACAGCTCAGCAGTAAAGCACATTTACTCTGACAGTTCCCCAGGTAGATGCGTTACACGAGGACTCAGCTGCCAGGATTTGGCAGCCCGGAAAGGGCATGGGGTGGGACAAGGCAGAATAGACCCCAAGGCAGCCCTGGGAAAGGCTCAGCACTGTCCAAGGGGGCCTGGAATACTGGGGCATAGGGAACAGCAGAGCCTTGCTGCTCCATCACCCCCTGTGTCCCTCTTCAGCAGCGACCACTGTCAGGTATCACCACTGCCCATACTGAAGTGCAAGTGAGTTTTTGCCATGGCCTTTTTCCCCACAGGGATGATTTGTGGGCATTTAATAAATGACTTAATTCACAACTTTTTGGATTCACCTGTAACTCCCAGTGTTTCACCAAACATTATTTTTACCCTCTTTCTAATTGTATACATAAGATTAGACAGTGGTAGCATTTCCTAAGCTCATGCCATAAATACTCTCTCATATGCCAAACTGAAAGCTCTCTCTCTCATGTTTAGTGACCCTCAAATCACACTTCTTTCAGATCACCCAACTGTTACAGTAACAGCAAAAGCAACAGGATGCAAATAGCAGCATTTGGTGCACCATGCACATTTTAAGTAATATTCACAAAAAGGCACAACCTCCCCTCTGAAATGCAGCCAGCTCTGGGGTAAAATGAATTTTGATTTGGGAAGAAATTTAACTTCCCTACAATTTTGGAGAAAAGACAAGTTTTGCACAAGGCAGCTCATCTAAAACAAACACTGGAGTAACAGGAATGTCTTCCTGCAGAAAGAGCAAGCCTGGCAGCCACCCCTCATGCTAAACAGCACAGCACACTGATTGCTGTCATTGTAAAAGTGGCCAAAAGAAACTGAAAAAGGTGAATCTGTATTTTCCAGGAAGCTAAGAGTAACTCTTTGGTCATCCAAATGTTTCACTATATATGGGACAAGAGCAACAGTAAAGGAAGCAGAGAACAAACCCCCAACACAGTGGTGCAAGTTCTCATTTTCAATGCTAGAGCTGCTTTATATGCTGAGCTCCCATCCTTCAAGAGCAGGTCAATGTTTTAATGTGGATTGGGCACATAAATGCAGATCAATTTATGCATTAAAAAAAATCATCTACATGTGCATTTATTTCAATTTCATTTTAGTGAATCAGGTCCTGATTCAATGCTAACTGAAAACCCTTGAAATAACTGCGAGCTTGCTCATAGCCAATTCTGTGTCACCGCTATGAAATTAGTAGTGAAATTAAATGGCTCAACAGTGCTAAGACATTCCCCAACTACTCCAGCAAGCAGTCACTCACCTCTAAGGTTAACAGGATAAAGGCTGGATAAAGAAACTACTCATTATACCAGCTCTACAAAGAAGCAATTATGAGACTTTATAAAGTGGTTTCAAATATATTTTGCAAACTAGGACTCAGACAAATATTAGTGGCAGCAAATTACAGTACTTAGCAGAATTATCACCAGAAAAGAGACTCTTTTAATCTATAAAAAATATCAACAAAAGATGTAAATATGGACTCCTCGATGGGTGGTATATCTTGAAGAAAATATACATCTAATCTCACAGTGTGTTACCTCCAGTACCTGGAGAGAAGGTTAACAATTCAGAGCTGTTTCCTACAGCTATAGAATATATTTTGATGTAGATTTGTAGATATCACAGACTTGAAATCTATTGTATAATCACAGGGCAAGTGCAAGGAACCTGGGGACATACTTCTCCACAGTAAAGTACTGGAACACTGGCTTTCATTTTAATCAATGTTATTCCCTGTTTTTAACAAATTATATTTCATTCTGTGGCCTTTTGGTTCTGTTTTTCTCTGTATAAACAGCAACAGCGTTTTCACCACCACATGTACAATTTGCAGCTGTATCCTGGCATCACACATGTGTTTATCTCCACGTGCAACGGGCGGCTGGAAGTAAACAGTCGCCCTCACAGAACCTTGAGCTCCAGATTATGGTCTCCAGAGCAGCCACACGTGGGTACCAACAGATCTAGTGCTGCTCTGGGTTAAACTGCACATGCTGGCAGGAAAACTGTTGGTGATCCAGGGATTCAAAACGCCTTGCATTCCATTCAAGTCAATATGATTGGTGGGAACCAACACCTTGGGATGTCAAGCAATTACTGCAGGTTAATGTCAGGGTAACGCAGAGAAGGATTTGCCTATCCTGTCACACACACCTCCTGTTTAAATATGCTGAATGTCAAGCTGCAGTTCAAATCAAAGATCCCTCCAGCTTTGGCCCCTCTTTGCTCAAAGCATGAAGCTCTCTGGTGGAGGCCAGCGCTTGTCCAACATGATCAACTACTGTCACAGGCAGAAAGTGCTTCTGTGGCTCCCTGACATTTCTTTCTCTGAAATTTTCAGTCTCTTTTTCACTAGAGGAAGAATATGCATGGTTTTAAATGCCTACCATTAGATTCGTGTACAGAAGGTTTTTTGGATGATGCTCCAGCAGTGGCCCTGATCACACACTCCAGCATGCAAAGGAGACAATCTCCAGGGCAGTGGCAATCACTGTATCCACTTTCTTCCCATGAGGAACCTCATTCCTACCCCAACCCCACTCCCAACCACATTTACCTGCAAGCATGTGGTAGCTGCCATCACCAAGCATCTGAAACACTCAGCATTAACTAAACACATCTGGGGAGTGAGTTTCCATGGGCTCTTTAACCCTTCCTTGCTTCACTCATGTTAATTTGTGTTTGGCAAGCTCCAAAACATTCAGAGGTCAGGTTTTAGCTTAATTAAGAGACCACAAAAATCCAGACAGTCATCCAAACCTTCTGAGCACTCAGAGTGTGGGAAAGTAAAGGAAGAAAATCACGTGCCAGCAATTTTTCTGAAGATTTCTCACGTTTGCTGTTTTGGACAAGCCTTGAACATACCAGAATCTTTTTTCTCTCTCACATTGAACCTGACCACAGCAGAGACCCCACCAGAAACTCAACACAGAACACCTGAGCTCTGGTGCCTTACCACTTACAGCTGCTTAATTTTCCAGTATAACATTTTTCAGACCCCTCCTCAGGAAAACTGCTGGGGATACCACTTCTACCTATATTCTGTCACATACCATCTCTTTAGGTTTTTCCCTGAAGCTCCTTTATTTTTAAAACCCATCTTCCAAAATTTGGAAAAAAAATCCTCCCCCGTGTTGCCCAGGTGGGTATAATTCACCCCTTACTTCTCCACATTTGCTATCTGACTCCTGGATGAAACAGCAGAGAGCTGCAGCATCAGCAGTTCCTAAAGAGAACATCCCTTTCCCTTACTGTTTGGATAATGGTTGCTCCACGAGATCAATTAAAAGAAGAAAATGAAAACAGGAATTGATACCCAAGCTTAGGCCCTTGCCCAAGCTGAGGGCACCAACAATTGCAGAGATAATTTAGTGGTGCTCTTCTGCCCTCATTTTGTCCATGCTTATTTATGCATCTTTCCGTTATAAGCATCATGCATTAAAGTCAATAGCCTACCACTGCTTATCAGAAAACAAGTGGAGCCAGACCTGGACTTCTATAAATAAGATTTACTCTATTGGCTAAATAATGACATCTAAACTGGTCTGATTTAACTGACTATGGCAGTTCTTAGAGCAAAATTTAATTACACTTTGTACTTATTACAGTTCCTTTGTGTGCCTCTTACTTCCCAGCAATTTTGAAATATAGACTTAAGTCTGCTGTACAATACATCTCCATACCTATAGTGACATGTGCTAACAGATGGCACCACGAGCACGGAGCAGCAGATCAGCAGGAGTTGTCAGTTTTGGTGGCCACGTTTTCCCTTAAGTTATCTCAGCCCAACACAAAATGGCATGAAATAATCACTGCCCATTTCCCGCGGGCTGGGAAGAGCATGACTCAGCAGCGGCGCTTTTTATAACATCCAAACACTTAACTTTCTAGAAATGCTTTTATATTTATGGACTGCATTCATTATGGAAGTCTGCTAAGTAACGGATGCGCTGGGATGATGCTGCTGCTCAACCATAAATGCAGCAAGAGCACCAACACCTTGGATCCTTGGGTGGGGTGGGCAGCGCCGCACCACTGCTGAGGAGGAGGCGAGTGACGGGTGTTTGTCGGATAATATTGCTCTATAAAATTATATTAGATGTGCATTAGGGGCTGTAACAGAAGACATTAAGAGTAAAGGATACACATAATCAGGAAGAGAAGCACATGAGGGGGCACTGGGAAGTGCTCACACGGTTCTCCCTCCCCATTGCTCTGCACCACGGGGAGCCAACAGCACTCTCCCCCCTCACTCACACCACTGGCCATGGGGCTCAAAACTGGGGAGGAGCCACAAGTCCTGGAGTCACATCTTACATTCAGGTTTCATATGTGCTTCACCACATTCAGAGGAAGTTCAGGACTAGCCCAAGGTGGGTTTCAACACCAATGTTAAGAAAACCTACCACAGTGAAGATACAGGTACAAACATCTAACACAATTTAAAGATGAGATGCCCCATGGTCTCCAACTTCAGAGCCCTTTAGGACCTACCCTACCCCTGCTATCATCTTGTGATGACATTTCCTAAATTCACCCTCCAAACACATTTATGGCACAGCTTTACAATACCTGTGAACAGCCTCAGAGCTGGGAGCAATGGAGCTGTTATCTCCTCACCAGAGCCAGGGGTAATAACCCCAACACCTGCCCAATTTGAAGTCTGGGTTGATTGAAGAGCATCATGGGAAATGTAGTCCTTGACTCCTTCGCCTCCTCTTCTTCCCTCTCCCTGTGCCCAGCACACACATTCTTCTGGGATCCTTGGACCAGGGATGTTAGGCTGATGGAGTCCAGGCTCAGCTGGTGCATCTGCAGAAAGCAACTTGTTTCTTCACAACCTTCGAGGACACTATTGTCTCCCGCCCATTTTGGACTTCAACCTGGGGAAAACTTCCACAGAGGCTGAATTTAGCTACAATTAAATGCCATGGTAGTTTTTTTCTGGTGCCTTCTGTTTTAGCTTTTATGACTGCCCAACCACTGAATATTTGTCTTTTTTTTAAAGGATTCATTGTTCTTCCATTGATGGTAACCTGAAATCAAGGTCTCAAAGGAACATTTTCCAAACCCTTCATGGAGGAGAATCCGTATTTTTTAAAATGATTGGTGGAACATTCTCAGTTTGTGTGTTTGCATATAGAGAACCACTTATATGCAGCTCTAAATATGACTAAGTGGACTAGAGACATTTCAAAGGATAGGACGTTACTAGGCAGATAAGAATTTCAGATGCAAACTTGAAAGTATAATTGGCATATGAACAGGTAGCAGGAAACCGTGTGGAATATATTTTCTGAAGATCTACACTTTCACCATTTCTCTGCAGTGGAAATGCATCAGCACACGATTTTTACCATCAAAGCCCATGATGTCGTAACCTACTGCAGAATTGTGGCCTTAGGGTTCAGTAAATTACTGTAAAATAATTTTAAATGTTTGCTGTTTTCTTTCAAAATGAAAAATACAGAATGAAAGCCTCCAACAACATCACACAGAATTAACTGGTTTGGTTATATTACTGCATGAGTGTGGAAATGCTTTTAAAGCATTTTAAAATGGTGGCAGAGCTCGGAGGTCCCTGCCAGCTTCCCATTTCTGGCATGGGGCACTAGGCACCTGACAGCTGAAGAGTCCGTGCCTCAGGCACTCTTAAAAGAATATAAGTGTGGATTAAGTGCTGCATCCACAGCAAAATTTTTCTTTCAAGCCACAAGGCCAAGAAGAAGAACAATTTTACAGAAAGATGGGTCTAGTTTTAATTACAGCAGCACAAATACAACCCCGGCAAACCCCTGCAGAATAGACACCTCTTAGCATTTCCCTCTCAGAACCACAGCAAAACACATGAAAGGTCATATACAAGATAGGATTTGACACAATAAGATTTCACTCCCATGTTAATGCACCTCAGATCAAGCCTGCAAAAGTGAAATAATAAATTTAGGAAAACAAGCAAAATGACCCTACTGGTTGGTTGGTTTTCTAGATACCATCTACATATTTTAGAAACGTACAACCTTCTAATAGAAATGAATAAACTACTCAACCATAAAGTTGCTATAGAAGATATGCTTGTTCTGATTGGAAAGGGCATCTGCTATCTGCAATATTGATAATACTTTTCAAATTTCATCTGCTTTTGTTTGCATTCTGTGTCGTCTGTTTAAACACACTGGGAATAATAATGAATCCCAGCATTATCTCCATTTTTTCAAGGCCGAACATATAACTTTATCACAAAAATAATTAAAATTCTTTGGCACTCTTGTATCTTTTCCATTAAACGTTATCAAGCAGTGACAATAAACTAACATCAGTCCAAGGCTGCCCATATGCTGCTTTTAAAAAGAATGTATTTGTCCCAGGGTGAGAGACATGAATTTTGTGTTTACAGGGTCAAACAATTCCAAAGTTTTTTACAGTGTAAAGACTAAAAAATCTGTGCATGGACACACAAATGCAAATACACACACACAGAGCTGAGGATATTGGGTTCACAGGGAACACCTACAAAATGGTTTGTTAAAACTTCCATTCACAGACAAATCTTAGCAGCTTAATAATCTAGAGAACCAAAGATCTAAATATTTTGCATACTTGTACAACACAGTCAATCCAATAAATGATGCTCTGAAACATTCTTGGATGTCATATGCAGTTAATCTCAGATGTAGCAGTGATGTTTTCCTGAACTGAATTTCATATATAGGGCTATATATTATCTCATATACATAGGAATAACGTGGCAACTTTATTTTGAAATTAATAATATTACTTCAGTCTGTTTATCATCTTTTATAAATCCAGTTTCCTTTGTTATCCAGTATAAAGAAAAATAAAACACATTCTCTCTTAATGTTTGCTTGATATTGATTAATACTCATTAGTTACTTAAGAAAGGAGCCACCAACAGTTCATTTTTCACACACCTCTAATTATTTGCCAATGAAACCCAGTGTAGGTTTTAAAATAGGTTGCTACAATATCTAATGCAGAAGTCTTTATGATTTTATAATCTGTGCTAACTTCTGCTTAAAATGTAGTAAAGCCATGATGTTGATCTCATTTCAATACCACATATACAGTATTGCATAGTAATGCAGTGGCTTTTATAAGCCAGGAAACAGTACCAACTCACTAAACAGATCCATCAGGATAATTGAAGAACTCATTTCAGAAGAACTCCCATATGAAGGCAGAAATGTTAAAAGATGTTAAATTTTCTTTTTGTGTATTGTTGGCTCGCTTGATAAGCAGAAGCAAGTTTATACAGCTCTGCAGCTAGTGTAGAATGCTTAAGCAAGAAATCCATAACTTTTAATATGATGAGATTGTCCTGCTAGGAGAGATGGATTTTTTCCAATATCACTGCTAACAAACAAGTAGAGTTTCCTGTATCAGCACATTTCTGTTTCTACTCTGCAGCACACATGTGCTTCATTTAGAAACAATACATGGCTCAACATTTTTTGCGTATTAAAAATGAGACAAGTACGGTAGACTAGTTGATGGACAGGTATCCTAACAGGTTTCTTTGGAGAATGAGTACAAAATCTTATACAGATAGACACACTGACAAGGTTGGGAAAAAAGGGAGGGGGGAAGTGTGAAGTTATTTGTGTTAACTTCCCTTCCAAGATTTAGTGGCAATGTAACTTACTGGAGTGACTGCCGGGTGGACAGATAATGTCACGCAGTGTCTTATTACATGATTTCAAACCCCTGTGCACAATCTCACTTGCTGCATGAAACTTAAATATGTTTCAGGTAGGAGCTAAATAAAAGACATTACTTTTCATCTGCTTTTTCACTTAATGCTAATATAGTCACTTGTCAGTGAATGTAAAAGTAAAGGAGACAAGGGTTTATTTTTATACCTCACAGAACAGCAACTGGTGATTTCCCTTAGATCATTGCTTTTGTGTGTGCAGGCACTAAGCTTTTTTCTTTTAATATTTTAGACATACTCTATTTTTTATTCAAAACAGTTTTATCCCAACTCTGACATGCCGATATTGTCAGGAAAGGAAGTGTGATGTTTAAACGTTACTGGGTACCTTTCCTCATTATATCTTATGAATATGGGTGGTGCATCTCATTAATCCTGGAGCTAATCACCAGGCTCAGGGTATTCATTTCTTCGAAGGTTTGGCTGAAGACATGACTCTGTGGTTCACTTTAGAGGATTTATAGCAGATGTGTCTCAAGGAGCAGTCAGTAGGGACGTGGAGCTGAGCTGCTGCTCGGACGGGGCTGCTCAGCAGCAGCACTGCTCTGCCCGGCTGCAGGGGCCCTTCCCAGGGCAAACCTCATCCCAAATACCACACAAGGTGTTCCACACACAATGAATGAAAACGTGCTCTCACTCTAGGCACTTTGTGTTTTGTATTCAGAAAAAAACCAGCAGGGAGACCTGTCAAATCCCCATGAGAGGTGACATGAAGGTGAGGCAGACTCCAGCCTTCCTCCTGCGTCCCTTGGCCAGGTGAGAGGACGGCTCCCTTTTCTTCTGATGGCCCTTTGAGGGATGTTGTGCAGAGTTAATCTTTGGGCTGTGATAAACAGGCAGCAGCCACCAGAGCATCCTGGCAAGCAAGCTGTCAGCGTGGCACGTGGTGGGGCTGGGCTCACCCCGATGCCAGACCTGGCTAAGGGATGAGCAGGATGCAAGAGGTGCCACGAGAGTGCAGAAGGGAGCCTGTGCCATGCAGGCTTTGGAGAGCATGGCTCTTGCAACAAGAGCATAACTGAGGGAGCCCTGCCTCGGCTGGTGCTCAGCAGAAGATGAGAACATGCTGCAAGCTGTGGCATTGGTGACCACAGGAGCAGCAGGGAGAGAGCACTCTCCCCTGTCACTTTGCTTTCAGCCAGCGCGTAGCGTGATCTGGCAGGACAGACCTGGAGCCTTCATTCCAGTTAATTATCAGAGTGTTGCAGCTTCACTTCTTTGCTTTCTTTTTCACCTTCCTCACTTTTTCTACCTAACCTCCCTTTGGTTTTCTCAAGTACGCACGCCTACTCAATTCAATTAGCCTTGGATACAGCACTGAGGCCTCAGATACCTGTAGTCATTATCCCAAGCACTTTTCATAAGAGTATGGATATTAGTCCCAAAGTCCTGGCAAAATTCCAGCTAAGCTAATGTATTTACAGCCTAACCTCCCCAAATGTATCTCTTAGTTTAAAATAGGGGAGTTATTCTTCATTTCCTTTCCTTACTTTGCTGTGTAGAGTTTCTCATAGAGTTAAACTTATTCCCCATGGCAGAATAATTCAGGATTTTTCAGTCTTACCGCCTTGCAACATTTGGTATTTTTCTTTAAGCTGCTGCTTGTGGACTCCTGAGACTGCAAGAATCCCAGTTCCCAACCCCTCCCTTTTTTTTAAAAGCAAGCCGCTAATCCTTGTGTAAAAAAGCTTAAAGCACAAAGCTCCAAAACAACTAAAAGATGCAACTCGACATCTATTATTATCTTTAAAATATCCCGTGAATTTAAATTAATTCTCATGTTGTCTGAGTCATGCCCCAGACACATTCCTGCAGCTGGTGACGCCAATGGTGCTTCAGAGCCAGGGCTGAGAGAGTGCCCATCTCTGCCCTGAGCCAATCTGCCTCATCTTGCTCAATCCCATTTCTGTTCCCAGTTACACCAACAAGATCACTGGGGCTGCGTGACTACAGCTGCGGGCAGAATGTGACTCATGTTTTGTGCGAACAGCGGGCCTGGGGCCAAACCCTGCCCTCCTGTGTCATGCCAGAATTTGCCAGTGGCGTAGAGGTAGTGAGCCAGTCCATACCCACACCTCTATGTAAAAGGGACAGCCATTTTAAGATGTTTTCTCAAGGTTTTGGCTTGCTCTGGAAGGATGAGGGATTTATTGCCCAGCCTCTGTTTTATGCTGAAAGAGCTGCAGCAGATCCCATCCGAAGAGAGGTGCCCAGCTCCCTTAGAGGCACGAAGCTGCCACATCCCCGGTGGTCTGCTCAGCCCACCACTCACATGGGGACATTCAGCATTTCCATAGTTGGCTGGATGGAAGGAAATGTGCACATTTCAGACTCCAGTGGAGTCAGACATTTAACTCCTCCACACCTGGTTTGATGGGTTTTCTTGACGGGGAGATAATGGGGCATTTTGGGCTTCATCATTTTCTTCAACTCCTTGGATCTGGAGATTAAACCAGGCAAGTTTAAACAGCATTTCATTTCATCTGTGGCTTGCTTTACCGGGGTCCTCTCATGATAGACTCACAAACACTACTGATTAGTTCTGTACCCCTACCCAGCTGCCCAATATTCGAAGACAATCAGCAAATTAATGATTTCACATTTTCAGCCCGTTAAATTATTTATTGCTGGTGTCAATAGAAAGTTTTTAAAAGGTAAAATATATTTGTATATTGACTGCCAATTCTACATGGATGTAATGGCACCAGGCAGTGTACCACATCATGAAATAAAAATTAAATTGTAGTTGGGCTTTTAAATCAACTCAATTAAAATAAAGAGATTCTTGGCTTGATATAGGGAAATATTTGTATTTCCAATTCTATTTGTTAATACATTGACATATGTGCTATTTTTTAAATGTAGCACTAAGTGCACTTTCTGTCAATGCCATAGATTTTTTAATAGACTGAGAAAATGCATTTCATTTCTTCTTATTTTCCTTCAATACATCATTTGGTTCTGCTTTTTTGCCTGCATGAAATTCATTTTCTAATGGAAATATTTGTTTTGTAAATCAAATATGTATTATGCACAAAATGCAAAGCACAAATTAAATTATGTTAATGAAATGAAAGAGATATGAAATGCATATTTCATGGACAAAACATAACCTCAGCAAACAACCATTTCTTGATAAAATCTTTAAACACAATCTCATTCTGTGACAGACATATTGTTAAAGCAGATAGCACCTCATTTAAATGGTTTCCTTTAATATTAGTGCTTAGTATATAATTGTAAATAACTTTTGGGATGAAAAACCAATAATGAAATACTGTCTTTAATAGTTTGCTATTGATGTCAGCATAAAATTTGTAGTAGTTGAATATTGGAAATTGGGAGTGTGCACACATATAGTCAAAAGCTGTAAATGATTGCATATTTAAATAGAGCTGACTAAGGCAAAGATGTTATAGATATTAGTAATAGGCAGAAAATTATGCTGACCTAACATTATTTGACAAAACCCACTGTTTTAAATTATATATTGGTTACACTTAATGAATAATAGATTGTGTAGGTGTTGTTTCTCAGATCACAGTGCCGATGACACTGTATGTTGGAGACTTCCTAGTCATCCTTCTGACAATAAAGCAGGTAGAGGTCACAAAGGCTGCCAAAACACAAAACTGTGTTCCTGGGTCTCCAACCTAGCCTAGTCTTCTGCAGGACAAACATTCCCAGAGCCAGGAGCAAAAGACATATTCCAGGTTAGCACTGAGCAGACACAATGCAAGAAAATATGACTTGACGTACAGGAGGGGATTTCATGTAGGTCTTGGGTTTGCTCTGCTCTCCTAAGTAGTAGGGTCATTACAGAGATTCCACTGATTTGTTGGATTTCACCACTGTTTTTCCATCAATCAGATTCGATGGGCCAGCTCATATCTGCATCATACGTGTCTCCATCCTCCTGTCTGCCTTAAGCATACATGAAATCCAGAACAGAGAGAACTCTTGATACATAAGCCAATTCTTTCAGACGTTTTAGGGCAGCAAAGAATGTATTAAATCACCAAAGGGACATCTGTCTCTTCTCCACTATATTATTTTTATCAAAAATGCTAAGAAAGAGAAAGAACATGATGCCAAGTTAAAAGGAAAAACCAGCACCAAAACTCAGATGATCATTAGAGAGCTGGGAGATGCCTGTAATCTAACAGGTGATAAGAAGACCAAAGCACTGATTTGAATGTTGCTATTCTTTGTGTGAAAGCAGGAGAGCTATACATAATTAATTGGGATCTGCTTCATTTTCTGAAGGAGAACATATTTGTTTTTATATTAAGTATTACAGAAGACACTTAAGATTCAGGCACTGATACCTGATAATTGTTTATCATCTTCTTTTGCAGGAGGGAAGCAAGATTGATGGGCAAACCAGGATAGTATTATCTGGAGCCTTTGGCTTTTAAGTCACTGTGGTTTTAGGCCTTAGCCCAGTATCATAACTGCCCTTAGGCTGGCTGGCAACTCATCCCATCCTTGTAGTCCATGATAAAGTATCTGCACTGATTTGTCTAGAGCTATTGCCTTTGACAGCAGTGCAGCAATGGTGAAAGGCCTCTCACCCTTTTTGGAGAAACTCAGAGACACCTGCCCTGTGCTCAGGTGCAGTTAGACCCCCATGCCAGTGGTGCAGAGGATGCTGAATGAGGCCATGGCTGGGATCCACCATCCCAAGCGATGCAGCACCTGCTGCACTGTGGCACCACGGAGCACTGCTCATGGGAGCCCGGGCACGGCCAGACATGGACCAGCTAAGGGTCAGCTCAGAAGAGACTACAATAAAAGGGACCACAAAATTCATTAAAAGCACAAGCCTGACTACCAACTAATAAAATATATTAATCCAAGGTTGAAGTTTCCCCCCAGAAGGGGGCTGCTTTCCCAGCTGCCCCCCAGTTACACTGCCCACAGCTGCCGGGATTGTGCTGCACTACTGCACTGTCCGAGCTTTCCCACCCCCAAACAGCATCTCCAGGCAAGAAAGTACCCCCAAAATGACAGATTGCTCCAGGGTATGCCTCTGTCCACTGGCCGTGCTCCTCCAGCATCTCCCTCTGCCAGCAGCTCAATCTCTGCTGCTGTTTGGGACGTCTTTCCAAGAAGGGAGGCTCTGTGCCATCCTGTGCATGCTGTCAGCCATCAAAGTCAAGATAACTTTCCACTTTGCTCTGAGGCATAGTCAGGCTTTTTGGTGCCTTTAGTAATATTCACAACAGCCTTGATATCAAATACATAACTCTGAGATAAGCTTAGCAATAAATACATACAGCAAACACAGAAAGGCAACACAACAGCACAGAGCTGTGTGACTAAAGAGGAGCTCTCCCACACAGCTCCCAATCCCCACATTAGATGATTTATTAATCATACCTGCTCTATTTCCCTCCATCACAGGCATTTCAGCACTGAGGTGGATTAACAGGGACACAGGAACACAGCACCCCTTTTGTGAGTAAAACAGGCGACCAACTTCTGCACACCCTTCTTAGCAGGATGGCCACAAAACCCTCTCAGTGCTGCCCGAAATGGGGAGCTTTGATCAGTTACATGGTGTGATATGGTACAGGAACAGGGTGAAATGCTGTTGAGGTATAAAAAGAAGAGGACAGTAAAATGTCTGAATGAGATTAACAGTACAGCCTGCCTTTGCTTCTGGCATAACAAAAAAATGCAACCAAAATAAACAGTGCAGCTGTGTGAATCTGAGCTCCTTTTGAACCAGGCCATCAAACTGTCTCTCTGCCGTAAAGTAAAAACCTTCCAAACACTTCCAGAATCTCCAGACTTGGCAATTTCCCCAGGATCACCCAGTAAATTGCTGGGGAGAAAAAAAAGTATCCTATGTATCATAAAATACTGGAATTTTATCCCAAACAAAGGCCAAAAACCTCTCCAAAGGGAGAATCCAAAGCCAGATCTCCAGATACTCAGAGCTGGAGGAAGGGTTTCCTCCCAGTGCATCTAGGAATTCTCTCTGGCTGTTCACAAAGCCATTTGACTGGAGCACAATAACACAGAGAAGGCATGCTAGGGAAGAAAATGTCTCCAAGGAGTGGCAGGATTTGGGAGCACGACTATGATGGGGGACATGGAGTCAAGTCTCCAGCTATTGAAGACAATCCTGTTACTGCAGAGTTGCTGGTGTGGCATTAGTAACCATCCCCAGCTGGTCAAACCAGGCTGGGTACATTCCCATTCTATAGAACCAGTTCCAGACTTCCTATATGTTATTTGAGTAGCAACCATGAGATAGATAGTATTCTGAGACAATGGAATTATGGATATATAAATCAGAGTAAAATCTGGTCCCTAACATATCCGTTGTGTATATACCACCTATAGAAGAATAATGGATGTTAAATCTAAGTTGTGCTTCTTACACTTATTTCATAGGAAATACAATTTTTTATCCATTTTATCAATTTTCTAAAATGAATCTTTCCCTTTTTCATTATCAAATTTCAATCTCATATCATTTCCAGCACCACCCCAAGCCATTCTGGAGTTCTCGTTTACATCACTAGAGATTAATATTAGGTGTTTGTAAAAGGAGGATATTAGCTTCTCCCTTATATCTGTCAAAATTAATAACTTCTCTATCACAGATAACTCCAGGTCAATATTAGATTCATAGATGTGGCCAGAAATAAAATGTATGGAAATATAATATCTCATTTATAAGAATCCAAAAAGAAAAAAAAAAAAAAAAAGAAAAAAAAAAGGAAGTGTTTTTATTATTGAAATTTAGAATGCAACTGTTCTAAAAATCAAAAGACTTTGAGAACTGAACATATCTGCCATATGGCCTTAGCCTTTCAAATAGAAAACAAATTGGAGGTCAGCCCAGGGGAGAAGAGAGAAGTGAATTTTCTACCAACAGGGCAAAGGAAGGCATCAGGAATCTCTCCACATTGCACTTGTGTTTCTGTCTAAACGTATATCGTGGCCAAAAGAAAGGCTCCAGACATAAATGTTTGTTCAATGATTGATGTAAATACTTGGGTGATGATTGATAATGGTTATGTCTGGCAGATGTCCACCTCCTGCACAGCTGATCCACTGTGGTACCTCCTGATGTTGTGCTGATTTAAAGGGAATAGCACGTTCAAAGTGACCATATTGCAGCAAGAATATCCTGTGCTCTTGGTCCAGCAGAGACGATGTTGATTATATTTGTTAATGGACCATACTGTTGTCTCCTAAAATCTACTGATTTAAGAGCATTAGCAGACACAGAGCTCGTCTGTGGCCTGGCAGAGGTAAAGCAGATCTTGGCTGTGTCCCGTGGAGTGTTCCTGACTTGCAGGACTCCCTTGAACTCTGAGCATTTTCAAGAGTTGTAGCAGAGACACGATCAAATGTTAAACTGTCCTGTGTACATCAGAGTTCGACTGTTCTGTTGCAGTCCTTAAACACAGACTGGGCAGGGTAACTCCCAGACTTCTAATGTGACAATAATTCTCCTAAATTTGACTGGCTTTACTGGCTTCCCACTGGTCCATCCCCGTCTCACCACGGTGACCACGTCACAGGCAGGGCTCAAAGGCTGGCACACAGAGCACGGGCTCAGGAGAGGGAGATGAAAAGAGCATTGCCAATGCAAAATCTAGTTTTTACGTAGGTTTCAAGGGAGAAGGTGAGATAAATACATGCTGTGGGAATACAACAGAGGAGAAGCTGTATGAGTTATGCTTTCAGAAGTAAATAACACAGGAGCCGGTGATTTAAAGGTTGTTAAATGAATTTTTCCAACTATTTTATTCACTGTGATCAAAATTATATCACTGATGTTCTTACTAATATATCCCATTTGGTTCAATAATCTTTTGTTTGTAATTACAGGTGAAAAGGTCATTTTAAGAAAGCCTGCAATGGGCTTTAAAGAATTACGCTGCTTTCATTTTGTGTTTATAAGCAATTGAGGATGGAGGGTAAAATTAACTAACACTGCTTTCTGTGAGAAAAATATTAAAACATACTCAGTTCATATCCTCATTTGCCCAGAGGAGTTTTTCCTGTTGCTCTTCTTCAGCCCCTGGCTTTTTGCACCAACTGCAGCTGGCTGGGCAGCCTGGCACCAGCCACCAACCTGCTGATGGGGAAACAGCAATTCTCCCCCTTTTCTTCCTCAGCTCCTCAAACTCTGGATGACCCCCAGTAAAATGCTTTTAACAAGGCTTCGTTCCTTGCCGACCCAGTTAAAACTCTGCAAAAATAAACAAGAGCCATTCTTTGTTTTTCCTGTGGCTTTGGGATCCGTTTCAAGCACGGAAAAGAAGCAGCCCTACCTTGGTGTAAGGCACTGGGAAGGGAGAGCAAAACAGCCAGCTGAGGAAAGTGATGCCTTTAAGAGGAGAACTTCCAGGGAGGGACATTTATATCTCTCTGTTTTCCTCTTGGGTGTCTTATGCTGCACTGAGATCACAGCAGTCCACATGCTCGACCCCAAGCAAAGTTCTGGGCACAGGGAGGCACCAGAGGCGATGGAAACATGGAGTGTAAACACCTCTCAGCTCCACAAGCTCCCGTTTGTCTCTTTGTCTCCTTGATGCTGATATACTATTGTCACAAAGGACTGTGTTTCTGCAAATTTAAAGCAAGTGAAACCTCTCTTCACCAGCCAATGGATGCTGAAGTGCCAAGTGAATGTGGGGTGCTGGTGCCCAGGACGCCAGGGACAGGCACCTACCACGCAACTGGTAGCGCCAGAGCAGGCGGCACCGCTCACTCCAAAGGTCCCTTTTGAGCAGGCACATTCTTCCTTCTGAGCATCACATATACAAAAAGATAAGTCTTTCTAAAGGAAAGCATTCCCTGACCCAACTCACTACATTTCAGTTTGAAGTGCTGTTTGTCACCACTAAGCACTACTCTCCCCACCAAGGAGCGGTGTTTCTCCCCGGAGTTGCTCTCCACTTTAATAGGGTGTGAATACCTGAAACAGCTACGGTGCACTAATAATTGTTATTCATGCTTGGCTCCTGGTGGGGAAACACAAAAGCTGCCTCATGAACTTTTCTACTTGAAGATGATACCAACACGTATGATATTTCAAAAGATGGGGAATATGTCTTTGTGACCTAACCTAGCTGAACTCACAAAAACAAAGACATCTCGTTCATTGCAAAAGGTATTGAAACAGGACTCAGAGAAGATCAATTAATCAGCCTGTTCCCTCACATACAAACACAACCCTTAGACCTCAGTTCTGAGAGGTTTATCCATACCTTAAAGACATTCCCCATTTTAGTTGTTTTTCTTAACATTAGAAATTAGAAAGAGAAAAAACTTCTTGTCCCTTAAATATCAATCAGCTTCAAATACTGGGTTAGGGTTGGGGGCCTCCAAGCCCCCAACTTCTGTGCTGGGAGAGAGGGTCAGAGGCCTAAAAAAAAGAAAGAGGAAGAGGAGAAGGAGGAGGAAGGCTGCCTGTCTGATGTTGCACTGAGTTCAGGGGAGGGAGGGCCTCCCCATCTGAACAAAGCTGTGATGGAGAAAGACAAGCCTGCAAAGAAGGTAAGAAATGCAATTAATTGCAGATGGCTTCGAATAGGGGTTTTGGACAAAGTAGTTTCAACCAATTCTGCTTCCTGAGCAGCCCAGAGAGGATCTGGGGCAGGGGAGAGCACACCCACGCCTCCCTCGAGGTCTCCCTCAGGGCTGTTTATGGGACAGGCGAATAGAGGTTCAGCAACAAGTGAGTATAGCCTGGCCATGAGTACCTGGGAGATTCACAACAGGAAAATACTTCTTGTCATCAGAACAGGGAGACTTTGAAAAATCCTTCCAAGATAATCAGTTTTAAGATGCCACCTGTGCAGTTTATCGTTGATTTTCCTCTGACATTCTTGCCATACCAAGACCAGAGATTCCTTCTCATTCTGTCTTCTTCTGGAGGACAAAAGGGGAAAAAAAAAAAAAAACAACCAAATAATCTTCAACAAGTGAAATGTATTTTTGGTGCATTTGATGAACGTTGTTGCGCAGGGCCAGGCTGCAGCTTTAAAAAAAAAATAAAAGTCTGCAAATATTCATTCACATTTTTAAATGAATTTACTGCAGCCACATTGATTTCCCCCTGGGATTTGCTTTCTGCACACTTTTGAGCAATCAAGTTTTACTGGGCAAATGTTTGCACAAGACAAATTTCAGAATTGCATGCAGAGACAGAATTTTTTGTCTTTTCATGCCAGACATGCTTGTAAGCTTCTCCAATGAGCAGGCAGAAACAATATCATGTGATTTATCTGACCCATCACAACCAACGCACATACCTTGACTAACGAAGATCAGACACCCACAGTTGTTTGTGATCAAGACACAGAGTTGTTTTTTTAATTACAAAGCTATCCATCAGTAATTTCAAATAATAAGTAAATTGGAGGGAATTGTGATCTGTCTCCAGATAGTCTGTGAGCAGAGAAAGCAGCTAAATTTGTTGAATAAATTATTCATTATGGATTATTCGCTCAGCTCTACTGCAATAGCAGTGACATTGTTTAATTTAATAGCACATTAAGGGATCTTTTTCCTTACACAAATGAGTGCATTGCTACCAGCAAGTTGACTCTTGAAGATGCAGTACTGGAAACCTGCAAGAACAGCTACCCCTGTCCAGAGCTTCAAGTAGTTTTTGAGCAGAGAGGACCTTCATAATGCACCACTGACTGTATTTGCCCACAGCCCCTCTGTGGGGATACAAACATGCCTGAGAGGATATGGGGCTGTGCAAGTCTGGGGAAAAAAACTGGAAACCAAGCACTTGGGTTTGTTTTCTTCACTGAGAAATTGACTGTGCTGTGAGATGGATCTGAAAACCCCAAAGCCGAAAAAAACATGTTTTATTCAGATCTCATTTGACGTGGGAGAAGCAAGTGCATTTTATCTGAGACCTGTATAAGTCTGGCAGCTCCTTTTCCCATCCCCAGCTATGCTGGAGGTCAAAACCCACAGTCAAACTCAAGAATAGTGAAAATCTACCAACTAAACCAACCCTTTCTGAACAGCTGCTGCAAGAGTACCAGTCCCCTTGACTTTGTTGATTGTTTTGATTCTCCATGAAGAGAAACCTCCATGACGACTTTTTTTCCTCTGAGAAATTAAGAATTTCAGAGTCCCCAGGACCTACTACACAAACAGGTACAAAACATTGTGACACCCTGGCTCTGGCCATATTTTTTGATCACTTTTTCAGATGTGACTCACCCAGACTCTTACTCTCCATGACATCCAAGGGCTGACTGAGCACGGGCAGCACTGGGCTGACCTACACCCTCCAGTACTGCCCGTGGACACATGAACCTGCGCCTCCATCCCTCTAACACACACACAACTGCTGCATTTCACTGAGCACTTCCTTCCAGCACAGCATTGAGATAATTTTTTTTAGTCTAGTTGGGCCCATGGAAGTGAGGTTTGAGGACTAGCTGAGGCTGAGCCCTTGGAATCCTTCATGTCAGAAGTGTGATGTTTGTGGGACCCTGACTGTAAGTGCCACACACAGACACAAGGAAGAGCTCATATAGGTGGGGGTAAATTAGTTTTCTGCCACTGATGAGAGCATGAAAGAAAATACATAATGTATACCTTTCTTTTGGATTAAGAACAGATGAAAAAAGTCCTAGTGAGTGAATGCATCAATGGAACTGCATTGCCCGTTCACAGATGAGAAATGTCATGTCCTGAATACCCTGATTCTGTCCCAAATATAAACACAGATGCATCCAGAGATCTCTGATCTGCTCTGATTTATCTCCTCTGCACCTTTTGATGCCGTGTGATGTTTTAAACAGGGCTCCCCAAGTAATGACCTGCGGGCAGCAGGTACAGTGCAGCCTCCCAGGCAATCTGTTACAGCAGACAAGAAACAGATTTCTCAGCCCTATCAGACTCCTCTCCAGTACAGTGCCTTTCCTGATGGCTATGCCCAGTGCCCGTGCTGTCACAGCTGGCAGTGCCTGGGTGTCACTGTGCCGAAAGCAAGAGCAGCAACAGTCCCAACATGCTGGGCCCAATGCAGAAAGGACAGACACTCGAACACATGATTAAGGAAGATCATGACCATTCATGCTGTATCAGATCCTCAGTGAATATTCCCCTTCTCTTGTAATTTCTTTTTCAGATGGCCTTATAACTCAGCATCGAAAACAAGGTGGAACACCTTTAGTGGCCAGTTCAGGACTCAAATCTCTGTTGCTTATCTATATACATATACTATATATATATATATATATATACACACAAATACTGTATAGATTCCTGGCCATTTACTTTCTGCACCACATTACAGCTATAAAACAGAAAGATATGAGTGGCCAGGGAGTAAAATTAAAGAAAAGCAACAGGGCACCTACAAATACCAAAATGCTAAAGAGAGAGCAATACCACACAAATCCTTTGAGTCCCATCAGAGCAACTTCACTGAGCTGGCAGCCGGTTCAAGGAGAATTCATCCATCCAGGCAGGTGCAGGCCTTTCTCCTTCCCTCCTTTGGTACAACTATTTATATCCCTCTCTTCATGTATTGTATTTAACATCTAGTATATAGTTATATGTTTAGCTATAATGTTGCATTCAGTTTAGCCTATCCCCAGGCAAGTTGCCCTGTTATGCCTCCAAGCATCTATACCATATCATTCTGCCTATAACCTTAAAATTGAAATGCCATGTCATATTTTCTACCGTCAGTAGCAAGCGTTATCTTACCTTACATTCTATTATATCATTGTACTTTCCTCCCTGCTTGATAAGCTGTCAATATTGTTTTGGCATGAGAAATTTCCATCTCACGCATCAGATGATCTCCATGACCTTTAAGCGAGTTGCCAGTAAGATAATTTACTCACATTGTTGTGACAAAATAATATCTCTTCTGCCTGGGTCACATGACAGGATCATTACATGATTTTCCCAAAGCGATTAAATTTTGCACATTTTGGGGGTTGGAGACCTCTGTGGAAAATTGAAATTACTAGATTTCCTATCATTTCAATTAACTACAAAGAGTTAAAAAGGCTACTTGTCACTGCTTCACCCACGGAGCACATCCCGAATTCCCACACTACACATAACTCTTTTTAACTTAAGTCTCTTGTTTTACTTTTTTTTTCGTCTTTAACTGCTCAGTCTTTTGCAACGAATGTTTTAATACAATCATCTTCGCAGTGTCTTGTATTAGCAGGAGGATGTGATCACAAATATCACATCCTTTTGGCATCTTTTTGGCTCTCTGTGCATAACAAAAATGTCAAACAGATTTTAATGAAAGCCTGCATGCTTGTGGGTATTGACAGTTTGACATAGAATCCTAATTTTCAGATGTCTTGTTCTTACTGTTTTTAACACACAAATACTTGCAATATAAGGCATCACAGCCGGGGAGGGAGGGTATTTATACACCACCCTATCATTCTCACTGGGCTCTGCTTAGCAACGTGCTCAATTTCTGTGGTTTTTGGCCTGAGAGTTTTTGTGGCTGGGCTACAACCATGTCCAATCCCAATTTAAAAACCAAATTAATCCTTTTCCTCACCCACAGTGCCTGAGCTCCCGCTGCTGCTGCTCCCCCTTGGGGGTGGGCAGGGGACAGCCCAAGCTGGGACAGGGCACAACAGGAGGGGCAGAGGTGACAGGGGGCCCATGGATGTCCGCACAGAGAAGTGCACCCTGTCTGCTCACGTGCTGCACAATGCTGCTCACATGCTGCATGCCAACTTCACGGGTGCAGAGACCACCCCATGAAGGACAGCAGGGACCAAGAGTGGTCTGGTCCCCTGAGGTATCCATGCATAGGGAATGCACATGCATATATATTCATATTTATTTATTTAACTGCAGTTGGGCTTCCTCCTGCTGCACTTTCTGTGCTGGAGTGAGTGACAGCTCTTTGTTTCACTGTAGAGAAAATGTCAGGACTTCAGGAAAGGGGTGTGTGGCTCCCTCCATCATTTCACTTGAGTACTTCCAATCTCAAGACCCTGCACTGCCATCATTGGCTACTTCTGCACACAAGTGAGGCAAGATCAGAGCTACTGTCTATTTGATAAGATATTAGAGAAAATAAAACTGAAAATTAGAGATGAATAGTATCAAGAAATGCCAGTGGGTAAGATATTCTCCAAAGTTTTTCACAGGCAAATGTTTAAGGTTGCCATTATCTCTACTAGTTTTAAAATCCCTCATGGCCATGGACTCTCCCACCCTTGAACCACTAAAGACTCAGTTCCAGGGCTTCCGTCCCCTCCATTCCACAGTGGTGGGGCAGAAAGGCTCTTTCCTAGAAAGTGACCTGTTCCCCCTGTGGGCCATGCTGATTATCCTCTGTGTCACTGATGCCTCCCAGCTTTGCCTGCTGAGCAAGTTTTGGCACCACTCTTCCTTGTCCTCAAGATCAGCTTGGAGGCCAATCCAGAGAGGTCTCCATTGGCTTCTCCCTCGACCTGTGCTTTGTCTCTCAGTGTGACCCAGCCCCATCTCTCTCCCTTGTCTTGCTGTTCAGGTACTTATCTTGCCTTCATAATTTCCCACGTGGCATTTTATCAAATACTCTACTGTGAGAGATGAGATCTATTTCATTTCTTTTATCTAGAAAATCAATGATCTTATCAAAGCAAGATATCAGGTTCTTTGGGCGTAATCTATGCTTGGTAAAGCTATGCAGCATTTTAAACCATTTTTGCAATTACTTCTTTGGTTACTGTTTCTTCAAAACCGCATCCCAAGCTTTGCACTCGGCGGATCAGCTCAGCAGCCCTGACGACATGGCTCCAGCTCTGCATTGCTGCCCAGCCACATGGCCTCAAACCACTCCTGTGAGGGTCACCTTCCTCATTCCCTTTCATGTATTCAGAGAAGAAAGTTACATGAACCACGTATTTTTTTATTAATTACTGATTACTTTCTTTGATGGGGTCTCGTTCATCTAAAGCTGTCCTGTATCTCATGCCTTCATTGCCTTTCTGCCATTCTCCACTACACATGCAAGTTATATTTGTATCTATATCTATATCTACATCTAGCTATATCTATATCATCTATATCTATCTGTATATTTGTATCATCTATATCATCTATATCTAACCTATCTCTGTATCTATGTCTATATCTATATCTATATCTAACCTATTTCTGTATCTGTATCTATCTATATCTCTAGGATAGCCTTGGGACATCATCTCTGTAACTGTTTCATGAACCTACCACAGAGTCACAACTCCAAAGAACAGGGGACAAGCCCACTAGGATTTCAGAAAGCCAAGCCAACATTACGATTTATTTTTTAAGTCAGTTTAACAAAATTTGCATGGTTGGTGAAACGCTTAGTGCAGCTCTGAAAATAACAACAAAGAGAACGGATCAATGTAATGCCCTATTGACAAAGTGTGAACTATAATATATATATTTTGTACATTTTTATTGTGTTCATGTATGTTGATTCATAGCTGCTTTATCAATAAAAAATCACTGCACAAAATTTTATACTATAACTGTCACAAAAAAATTATTTATTGCTAGGATAATAAATGAATTTTATGTGGACAGAGATCCTTTGTGGCCAGATGTTGAACTACAAAAGGACAGACAGAATTTCCTGCTCTATACAGCATTGGCCTAGGGAAAGCTGCTAATTTCTATCCACTGTATAGAGTCCACAGGTTTGCACACATATATCAATAGATATAGACATCTATATGCACATTCAAGGTCACATAGACATTTACATCACACATTTATAAAACCATTTCCTAAAAAAAAAAAAAAAAAAAAAAGTGTTAAAAGGCCTACAACATGGTTAAAACAAGACAGATTCAAGAACCATGAATTTAAACACTTATCAAACTTGGAAGCCATTAATAGCCTCTCATCAATTATACCTCAGAAACAATTACAGAGGACCAAATACTGCAGCCCTTCACTGAGCAGATCTCCCCTCGAGGTCACCAAGAGGGTTGCTCAATTAAGAGCTGTAGAATTTGGCCCAAATTTAGCAATTCCTCTATTGCAGTGTCTATTTTCCCAGCAGAGACTTTGGTGCTGGGGGTCCCTGACATGAACAGGAGCATCCCAGGCCTGGGGACCAGAGAGCCATCCCTCCGCCTCTCTATTAATGCACAAAACAAACAGCAGAACTTTTTTTTTTGCCCATGCAGAATAGTTGAGGTTAAGGGACAAACTGTGCAAAATTAACCCCCTTGGAATATTTATTGAAATCTCTTTGCCTAAATTTACCTAAATGTACCACAAACTTCCAAAGGGAAAAAGCCGCAACTTCTGAATGTAAAAAAGATGGAAATATATTCCTGGTAAACCTGACCTTTGTGTGCTATACAAAATGACTATAGTCTTGTGTTTCAAAGATATTCTTCCTTGAAAAATATCCATTGTTATGGCATTTCCTTGACTAAGTAGAAATAACAGAGGTTATGCTTCAGCTATACACAACAATATTATTTCTTTTAATATATAAATGCGCCAAAAGGGATGTATATAAAGAACACTGATAGAGTTCCTGGAGCTGTTCTCTGCTTCCTATTGTTATAAACAATAATTTGAGGAGAGGAGAAAAAAATCCCACAAAGAAGGATTTCAGCTTAACACGAGCAATACTCCTCCTGCACATCTTTCCTTTTATGCAGTTTTGTTTCAGTGATTTGAGCATGTTCTAATTTTGTCATTCAAGCCATCTGACTTTCACTGCTCTATACAAACAAAACCTAATTTAGTCTGAGATGTTTTAAGTCATAACAATGACGGATGGCCAAGGTTCAGGTGTGCTAGAATATTTAAATACCTAGTCTATATTTTCCTGATATAAAGACAGGCAGCTTTTTGTACTCTGATTAATTATGATTTTGTGTCTGAAAAAAATAGCTCTTTCTATTCTACATTATTAATTGGTTATTTAATTAGGGATTCTGGTAGCTTCAGATGTTGGGTAGCTAAAACTGTGCTGTGGTTAAAAAAAAATAAAATTAAAAAAAAAAGACTAGCTCCATACTGTTGCCTTTTTGTATCTTATGAAGGTCACAATAAGATGTGATTGTTTGGCACAGCAGCAGTGAATTATGCCACCCAGACAAGCTTTTAACCTATGTGCCTTCACTCTGAGTGAGACACACAGGGATGTGCTCTCTTTAAACAGTTCTCTATTGAAGAGGATTCAATCACCATAATGAATCTGAGGCCAGGCAGCAATCTTCTTCACTGAAAGAATTTCTAAAAGATTGTAGAATTTGTAAAACGAACAGCTCACAGACTAAATGGCTGTGTGGGTGAATCAATTATTGCAGGGCTCGCAGTAGTCATAATATTTAGTACATATCATAGAGTGTTTCAGGTACAATAAGATATGCTAGTTTTTTCCCATTCCTGCTTGAAAGTGGTATGTGCTCTACCAACTTAGTCAATCTTCAGGATCTAGTTAGAACTAGTATTAAGTCAATAAAAAAATCCATCTGCAGCTGTGGTGCGTGTACCAGGATCTGAAGGACTCACATTGCTAAACAGTAATTGTATTAAAACGCACACCACCGAGCCACTCGTCGGGAAAACACATGATGTATCGTGGAACACAAAACACATCAAGGGCTGAAATATTTTTAGAGGTAGAGTAGGGCCAATGCTGAACAGCTTCCTTATTAATACAATAATTATTTTATTTTGACAGCACCATTTATAACCATATAGTCTGTGTCCAGCTACCCGTATTTCCATTAATCAATGGATTTGAAGACAACTGTCATCATTTCATTTTATTATGACTTATAGGTTCATTGCAGTTCACTTAAAAGTTACCATGAGCAAGACACTGGTGGGCAAGAACCGAACCTTTGTGGGCTGCCAAGTGTTTGTGCCCAGCACTGGTGTGGCTGGCAGCAAACAGGCAAGTCCTAAGCAGGGAGCAGGGGCACGAGGGGCATGTGGACCAGCTGGGATGCCCAGCAGGGCACTGGGGCAGGTTGGCTGCTGGAGAGGTGCCAAGGGTGTGCTGGTGGATTAAGAAGCTGCACGGGCAATTCGGTTCACAGGTAGGATGTGCAAACCCCTCATCTTGCAGTGGGATGACGCTGGGATGCCACGGGAGAAAATGGGAAGGACATGATTTGGCCTTGAGAAAGGAAATACTTCTGCTGAATTAAAAAGCCACCAGAGTACAGATCCAAAGAACCTGAGGTCACTTCTTAAACCTCCAGCCTGGCCATGAGTTTGCAGCAGCCAGGCTGCACCCAGCCACCTGTGAGCGAACGGGGACCCCCAGCTCTGCGGTGTGGCCACGCCACAGCCGAGTCACCGAGTCACAAAGCCATGTCAAAACCCTCCAAATACACTTCCACATTGCATACAACCACCCCCGAAACGCACAGGGCTAGATGGCAAACAGGGTGTCCCTTTAATGAAACTACAACATATTAAAAATTATTACAGCTTCGTCTTTTCAGGTTTTAGACAATGTAATGTGATTTATTCAAAGAAATGCTGATGATTAGACATTAAATGGCACTAAATATTCCACTTCCTCTGCGCTGCCTGATAAACTGGTTTCATTAACATTATAAGTAACAAAAGTTTCCATTTCAGTCGGCCCATTTTGTTTTCCTCACGATCTAAGTTGCAGCTGCACAGCACTATATTACAGGGACCTCGCCGAGAGGCAGCTTTGGGCTCTCCATCACTCCCCACGGTTAAAGGGACCGAGCCAGAAGCAGGCAGAACACATGGGGCAGCCCCAGCTCAGCATCCCTGCCCCCTGCCACGGGTCCCAGGACCACTGGCAGCACCCTCCCCACCCATGCCAGGCTGACACCTCTTTGCACTGGCCCCCAGCCCACGAGAGACGCACCCACAGGGGGTTCAGGGCATCCATCTCCTGGGGCTGGCACCGTCACCCCAACCCCACTGACATCGCCATCCCGTTTTCTCTTCAAGAGATTTTTCTTTAGCCGCCAAGTCTCTCCCTATTAAATCATGTGCCTCAGCCTTAAGTGCGGGTTAACACTGTGCCCTGAGTGGAAGCTACTATATTTGTCAAGGATACCTCTGTGATTTATCTCTGCCAGCCCCACAGAAGAACACACATCTGGATATACGGTGCTGCTACATAATTTCCAAATCCAGCCATTCTGCCTGCTCCCTTGGAGACCTCTCTCGGGATCTAAAGCTGCTGGAGTTACAGCTAACTCACAACTCAGACCCTTATTTCAGGCCCTGCCCAAGGTGTCACAGCCCTGCAGCACCAGGCAGGGATTCTCTCGCACAGTACCCTCCCGACATGCTGTGGCTCTCCCCCCCTTTGCCCAGCCTTTGGTCACATCTGGCTGCTTTCAGGGAAAACCTCCCTTGGCCACGAGCTACAGGCACACTTTCTCAAAGACCTTTTGAAAGTAAGACTGTGATTTAAGTGCATGCCAGCCAATGCTCTGGTATTTAATAGAACCTCACTCCTGCCCCCAGGCAGCTCTGCCCGCTCAGGGTGGCCCTGGCTGTATTTTGGGTGGGGGGCGGGGGTTGGTCCAACCACCTCCCATCGCTCACTACACAGAAGAAAACAAATCTCCTGCACCCTCAAAGTGCAGATTCAGTGGGGCAAAGCAGCCCCACTTGTTCAGTGTAAATCTGGAACAATTCCCATGGGCGCACTCCAGATTTACTGCTGTGTTTCCAAGTGCTGGATTTTGCTCCACATCCCATGGGATGAGCATCAGCCCTCACTCCTTCCCCTCAAGAGCACCCCGATGTGCACAAAGCAGAGATCCTGCAGCGCTGAGCTCAGGCACCGCATCCCTTCCTCCTCCCACGTCTCGGGTGGCATCTCCACACACAGATATTTAGATAGCTATATATTGTTGTTTATGTAAAGCCATAGCTTTCCCTTGATTGCAAGGCATGGTGGGGCTGCTGATGAGGTTTGCTGTTGACATTTCTGCATTAGCTGGCTTTTGTCAATCCTGGCAGGCTGAGAAATTCTATCTTAAGGGCTGTTCTTTATTAAATTTGCAAGATACAAAACTGTGACTGACTCTTTTCTTTGGTGAATGTATAAATAATAAATCCAGACCGCTAAAAATAACAATTAAAATATTGCTCAAATTTAAAAGCAAAAAAAAAATTGGTAATTTTGAGACAGCTCTGTATGGGCTGCAGGGGCTGTGGGCAGTGAACCTCCTCAGGGCTTCTGACAGCTGTCAATATTCAAAGTGCTTGAGGAGGGGGACAGGGTTGGGGAGAAACCAGTGCGCCTGAGCTGAGCCACTATGTGTTTTACCAAACTTTGTCACAGAGTCTTTTATACAACTCCTTTATGCAGGATCTGTGACATAATTCCTATTTTTTTCCACCAGCCATTATATATGATAAATAAAACAATGCACTGAAAACACTGAAATCTCTCATCAATGTCTTTGTGAAAAGGGCCCAGATAAATGAGTCTTGGAATCAAAGGCAGATTACATGACTGACCATGTATCATCCTCTATGTATTGAACATAGTCTTTGTAAAGATAGAGCGGTAATAAAAAGTGGTATTGTGTGCTGTGAAAGGCTGTGTGGGTCTGTGCATGACTAATCTGTCTTTCTGCATTATTTTATTCAATCTTCTCTGACTTTATGCCTTTGACATTTTTGCTACACTCAGTAAATTTGAGTGAATAGGCAATTTTAAAGAATTTTTATAGGGCTTCAGAGAAGTCATACGCAGACTGTATCTTTGTTCAGATTTAACAGTTTAAATATTTCCTTTGTCTAGGATGCAGAGTAATCTTTAGGCAGAGGAGAAGAGGGGGATGGGGTAGGAAATGCCTAAACCTCCCTTAATATTTTTGGCACCCTTTTGGCAGAGGCAGGGGTGGGAGCAGCACGGCAGGGCCCAGCCTAGGGGTCGTGGGGTGCCTGGGGAAGGGGGGTGATGTGCTGGATGGAGCCCTGGCAGGGCGGCCGGACGGGCTGCGCTCAACTTTGCCGCCTCTGCCGAAGGGCTGCGGGAATACCGGCTCCCTCCTGCAACTCAAGTGGGAAGCAGATGAAATGTTTAAAGGGCTATTGTGAATATAGGCTTAAATATGATCCTCTTGCATCAGCCAATTTCTCTGACAAGATATTGCAAGGGTTGCTGTTTCTTAGTAAATAATGATTTTATTGCATCTCTTTAATGAACTGATAACGTGATACACAGTAAATTATCTGCATCTATAACATTACTGAGGATAAGCAGCGTGGTTTTAGTAATTTATACCACAGAGAGACATGCATTATAAAAATAGGAAAATTATTTCCTTTGTTAAATTGTGCAGAAGTCTTTACCTGAGGAACACCAGACAGATTAATCTCCAGAGATCCACTCGCTTGTATTTAAGCTGTTGAACTGTTCGCTGTTTTTTCCTCAGAACAGTTGAAAAAAACATTTTGCAAGCCAGAATTGACACTGTGGGTATTGTTCCTGCTCACGCAAGTTATTAAAATAATTACTAAGCTATTTTGAGGTAACTTGAAGCTTTCTTTAAAACTTAAATCCAAATCTGAAGGAATTAGCGTAAATGATTTGCATTGATGGTAACCCAAGTATGGCAGCCAGCTCACCCGGGCACCTCCGGCAGCACAGCCCTCGGCGCTCACCGCACCCCTGGGGGCTCCTTCAGCTCCAGCAGGGACTGTGTGGGGTTTGCTGGGTGGGATGGAGTTTGGCAGAGGGAAGAAACTGGGGGATGCCCCGTGTTAGAGATGCCATGGCTCATGGGGGGCTGCAGGGGGGCTCATGCCAAACCCGATATAGACCCAGAGCAGCACTGGTGGGACCCCACAGCATCACCCTGCCATGCTTGGCCCTATTTCCTCTCCAGAAGCAGAGGCAATCTCTGCTGCGAGCCCCTGTGAGCCCCCCACCAAGTCCATTTGGGATTGGCAGCTGGCTGCAGGCACCCACAGTGTCACTGCCAGGGGCTGCTTGGCTCTGGGTGCTGCGGGACATTCACCTCCCGTTTCGACCCGGGCAGAGGCTAACGTCAACTTTCCTCACCAGCACTAATGACACAATGTGGCCTGAAAGCTGGGATTTATCACCCAAGCAGGTCAGCAGTGGATGTACCGTCCCCGCAGGGATCTGTCTCCGCAGGTGTAACACTGGACAGGTGAGCACTGGGCAGGTGCGAAGAGAGGGAGGATGTACCAGGGGTTAACTGGTTTGGGGATGTAGTTTTTTGGTTTTACGTTAGTATCATCATTAACCTTTCCAAGAGATAACTGCACGGACAAGCCGGGATCCCAGAGCCCCATTAACCCACAGCCCACCGTTGCAAGAGAAGCACAGCACCGGCAGATTACAATCCTAGATGTAATCGTATTTTAGCATCTTCAAAATTTTAAAGGGTGAAAATTCCCCATCTCAGTGCGAGATTGAATCATGAATTCCCTCTGCCTCGTGCAGCAGGGATGGAAAAATACTACTTTTCATCCTTGCACAGTGCTTGATGTAAGTTTCTGAAAATGAGCGCTCTAGTAAGCCTAAAAATGTAGGATAATATGATTCATTTATAGATCTCTGATAATAGATGTGGTTTCTGTTACTCCGTTACCACATCAAGGATTACTCCTGCTCCTTCAGGAAGGACACAGCACCCTCCTCCTCCCGAACCATTACCATAAAGCGGGATAAACAACAAATACCACCTTATCATTAGCCGCATGGAGCAGTTCCCATTGATTTATGACGCCAAACACCACAAGGCTGGATCAAGCTGCAAGTCCCTTTTTAGCAAATATTATTTCCACAAGACCGGTGTAAAACACAAGGAGCCGCCTCACCTGGGCTTGGTTCTGTTTACCAAAAAAAAAGAAACAGAAGAGAATAAAATGTTTTACAACTTGCAGGAATTCTTCCCAATATTGGTTATTAACAACCCCAAGATGGCATTTGCATTTTTATAACCTTGTTACTTAAAAGTGAGACAGCGGAAGGAAAGACTTGGCGCTGGCGTTCCCTGCGCGCTTTAATCCCAGCCTGAGCTTTTTATGCTCGAGAGCACCTTGTGATGCTGTAACTAACCTCAAACCCGGAGCCAGCGGGAGGGCAACAAACCCCCGAATACAGCAATGTCATGCTTTACAGGCGTACTCTCCGCAACAGCATGAATGAAGGGGGGGGGGGGGTGGGGGGGCAAAAAACCACTGGTTGCCAAGGAAACGCTCCAGTCCGGGTAATTATTACAGTAACTGTCTGCACACCCCACCTATAACACAAATGAATAATAAATCAGCGGCTGACTGGCAGCTCTCCGCGGCCGCTCGCCCACCGCTGCCCCCTCCCGGCCGCCGCCCGCTCCTGCAGCCCGCCCGGGCGCGCTCCCGCTCCCGCTCCCGCGCCACGGGGGGACCGCTCGCAGCACACCCCAAACCCACGCGGCTGGATTTGATTTAAAAGGCGCAGCGGGAGCTGGCAAAATTCACGTATCGTGGGGTTAATGTGGGTTAGGAGCGCAGCTATTTGTAACGCAGAAACGCCGCATTCCAAATGCGCACATCTGATTTCTCTTAATCCCAGCTCGGGGTTTGGTTTGGGTTTTGTTGGGTTGTGGTTTTTTTTTTTTTTTTTTTTCCGGCATAAATCACTTAGTTAAAATGAACAGCCAAAACAGCTGGTTTAGACATTCACGAAACATCTAAAAATCTGCTGGTTTAGATGCTATAAGTGAGCAATGGAAGTGCAACTCATCTTACCAGGGAGAGAGAAATGGATCCCATTACCTCCGAAGCAGGTCCCAGCTCCACTGGCCCCGGAAACGCTCCAGTCTGGGTAATTATTACAATAACTATTTGCACACCCCACCTTCAGCTCCCAGGACTGACCCAGCTGCACTGAGTGCACAGCATCCTCTGCCTTTTCCTTCAGCTCCTCCTGGGCAGACCACCCCAGCACCAGAAGGGAAATGTTCCCCCACACAACCCCTTCTTTGGGTACAGACAGGTACCCAACACACTTGTGGCCAGTTAAGAAGATTAAAGCATAGATTTTTTTTCTCCCAGTGAGGAATGGAAGAGGAGCAGGTGATTTGCGGTGCCTAACTGATGCAATCACAGCCCTGCAGAGGGCTGTGTGGGGTGGTGGGGCACAGCATGACACTGCTGGGGAACATTGACTTGTCCCTGTGGCTGTGCCATGCCCCCACAGGTTGCTGCCACCACTCTCATTTTGGGCCAAAGACATCCTGTGCAAAAACACCTTCCCCTGTCGTTTTCTGCTGCTGCATTTCTACCTGTGCAGTTACACTTGGCTGCACTCACCTGGCACTGCTCACCTGTGCCCAAGAAGGCTGGGGACACTGGGACAGGGATGGGGCTTCCTCCAGCACATGTTCCTGTGCCACCCCACTGACCAGAGTTGCCCCAGGCTGGGGCAACACACATCCTTCCTGCTGAGAACATGCAGGAGCTTTGGGGAGGCACTGGGAAGAACTAATACCCCTTCCTCAGCCCCGTGTCCAGAGCCCTTGGCAGCGCTCCTTGGCAGACAAGGAGCCCTTCCAGTAGCAGCAGCAGCAAAAGTCACCAAAGGAATTTCAGAATTAAAATGTACCCTTATTATAAGTGAGTAAAATCGCTAACAGCAGCACTGGGGACAAAAAGATACTCATATCAACAGATTAATTTACCACCAGGATCCCTACGTGCCTTGGATTTGGGGAACTGTTGCTCCATCCCATGCCTGCTTCACCCATGGTGGTCATCTGCAGCCACTTGTTGGCTTCAGTGTTGCACAAAAAGCAGATTTTAGGTCCTTGCAGAGATAGGCCTTCACATGATCATTTTTTACTGTTTAGATTTTTATCTGCTTTGATAGATTTAATTAATTTTTGCTGTTGTTGTTTGGTGTTTGTAAACATTCTATAAAATCCCTACAGCCATCTCTCTTGCTCCAGGCACTGCACAGTGAGTCTGCTAGTAAAGCCGGAGTGAAGAGACCAAAGATGAAGGCTCATTCCAGCCCCCGAGCCCTCTGACAATTAAATATACTGCAGAGAGGCACAGACACACTCAGGCTCCCTATTAGGGAAAACACTCATGTGCTCAGTTTTAAGTATGTGGTTAAATCCATTCTTCTTTACAAAATCTTTGAGACATAAGCACATGCCAAAGTGCATTCCTGAGTAAGGATGCTTCCCTGAACCGAGGCCATAATTCATTAAAACCCAAGGTGCATTTATCCTACTTTTTCCCGTGAGCAGGGATGTGAAAAAAGGGGAGGGGAGGAAAAAAGAAAACAAGCAAAGAATTAATTTTGATTTGAAACTGATCTATGGTGACAAGGGGCATTTGGTTTTGTTGAAGTAACTAGAAGTGGGAAGTATTTCAGAAGATATCTAAATAAATCTTTTTAAAGGGGTTTCTCTCTCTCTCTTTCTTTCTTTCTCTCAGTTTCCCTCTAATTACCCATGTCTGGTAGTCTTGGATCTCAACCCCTTGTTATTTAAAATACATATTCATGGAACTATATTTTACAGTTGCACTGTTCTGGTTACAAAATAGCTTCTACTTTTCTAGGACATAATTTCATTTTGTTTAGCCAAGAATTCATTAAAGAAGCTATAAATAACCTCCTTTAAATATTTAGCCGTGAATAGAGGGTGGACTGGCATTGATGGCTTATTTTAGTACTAATGCAATATGCTTTAAAAAAAAAAATCCGCATTTGAGCATGAATCAAGTTAATGATTAACACTTTCAACGTGATTCTCAGGATCTGTTAAAGACGGCGATTGCCCCCTCCCAGGCAGCGTGGTGCGGGCACAGCGGGGCTGCACAACCCCTTCAGTTTTCCTTCGAGCAAAACACACTTTGCTCGGTATTGAGGGGGAAATGTGGCCCCTTGGGTTTGGTGGGCTGCACCTCCAGGCAGGGACACGCTGTCGGCCACTCCTGCCCTCCTGCTGCCAGCGTTTCCTGCCCATGACACCACAGTGCCTTCCCGAACACCTGGCGGGGAACATCGGAGTTGGATGGAGTGCAGCCGACTTTACAAGTCACCTTACAAAAAGTCCCAAGCACAGAGAGAAAAGAGTGTTGAAAAAGGGGGAGCTGGTGATTCTGTTTTCACGCACGAAGCTGCACTATGAGCTCATCTGCTGTGATCTGAGAGCAAAGGATACGAGCGCAAGGCGCGGTTATTTTTGGGGAAGGTGAGGAAACGGCATTAGCTGATGCCCTGCTCAGGGATGGCCAAGACTGGGAAAACCACATACTGGTGGCTCTCAGGCTGCCCGTTTACAAAGCCACAAAACTGTGGCCGAAAGCAAATCCCTCCTTACACCTCCCAAGTCCTTCTGCCTCATTTTTCAGGCTGTGGTTTGATGATGTCAGCTGGAGAGCGCCATCAGTTCAAGGTACTCCATCTCCCATGTCCTCTGCCATCATTTTTCCTTGTCCTTACTCAACAAAACTACCCTTTAACTATGCTGATACAGACATGCTGGGAAAGACATTAGGAAACTCATTAGCTTAAAAAATACACAACTATTGAAACAAAATGAAAACCCAAACCCAGTAGTTTGCTTTTTAAGCCCATCTCTGTCACCAATTATCATTCAAGGGGTGGCCCCAGTTTTTTTCGTCTCAGCAAAATGAGGAGACGGCAAGAAGACTGAAAGGAGCTGCTGGGCAGGGACTCCTAAAGCCAGGACTGCTCTCAGTCACGAGAAGGATACACCAAACTGTACCCTGAGTGCTGCAGTGCTGTTGCATTTTGAAATAAAGCTGAAGCATTAAGACATTTTTCCTTAGTGCTGACTCCCTCTGGGCATTCCCAAGACAATTACAATGTTTTCTGAGTATACAAAAGAACTAGGCGATTTTGTAATCAAGAGTCTAAGTTTATGCTTCTCTCCTTAAGAGCATTCAATTTCCATGGACATTCATTAGCAAGAGGTTAAAACACAATGGCAGAAGAGAATGGACTGCTTTTATGTCCATGTGGTAGTAAACACTTCAAGCCAGAAATGCAAGTTCAAAATAAAAACCTCTCAGTGGTGTTTCCAAATTAAGTAGTAAAGCAAAAAAAAAACCCACACAACTTTCACAGCTTTTTTACTGAAAATTTAATTTTACAAAATACCCTTTTCCATCAAAGAAACTTCCCTGCAATGTACATGAACCCGGCATTTTATAGATCTGTACAGTGAGATATCAGAGAGGTTTGAAAGAAGGAAAAAAACTTTTAGCAGACACCTAGTAGCAAAACCTACAGCAATGTGAATACAAGTGTGTCTTAATGCTAAAGCAAGTAATGCAATATAATTGGTGAATCTATTTGAAATGTGAAAAGTTTCCTTAAAATGGCCCATATGGTATGTAGAACCTCACAGCTGGCACAAAACTGCCTGTATTTAGGTTTAAACACAAAAACAACGTATGTAAGGAACAGTTTTTGAAAAAGAACCCAAGTGCTGCTATCATAAGGCAAACATATACAAAGGTGCTGACAGCACACAGGGAAATCGACAAAATAAGGTGAATACTCAAGTGTTCCAACACTGAACTGTTTTTTTTTTTAATGCTGCCAGTAAACGTTTCAGAGATAACCGATGCCAGATTACCACAGGACGACCTGTTAGCTAGCTGGGTGTTAGAGAGGGAGCTCTACAGAATCTCAAGAGATGTGAAACTAGGCGAGAGTACTGGTGCTTCAGCCGGCTTAGTTAGTCTTTTGCATCCTGGCAGCTTTGAATTTTGAAATTCTCTTAGTAGGTTCTTCTGGAGCCTCGGACAAAACTTCCTCTGATTTTCGCTCCAGAATGGTCGGCAGGACTGGGTGAGCGATGACTGGGTGTGGAATTAAGGAGGGAGACAAAGGCTCCTTTTCTATAACAGTTCCGGAAAATGCCTACAACAGAAGAGAATACTCAAAATGAGCTAATAAAATGCAAATGTGAGGCTATGCCCATAAGGTCATTACCCTATATTAGCCTGATTAGGATTGTTATTTCTTTTAATCAAAAGTAAAGAAATATCTTTAAATCAATGATTGTTCCCTGCATAAGTAACCAAATTGTAATTAACCTCAAAATATAGCTTGTTCAAAGATGACTGAATGAAAGTGTCTTAAAAGTACTACTTAATCTCATTCCTACTGCATAAATGATCTAAAAATTTGCTTCCTCACTGACACATGCTCAAGAAATAAAACAGCTGATGTAACAGACAGTTTCATTTTGGATAAGAAATGGAGAGACTTTGCAAAGCTGAAGTATGTCAGCATTTCCATCATACGTCATATTATATGACTTAGTATCTTCTAATTGCATCAAGCTGACACACTGTGTATGAACTGGCAAGCACATATTTTGTTTGTTCTTTTCTCCTTACCAAATATGATCAAAAAATGGTGAAAGCAATTTATACTTAAGAGAACAGCAAACTTGCTTCCAACTATTTCTCTCTATAAAAGGCCTAATAAAAACATGTAATGTTTAAAAATTATAATTTATATGCAGCTGATTATATGACTTAATCCTTTTTAACTTAGCTAAGAAATGACGATGATTCTTGGAAAACACGGAGAAAGAAGCAGCTCAGAACTACTTTTTATAAACATATTTAAGAACAAATCATCCACTGTGTATTGAAAACAGAAAATCCAGAATGCCCAAGGACAAGGGGAAGCAGTTCACATCCAAGGTCTGATGCTCATACTGGGCACAAAGGAATGCACACCAGATTTAGTCACTATGCTTAGTTCTGCTTTTTCATAACTCAGTTACCAAGAAAAACAAAGCAAAACAAACCAGCCATTCTTTTCTTGCAGGACCTGCAAAAAAAGCAGTGTTTTTTTGTTTTCTGCTCCAGTAGACAAAGTGTGCCTAAAGCTGTGCCTGTACACAACTGCGTTGTTCTAACAAGCAGCTCATTTTCAAAACCAGGTAAGCAAAATACAAACTAAGAAGATTGTGGTAAAATTAGAAATAAAAAAAAGTTAAGTGTGTTGCAAATGGTAATGCAGAAATAACGTACTTCAAACACCCACAGAAACAGGCAAAGGCAAAAGAACAGCATTTAGGAAGGGACATCTGACTGGAGTGTTTTGCTCACTCTCTTTCGGTTACTTAGAAAATAGATTATATTATACAGAATAAACATGCCAGATTCAGATAATGGACTGATGGGTAACATCTAAAGTGTAGTTAGATGTTTTATAAAAACATAGCAAATATATTCCAGAAAGTATACAATGTGAAGGGCTAACTGTACAGATAAATCTTCCACCATGAATCTTCCAATCTTCACATGCCTGGATTCCTCTGTAGCTGCTTGTATGAAAAACGATGATAAACAATAGCTTTTATGAGGAATTCATTTCTTGTCAAAAAATAATTTTTCCAAAAATAATGTTTTCATTGAACTTGCCCATTGCATTGGAAACTACTGAAAACTCAAGTTTTATCCGGTTTGAAAAAAATAGTGTTAAGTACTTACACATGCTGTGCCATGAATTTCTACATTTAATTCTTGTATTCACCAGTCACTAAGCCACTGTAAATTTTTCCTTATGTTGTACAGTCTCCTTCCTTTATGATGAAGCCCTGAACGTTCTAAACATGTGAAAACATATTTGTTTGGGATCACTGATGGCCCCAGCCTGGAATGGGATGGGTAGGGGGTGCCAAGCTTCCTTCCACTGGGCAATTTCTCTGCTATTGGCAAGTCAAAATAATAACTCAACGGGTATCTCTGTGTTTTAAATTTAAAAACCACCAGCTGGAAACTAGCTGTCTATTGGCTGTGCAACACAGGTGAGAGAATCGATTCTTCCCTCTCATCAGCTACAAGGCACAGAGTTTTCTCTCTTCTTTTTTTTTTTTTTTTTAAATCCTGCTGTATGTCCTGCAGTGAAATGTTCAGGATGACCCAGCAGACAGGACACTGGTTTCAGTAACACCAGGAAGTGACTACTTTGCGAGATCTTTATGGAAGAGCTTCCAGAGAAGCCACCTGAACTGCTCCTCCCCTCTGTCCCTGGGACGTGTGTGACAGATGCCTGTCACCTGATAATGTCCTTCTGAAGCAAACTAGGTAGGAGTTGGAAAAGTATTTTAAAGAAATCAAACTCATGGTATAGGCAACTACAGTCATTAGATTTCTCATTTTTATCCCTGCCAACAATCAATAATTAATTAAAAACTGTACCTCAGTTGTCCCTGAAGAGGGAGGAAGCTTTTTTGGTAGCTGCTGCTGCCCCTCCTCCTCCTCTTCCTCCAGTATGCCTTCGCTGTTGTCACTCTGAGTAGCTTCATCACAGCTAATACTCCTCTGAACTCCTCGTCTGTCATCAAACTCAGCAGCACTGTTCTCACTGGTATCGCTACAAACACTGTTCTCTCTGCTTCGAGACTTCAAAATTGATTTACGAGGGACATATTCTCCATTCACAACATCAACAAAGACTCTATAAAGGAAAATGTTAGCTTTAATAAACCATTTCAGGATCAGATGACAAATTTACAGTGATCTTGCTTTGTCTTTTGTACAAATTAATTATGATGTGCTTTTCCAACTTTTTTGCTGCAGAATCACAATACTGTACCTTCTGAGGCATTTTATTTACCAGTGCACAAGAATCAATTCTGCACAACAAATGCTGCTATGCCCTTGATTCAAGCATTAAGTTGATACATTCTTTCAGCAGAAAATGTATAGCTTTTTGAAAATGTAAGAAAACAGAATAACACAAGCTACAAAAAGTTAGAGAAAAGGTAAACTAAATGATTATCAGGGCTGTTTCTGTAAAGAGATTCAGAAGATCACAATGTCATAAGGTATTCTGGAGTTGAGTCCTTGTCAAATGTAGAATAAAAAAACAAAAAACATTCATTGTAGGTGGAAAGGATGGAGCTTTTTTCCTGACAAGTGTCATATTCTGCTATAAGTTAAAAAAAAAAAAATTAAAAATCAGCTTTTAAGTTCATATCAACAGGAAGACACTTTCTGAGTATTAACAGACTGTAAACTGACAAAAACAGCTCTTCCTACAGCTTGTACTCCATCTCCATGACTTAAACAACTCAAGGGTGGGTGGAGGAGAAAGAGACAACAACGCCAACTTCATCAAACTCATAAAGGAGGAGCCCAATGACTGGATGGGTTTTAAGGGTGTTACTTGTTTCTAACAGCTTTATTCATCAGGCACTCATGGGAATGTATCTCCACAGAAGATGGAGTTCCCTCACACAGCTTAGGGAGAGCACCACGAAAAAATTCTTTACTTCAGCCCCAGCAGCTGCAATTACAGGATGTGGTTTTACTTTTCACACTTTGTGACACGTTTTTTAATATATTTACTTACTCAAATACACCGACATACAAATGCAGTGTGATTTTCACAAGCACTTAATCAATCAATCTAATAGGTGTCTGTGTTTATCTTTACAGACCTAAATACTTGTTTAACTCTCCTGTCGCCTTAGTTTAGTGTTCCATACAATCCTCTAAGCCAAACACTGTTTTTCAAGCTCTCTGTGTGTGGGTGTCCTACAGGTGAGCAGTAATTTTTATGGAGAATAGAGACAGTGATGGACTGAAGTCAGGGAGGCAGAATGCAAGAGAAACTAGGCAAAAAAGACCTAAATATGTCCTGAAGACACTGGAAGGAAGAGGCAAACCCCAGAAAACTAGTAACTGGGAAAAGAGGCATATTAAAAGTGTTAGATCCGGTCGGTTCTGTTTGAAAACAAACACAGAAACAAATGACATGGAACTAACCAGAATGCAGAACATAACTGCTGCATTCCCTTCCGAGCATAGTATGCACTGGCAAATTTACCTCAATTTCGGAAGCTCTGAGAAAGCAGGTAAATGACAGACTGTCATTTGGAAAAGGAGACGTTAAGCTCAGAAATGTTTTACGAACATGAAGGAATGGCAGCCATGTAGAAGCCACACACTTTCATTTTGAAGCACTAAACTCGGTTCCAGCCGTTTGTTTCAGGGAATCGTGGGCTGGTTTCACACTACAGATGAAGATAAGTGAAAAGAGAAGGAAGCTCACGTGCCAACGCCTTAAATTACACACCGGTAAATGTCCGCTGGGGTTTTGATGTTGGGCAGTTCTGGAGTTGCGTGGCCATTGCCGCTGCTGTTCTTCCTTTTACGCTTGGCCTCCTCTTTCTTTTCGCTGAATTTCAAAGTAGTATTTTTTCCTGTGTTTATTCTTACCTGAAAATTGAACACAAACAATGGTCTAGACCAGAAAATCAACAATCACCAGGCTGCAGACGAACCAGCTTCTGACATTCTCCTACCCGAGCAGCTGGGGACTAGGAAGCATAGATAAGTTAAACAAATGTATGAATGGTAACATTCACAGTGTGAACTGTTTATTCTTTACCACTTGCACTAGGCTGGGGCATTTCTTTGCACTCATGTGCACGTATTTTGCATATAATATATGACAATCTGCTTATTCAAACTCTGCTCAACAGCTGAGCTGTTCAAAGGTCAATTTCAAGGCAAGTAAAAAGTAATTTTAAAAACTCCGAGACAGGATACTACCTTTTACAAAGCCAGAAGCCAGAACAGCAAGCTAGACATTTGAAGATCATTTTTTTTTAATACCATATTTGGAACTGCAGGATTTCAACAGTGGGTTTCAAGCATTTAAAAAATATCCAAATGTCACCTACAGTTAGCATTCTACTTTGTCTACATCAGCTAGAATTTTCTATTTTAGATATGGTATATATATTTTATGCAATCTCTGGAACGAAATATAAAAATAATGAAATACAAACCCTTTTAGGTTCAACAGTGTGAGAGAAAAAAATAGTTGGAACAGAGTTATCTCCAACATCTACATCATCTTCATCATCACTGTGGTAATAAGTAGAACCATTAACTTGGCCCCCAAACAAGTCTGAATTTGTTACTTCTTTATGGAAGTTGCCCTGAGTAATACAGTCTTCTGCCCTATATGTCCCGTTCTGATCTATCCTCTTATCTTCCTTCTCCTCTTCAGAAGAGGTTGCATCTTCTCCATTTGTCTCAACTGTATCAGGCATCCTATGGAATGAAAAATATGTAAGTGAACTGAGGCAATTCATGCTCCTGAGAGACACAAACATATGAAATAATGAACAAGCCTGAACCTAACTTTTTTTACCGAGGTGCTGTATTTTTAGACAGACTGTGGAACTTCTTAGTACTCTCTAACAATCACTAGGTCCTTTCCATGCCACCTGGGAATACCAAAACTGTGACATCATGGCTAACAACACATGTATTGCTTCAGAATCAGAATAGATCTAAGGGTGTCATTAAGCACTAAATGTGTAACTCCCACACTGAAAGCGATGGATTTTCCTAGCTTGTGGGAAATGAATTTCCCTTCCCCCTCTTCTACCATCTTTAAGAAAAAACAGTAGAATGCTGGACCGCCGTGGTTCCACGGAGGCAGATTTTGGCAGCTTTGACATTGCAATGCATGCTTCGTTCATGTTCCACCCCTCTTTCACCTATTATGATTTTAACTGCATCACTCTGGTCAGCTATTTGCACTCACAGTGAGATCCTGTGTGTACCAACAGCATCACACCCCTACAGTTTTCTGAACTCCAGCCCTGCCTGTGCCACAGCAGCGTTTGTACCTGTCAAGTTCACCAAGGATCTCCTCTTGTCTCTCGAGCTCTTCTAAGCGGGCCCACAGTTCCTCCTCTGACTGAAAACGGCCCGTTGCTTTTGTATCACTTCCATTTGCTTGAAAATCTACCTCAAAAACATTTGATACTTTTGGCTTTGAATGAGGTCTGTGAGCAGTTCGGTATTTTCCTGTGTAACAAAAAGTAAGATGCCATTACTAAAGCAATTGACAAAAAAAAAATTCCAACAAAAAACACTGCGGGGGGGGGACCCCACAAAGGAGTTAAGGAATATGGGCAGAACATTTTCCATTTCAAATTATTGTTTAACTGTTTAAGTGAAACTGCCAATGAACCAGAGCACCAGCACAGGATAATAGTCTCCGGATGTTACAGAAATACCGAGGCAAAGCAGAGATGTTTATTTACAAAGCAGGAGACACTGATCCTGTGACAGTTTTATTACAATGTGGGGTTTTTTACCTCTTGTGCCAAACAGTAGATTTTGATTTGCTCTGATAGATACCAACACGTGAATGTGACATTTGCTCACTGTCCCATTAACAGCACATTTTATTAACTGGGAAAACAAACCTAGTTTGTACTCTAGCTCGTTTTTTATAAAGTCATCTATATTCCAAAAAGCAGAGTATTTTTGTTTTGGGTTTTTTTTTTAAATTGACGATAAAGACCATTAAAAATGATCTCCAGAGTCAACTGGAAAATTTGACCCAAATCCAATCGTTATGAATCACTTATATGGTGAAAAAGACTCTGTGAAAAGCACACATAAATCTGCCTTTCAGAAATAATAAATATAAACTCCACTTAAAGCTTCAGAGGTGACTTGAGACACACACTTGTGCGCAAATGGTAGTCACTGACAAGTTCTTGCTGGCATTTAAAAGCTTTGCTACCTCATAAAACGGTGCATCCATTGAGGATGGGGAATACTTTTTCTTGTTTGAGTGCTGTCTAGCACATAGGGAACAAACTGCCCGCCAACAATACTAATGCTTTAGCCCTGTCTGGGTGAAGGGCAGGACTGTTTCCTTACTCCCCCTTCACCACAACACCAGCAGCTCCCAGGGGCTGCTTCTGAGTGGTCCCAGGCAGGTTCCCAAGGGGAATTCCCTGCTCTCTGCCCATCACCACCCCCACGCAGCTCCTGCACCTCTTTACAGGACTGAGACCCATCTCCTTCCATCACTGCCACAAATACACCCCATGTTTCACCTGTGCAGTGGGAACTCCAGTATCTCTGTGGGTCTTTTTGACACTGCTTTGTGATTCTAATCAACAGCAACCCAATGTCTTCGTTGCTCAGCATCCTTCAAGGTTTAAAATCTCTATTAACCAACTGTGAGGCCATTTTTTTTTTTAAATTTTAAGAACCCATGGCTTAAACATATCCTTATTCAAATACGTCAGCTTATACTTTAATCCTGAGTTAAATACTGATTCAACAGCAACACTAAAAAGCAAACAGGTGACTGCAAGTAATGTTGGAATGTGTGTCCCCTACTCTTTCACGGGATAGCACTTTTCATCATCTCGTTAAGAAAGGGCTGAGAAGTATTTTATTGAGATTTGAATATAAATTGAGGTAAGCTAAGCAATCAGAGCAGCTCGTGAGCATTTCATTCGGTATAATTACAAAATTAATAAATAAAATTTGGAAGGATTAG
>VZRE01002793.1:399950-427450 GCA_013396775.1 Cephalopterus ornatus | reverse complement strand
AAAACCAGGATAGAAAAATCTTTACAAAAGACAAATTAACCCTTTGGTTCATTACGAAGACATTGCAGATCTTCCGTGTGTAAATCTCAACACAAGCCGTGAAACCACTCTAGGAAGAAAAACGGGGTGAACCAGACACAGTGTTGTGGGCATTGATTTAAGGAAACACCCCTCGCAACTTAATCTGCGTAACATCCCCTTTTAACAAGGCACAAGGAAGGTGTATATATGCTATCTTCCATACTGACAGGCTGCACAAAGCCTTCTATTAATGTTACCCCTAATATTCCCAAAAAGTTATTCAAGGAGGTATGTAAAGCATTCAGCACGTGTCACAAGCCAAGAAGTTGACTTCTGAGGTCAATGTGAAAGTAAGAGCTGTCTTTTTTCAGTAAAAATCTTCTAAATAAAATAACATCCAGGTCTGTTTAAGTGTGACAAAATTAAGACTGGTATTTGAAACATACCGTTAAAAATCCTTTGAAACTTCATTCCTGTTACCATGTTCAAACATTTCTGTTATGATGGACAAGTGAAATATGCTCATGCCCTAATAACTGTACTTTCAACACCCAGCAGAAGGCAGACAGCTCTTCTATCTGGGCAACTATGCTTCACTGCAATTCTGCAAACCTACTTTAAGAACCACCCAGTTTTCAGACATTAGTTCATTTGAGACATTGCTTTCTATATCCCCTCGTGCCAATTAAATAATGAACCCTTTCAACAGCAATTTATAAAATATTAAAAACTGAAGTTTCACTTTTACCTTAAAGTTATCATAAAAAACAAACTAATTTGCAAAAGAAGAAGGTCATAACTGCCTGAAAAGGAAACACAGCTTTGCTAAGACTTAAGAATTGGGGGAAAGAGGGCACAATTAAAGCCTTATACTAATAATATTAATAGACTTGCACTCTTTGTTCAACTCAAAACTAATACAAATGCAAATTTTCAGGAGGGAAGACTTACTACATAAATTAGTTTCAACAGAGGATCTCTAAGACCTTGCACCTACTGGTCCTATATACCCTGAAGGAGCTAAAAGCCTTTGTGAAGAAGTAAGCTGATTTTCTATTTTAAAACTCTTTTCTGAAATCATTAAAGCAATACAAGAAGATGTCTCATACAATACTATGAAGGAAGGAGGCAAAGAGATCCTCTCTAACACAGGGTCATCAAAGTCACACTCCAAGAAACTTTTTTAAGCAAGAGCTCACTCCATGAATCTGGCTACCTCCTGCCTCAGCACTGCTTCTCTCCATTAATGATCTGTGATCACCAGTACTGTAGCACATAAAAAAACCTCATACACCCCAAATTATTTATTTTCACAGTATAGAAGTATGGCAGAGCATCCTGCTCTTCCCATTCTACAGAAAGGAATGTGTAATGAGGGACAACAACCACAAAATATTCCAGTTAAAAAAAATCACTCTCAAAACAATTCTCAGTACTTTTAACTCTCCTTTTGCCTGTTAACTTTAATATTTAATTAAGTATCTCTCTGGTCCTGAGGCTAATCCTAGAAAGTTTTAAGTCCCTACCCAGCTACTCCCCATACGGTTTTCTGGCTAGGGTGGGCAGTTGTAAACGTGTCAGAGATTGCATTTCATATAATGTTAGGCCCTTCAGGTAAGGATGTTTGAAAATATACTAATAACCACAAAATTATTACCAAATGCATTTGAGTAGACAAAATGAGTTTGTACTTGTACTTACAAAATAAAATCTACTTAGTGACTCAGACTTCTACAAACAGGTTCAGATTCCTCCTCCCCCCTCCACACATGCGGAACAGAGAATTATGCATGAAACAGTCAAGGGAAAACACAACTACCACTAAGTGTGTGGGATTACTCTCATCCTAATTTTATCAGGTTCAGTATTGTATGTTTTTCTCCTTGTTGATATCTCACAGTGTCTCAAACACAATTCCTTAAAAATGTTATTACTTGCAGTAAATAGTTTAGAAAGAATTTTATGCATTTTGGAAAAGGCTACTCAAGCGAAGTCCACCCTTTCCAACAAGAAGCACAAAGAAGCACAGCTCAGACTTTTGGAGTATCTCAAAAGCATTAACCTTTAAACCAAACAGCAACCTATGTGTTAAATGTGCAGTCATCTCCATTAGTTAGGCTGTTTCTAAGAAACAGATTAAGATTATTCTATGAAAAAAGCTCTGCATTTGTATTTCCTCCTGGATGAAATGCCATTTACAAGAAGTATTTGCTGTCTCGAGCAGTGCCAACACAGACCCATCAGAGGACACAGCTCCTTCCACACACAGCCAGGGTCCCCCTACACAACTCCTTTGAGAGCTGCCTCATCCTCCATCAGACACAGCAGCTCTTATTATCAGTTAATTCATATAAACATCATCCACAGTTTCTTTCAGTGTATAATGCACCCTCTAAAGTCCAAATAAACGAGAGGTGGTGATAGCTTTCCTACAAAATGCTCCCACCTGTGCCTTCAGTTCTTGAAGGTAGTCTCAGTATACACAAGCATCTAGTTGGGACCGATTTTCTCAAATTTTTATTTTACATTCATAGTAAACGTGGTGCTCAGCTGTTTCTTAAACATGAGTATTATCTCACTCACTGCCTGCATATCTAAATATTGTTCAACAGCCATCCAGGTTACACTGCTTCTGGAGCACCAGACTGTGATGCTGCTTTCCAGAGGGGAGCACGATGGTTTGCTCCGTTAGGTAAGGACACTGAGCAGTTACACACAGTTTTATTTTAAAATGCTGTACAAGCATTAACTAATCTGTGAGGGAGGTAAGCATTACTCTCTCCTATTTTACAGACGAAGAAATAGACAGTTTAAGTGACTTGCCCCAGGCCACACAGCACAGCGGCGGACAGCTGGGATTACCGTGACGCTCCATCCCGGTGTCCCCACTCAGCCGCACTGGGTTGCTCATCTTGCCCTGGCAGCAGCAAACCGAGGTTCCTGCCTGGCCAAAGGAGAGACCTTCCCTTGGTCAGGGCCCTCAGCAAAGAAGGGGCCTCCTGGAAAAAAGGCTCATTCACCCAACTGGAGGGCAAGCTCAGGGGTTCGTGTTTTAAACTTGCCACTGCGCACTCTAAAAGCCTCCAACGTAGTTCACTGAATTTTAAAATGCACAGTAACTAGTGAGAAACAAGTCACTCTGCAAGCTACAGGGTTTTTTTTTATTAATTGAGACCCTCATAAAAATATCAGTAGAATAAGAGAGGCTCCACAGTCTCCTCCTCTTACTACCCCGTGGTTTAAGCTTCTTAGAGCCTTTTAAGACGGATTGAACCAGAGGCTGTTGTCCAACTTTGTCACATCCAATAATCTGAGCAAAGTCTGACATGGCTTTCAGGTGAACCCGCGTAGTTCCTATTTACATGTCTCAGCTAAACCACATGGAAAGATAGTTCAGCCCCACAGACCAGCCAGAGCCTCCAGGACTGTTTTCCAGAACTGCCAAAAGGAAAAGGTATTTGAACCAGAAATCAGGATATGTAGATTTCCTCTACACAGCAGCATTTGAATTTTTTTGAATATTTACAGGCAGCAAGATCTCTTTACATTTAGATCGCTCCTTCCCAGCTCCCTTATTAGTCTGAAAGGACTTGACTGGATTTCCTACACCACAATTAGTCATTTTTAAGAAGCAGCCCTCTGCTTGCTACAAATACACTGGTAGACGAGAAAATAATTGGGGAACACATTTCATGTTGTTGAAATGAAGTCCACCGAAGCCAGATTTTACACGACATGACAACATACTAATGCCAAACTGACACAAATTCTCATCTATGCGTTTTGGCTTTAATGGGTTAATTAGCTTGGCTGGATACAAATTTTAATTATCTGAGTTTGACATTAATGTCCTTGGAGTGTTGTCTATAAGGATTTGGGGAATCATAGACATTATTTTAGTTACTTCTGGAAACTGTGTGTTACACTGGGATTTAAATAGTAAGAACAGACAAGAATAGTGAGAACAGGTTGATCTATTTTGAAAAGTCAGACTTTGTGAAACAGGACAAACTGAGACGAAGCTGAAGCCTAGCGTACCTCACTAGGCTCTGTTAGTCTTCAGGGGAGTCTCATGGATATAACAGAAAAAACACATGAAAGTTAGGAAATAATCTCCTTTAAGGATAGGTGATGGGACAGAAATTTTAAATTAAGTATAACAAAGAATTCTGTATGCAATTGAGATTTAGAGTCAGGATCTAACACAATTTCTCAAGTAAAAGGTAACCAGCCTTAATACAGTTATACACAGAGTGTTGACACAGGCCAGGGAACAACCACCTACCTCAGTTACTGACTCAGTTCCTCCAGAGCAAGAACCTGGAGGTACAACCTGAAGGCAGGACTTCAACAGCTGGTATTTTCCACCATGGAAATGCTGGGCTGCCACCATCCCACTCCAGGTGCAGGAGGGACGTTACACGGGAGACCCACAAATTAGCATTTTGCATGCAGAAACCAATCAGCAATTTCTATCCCAATTATTACTGACCCCTGAACAAAACAACAGTGCCTATCATGCAGTCTGTTACCAGACCATGGTGATGTTACCCGGGCTGGAGGTGAAGTATCATACAAACCAATGCACACACTCCACTCCTGAATTCTTTTGGAGATGCAAAAAGTACAATACAGCACAACTGCAAGTACTATTAATGGGTTGAGTTACGGTGTGCTATTTGAAGTGCATTACTTATTTTCTTGCCTTCAAGGGTCTGAATAAGTAGATCAATCATCTGAGGATTTTTAAATGTATTTCAATAAATGTATATTTAATAAGCAACAGAATTTTTTGTAGCCAATAATTTTCCAGCTTACTTGAAACAAGTTAAGATCTGCAGTTCTGCAGAAAGCACCATCTACTAAAAGCTTTTCAAAACACTCTTCTCTGTTCTTCTATTCTTTTCTGTTCATTTTTCTAGAAATGGATTTCAGAGTTAAAAGAGAATCCTGATGGCTTTTTGTGTATATGGATTTAAGCTCTCTTTGTGCTTGCAACAAGACACATAAATTCATTCCTTATAACAGCAACTGCACTAGTCTTTTAAAAGGCAATGCAACCCTTTGTGCAGGAACTTTGCACCATTTAAAGACAATCTTTATTCTGTTTTCCATGTTCCCTTGGTATCAAAACCAAAGTCATTTGGATTTTCTTCTGTAAAAATTTGTACAGGCAATTTGGCCTTAGGAACACTGAGTAAATGCACTGTATTTCTCTCTTAGGTTCACACACCTATGTAATTGCTAGAACTACGTGAATACATTTGAATTCCTCCTAAATGAAGAAGGATGGCATTCGGACAACTCCTCTGCTGTCCGGCAAGAACTATGAAAAGGTAGAGGTTTCTTTGGATCACAGTATGTAACTCAGAGGAAGGAGTCTATGCTTCTTACTTTCTTCCATCGTGTTCTGGTTAAAATACCCAGGCTGTGGTCCTGTGAGAAACCAAACACCTCCTGGGAACTGCAGAGCAAATTTAGAGCACTTAGCACTCCACTGAATCAGCTCCTAACTTAACAAGGGTAAGGGAGGAACTGATGGAGGTTATCAAACTAAAAAGTGATAATCGCAAAAAGTGGTTAAAAAAAAGGTCAAAAGCATAGTGAGGCAGAATTCTCTGGGATGCAGGAAAAAGAGCAGAAAAATAATTATTTTTTTTGTTAAATAAAGAAAAGCAATGGCTAGATTTCTTTGTAACTATGCCTGCACTTTTTGTTCTTCATCTCCAAAAACATGAGTAGGCAAGTTGTGCTACATTCTTTAGAATATTAAGGAAGTTATTTTCACCCTTGGATGAAACACTGAAACCTCTAAAGGCCTCACTCATTCACAGATGGGAAATGGAAAGCCTTCCTATCATGTATTTTGGAGACAATATCCTTTTTTTCTGGAAATGCTGATAAGGAACAAATTCAAACTGGCCCTCATCCTCCCGGATCATCTTATTAAAAACAATGGTATCTTTAAAACCCTGTAAACCAAGCTATCGGTCAATTTTGATTGACACAAATATTTGTATTAAAGGTTACATACTGCAATTTACAATTGGGTACGATCACAATACTGTATGTTAATGTAATCAGTATTTTCATTTCATGAATTCATTTGCAGCATGACACTGCAAGGGTATTCTTACATATACTGAAGACACAATTGCTAAGTAGTTCAACAATTCTCCTTTAAGTGGGATTTTTTTTTTATCTGATAAATTTTTAACACAATAAAACCACTCCTAGTTCTGTGTGCATGTTTTAATTTCCCACCTTTTAAAGTGTTTAGACACTTGGAATACCTAGCATACTGAATTAATCCACAAATATTTACAAGAAAAATCTATTTAATTTTTTTCTGTAGTAACTACCACAGGGACTATTGTAATGAAAAATTTCCCATCTTAAAGAATTAATGCGATTACTGATATAGAGAAAAAATGTAATTTATATCATCACAAACACGTAAAAGATATAATCCCATATTCACAAAAAGAATCTTTATTCCCTCTTTGAATACTGAGACAATATAGTCTTGCCTTGAGGAGAACAGAAATATTATGAAGTACCTTAAGCAAGATAATTGTAGGAGAAAAAAACTACAATTGCATTATTGTTGTGCTAAACTGTGACATACTTAAAAAGCTAATTTCTTTTATTTTAATGGAATTTGGTGTGCATATCCTTTAATCTACTTCACTATTTCTTCACATTTTTACACACAAACATATGTGTAAAGTGTCTCCCATTATCTGTACTACCTGGTTTGTCAAACTGCAATGATTTTAAAACAATTAAAAATATGCTTGGCAATTCCATAAACTTCATTAGATTTATTAACAGTTTGGGGAGTAACTAAACCTCTCAAATGTCAAAAAAAATGCACAGCAAATTAAAGATCTACTGCAACTCAAATATTATTCAAGAAGACATGATCAATATTTTATGAAAAAGTAACATTTGACATGAGTGACTGTCCCAAATTTTACCAAATACATTTCAACCAATCACAGTGCTGAACAGTTTGCATCTAAATCAAAAGCTAAGCAAACAAAAATGTATCCCCAAAACACAGCTTTCTACAGCTATGTCAGTTAAAGTGCATTCAAAATTCAGTACAGTCACCCTTCAATTATTCCTTTCAATTAAATAAATTTTAACCAAGAAATTAATCTGCTGTGGCTGGGCATTTCTCTATTCCACAGAAGCAAACATTTTTTCACTCGTTCTCCTTTAAAAAGCAAATTTAACAAAACTACTAAGACAAAAAGCATGACCTAATTAGTGCTAAGTAATATTTAAAGCTTTTATATATAGTACACTCTTATTGCTACCCCTAACTTCCAAGGCTTTATACTCACTGATATTGTTTGATTTATCTGGCACTACTGCTGCTTAAGCATGCAAATTCATATTCTCCATTCTTGCATGCATCCAACACACACAGAAGGAATATAACTGTGAAGAGAATGTCCTGTGAGCCTTGATTAAATTAACTGTTGGGACACTGATGTGCTCAAAGGCCAGTGGGGCCAGAGGTCTCCAATGGGCAGACCCACGTCAGATTAGTCAAAGGCAATAACGAAAACTCCCCAGAACCAGAGAGAAAGAAATTCAGAACTGAGTTAGAGGAAACTCTTACCCTTTTCTACGTAAGAGCCAGTCCCAGTAGAAAACTTAAACCCTGAACAGATGCTCTCCCACTTCTCACCATTCAAGAGAGTGAGACACGAGATATGACATGCAATGAAAATGTGTGTCTTGTATTTATTTCCTTATAACTCCTAATTTCTGGTAAAGCACTGAATTACTAGTGCTGTACTAATTAAGTTCATCTCAGTTATCTGAACAGATTTGACCAGCTACTTACAAAAAAACACCCATCTAAATTAAATAGAGTAGTATTAGGTTAAAAAAAAAAAGTAGGTCACTGAAGAAGCAAACCATCAACAAATATTGCCAGCTTTATTTCGGCATGAGCCTTTCCTTGCTCTGTTCAGACCCCAATTCCTATATATCAAAGCCTTTAAGCACACACTGGCCTTAAGCACATGCTTAAAAAGCTTTGCTGTGTGAGGACCTTGCTCCTGGCACGCAGGACGCTGGGGACTGCTCGCAGTGTAATCCCCTGCACTGAGCGTGCCCTCCTTCCCAGCCTGTGTGACCTACTCACGGAATTTATGTCCAAAACAAAAAGATTATGCACTAAAAATCAAATCACGTTGTGTCAACGTAATGGTAATGCCCAATATACCCTGTAAGCTGTGAAGAGCCTCTGCTCACAAAATGCCAGTGCAATCAGAAGTCATACCTGTGAAAACAACTCCAGTGCAATAAATACACAAAACAGACTCCAAACTAACACTTGCCAAACATCAGTCTTGCACATTTGTGCCACAAGCAGCCAATTCATACTATACAGCAGTGGCCTACAGGTCTTTGACATACTTTTTTTCTAATTGGAACAAACTAATAAAATCTCCAATATTCTTCTCTAAGTTGCATTCATTTAGTGCGAAAATGGTTTAAAGAGTTTAAGTCAGTTATGGTTTTTAAGGGAGAAAAGTATATCTAAGAAAAAAGTATCTTTTTTTCAGAATCATATGTACTAATACGTTTTTTATCATACCAAATTGAAAATAGTCCTTTAAAAAAAAGTTTTTAGTTAATATCAGTGTTTTGGAGCCTCCCACTGGCAGCCATCACACAGCCGAAGTGAACTATCAGCTGAATGGAGGCTTTATATTCAGCATCAATGTCTATTTTGCTTTAAAAGAAATTAGTATTTCTGAGTTTGTATTTTAAATGCAATTTAAAAGATCATAAAGGAAAGAATGCAGCATTTATTGTGTGTCTCCCAGGAGACTACTTAATGTTCAAACATCTACTATGCAAAGGTCAAATGATTTCACTGAATGTAACAGTGACAAAAATATTCTGCGGCACTGAAAAAAAATGTCAGATGACCAAGGAAAAAGATGTGAATCTGAGATCTCACAAGAGTCACAATAAATAATGTAGATTCAGTTCAGTAAGAAAGAAAATTGCAAAGTTGTGTCATGAGAACAAGATTAAGAAAGATAATAGGTAAAATATACAAATCACCTACTTTTGGCAGTGCTCTTCATAAAGGAATATTATAAAGTAATACAGCAAATGAATTTTTATTAAAAAAACCCAACTTTTTTTTCCACAAATATTGCCTGCACAAAATTGAAAACAAAACCCTTATTCAGATGGGGAAGCTCCACGGTGTTCTGCTGCAGGCAGCAACATGGATAACTGAAGTCAAACAAAAATTCAGTGTAAATAGTTGTGGTAGTTGTAAAACACAAGGGGCAAAGCTGCAGTGAGCACTCACTGAGGAATGACACAGATTACAGGTAAAACCAATATGAAAAAAATCAACTCAAATGCTTATCTGAAGCAAACAGCAAAGGCTAACAGGCACCAATTTATTTTCCATTTTGTTCTGCTTTTCCTTCTTTGACATTTACATCAAATATTTTAGGCTCCCATTCTTTCTAACGTAAGGAGATTGCAAAGTGTGCCACACACGGCACTTGTTGGCAGTCCTGGCTCTACAAAGCCAAGATCTCACCACCAGCTAAAAAAGAGCTGGAAACAAACTCAGGAACTGCCAGTCTGCCTCTGTGATGTGCTGCTCTGTAAGATGAATTTGGTGGTGATCAACTGCACTTGAACTGGGGAGATCCAGTGGATCTCTCCACACCGACGGACAGGAACGTCAAGGGCAGGAGGTAGAAACACAGCTGAGCAGCACGTGAGGAAAAAAAACCCAACAAGCAGGAGGAAAGTATGCACAGAGGGAGAAGAAAGCTGGAAAATTATACAGACAAAAAAGCCCCACCAAAACAGAGGACAAGGTAGCAAAGAAGTAAGAAATGAGATAAGGGAACAGAATATAGGGAATAAGGTAACTAAGAACAAAGCACTACATGGTGTCCGCTTTCTGGAAGAGAACACAGCGTTTGTCACGATAAAGAAAAGTGAAAGGTAATTTTTAGTTTGGCTTTTCTAATTAGAAGTATCCAATCAACTGTCAAGTAAAGATGGAAAATAAGGTGCTAAACTGATATTACACCTGAATGAGATTCCTGTTTGTGAGTTCAGAAAAAAAAGGGAACAGCTTAGATGTCACTAATTTTATATATTAATACAAAGATACATCCTTTTGACTATTAATTACGTTCAGAAGCATACATACGTTTTTTTCTGTGCTCAACCAGCTCAATAGCCTGCTTTGCTGAGCATTTTGAAAACCAGTTGTCCCCAAGCAGAACAGTAACCTCATTGGTGTGGACAAGCTTTCCTGGCATGAAGGCAAGAGGACCAAAAGGTACCTGTCAAAGACACAGAAAAAATTGCTGAAAATCACCAATGAAAATAAAATGTAGACAGTCATACATGTCTTGGTTTATCTTTAAAAGAAGTAAAATATAGAGTTTAAAAGAAAATTCTGCAGAAGTTATTTAATGACTAACCCTTCAGAAATATTCAAATGACCAGATCCATTTGAATTTAGCATTGTACTTACAAAACCTGAGAAGTTGTATTTCACCAGACAAGTTGTTTTGTGACGTAAAACTATAGTATAGCTGAATGCTTGCATGGAAAACAAATTCACTTAATGCAAACACATAAACCTTGATAATACAAATACTATCATTTCAATTACACATTTGCTACATGCAGACTACATTAATTTCCTAAAAAAACACAGACTAGGTTTGCCAGAATTTTTTAAATGCTTGAACAGGTATGGCCAATTCAGAGTTGCTTTTCTCAGTATCTGTCTCGCTAATAGTAAGTACCTACAAACTCCAGTGTAAGTCTGTGGGGCTACTAGCAGGATCACAGACAGCGCCTAATGTCACTGTGCTGTGTTATTCAACAGTTTACAGACCTCAACCTCCCAGTGATGCTCCAGCATCACTCGTCCTGTAACAACTCTCCAGGCACAAGGACCATAGATGAAAGCAGAACACTTCAGGCACGAGTACACTGGTGATAAACACATTTGATAACTTTAAAGGTGCTTCTTAAAATGTGTTGGCCCCATTTTAACATGCATTGTAATGTGCAGGGCATTGGTTTTACGAGTTAAGACACCTTCTACCAGCCACACTCTACAGACAGCGCTCGGGCAAGTCCTATGGCTGAGGAGGAGCTTTGGCCACCCTCATCCCTGTCCCCTGCACTATTCCCTGGCATCTGACCCTCAGGGCTACTGCCACCTGCCTGGCTGCCTTTGGGCTTCCATCAAGGAGATTAGGAGACCAAAATAAAATTAAATTTACAATGGATAAGGCAAAAAGGTAAGAACCACATCCACATAAAGTTTTCTCTTTCTTAGCGTAAAAAGAGATCTGTCTCAGTTTGTATTGGCTCCTTCTACTTTATTCCTCTGCCTCCTTTTTTATTTCCTTACAGCCACTTGCTTTCTCATCATGTTTGTGCTGAAGCAGAGCACTTGGCCTAGTGGGTCTGTCTCCCTGGAAAGCAATCTTCCCTAGCTTCAATATCCAGGAGGGTACCAATGCTTGAAACAGCTCTCCAGCAGGCAGGACCCTGATGTTAAGACTGTGCAGAATGTGTTTTTCCTACATGTGTACCCTCCCTGACTTGGTTTTAAAGTAGCAGACTGCACCAGTTGCCTGTTGACTCCTTCCCCAAAATGATGAAAGCAAAATTGAAAACATATGAAGATATTTGGCTAACAGGATAGGAACTATTTATATACATTTAAAATAACAGATGTGAGTAGACATTGCTGCTTTAACTAGGAATAAGCCCTATTAAGCTTTTTTTAAAAATAGGGAGGGTTCTGTGCTTTGAAACAACACAATCTTTTTGCTTTACATCGTGTGGCCACAAATACATACATGATAAATGGACTACACACATAAAATCCAGAGCTGTATCATCAGCACAGCAAAGGGAAACACTCCCTTTTCCCACATCCTAAGTGTACTCCAACGCCTTCTTACTAACAACCCAAGTCTATATCTGAGCCAAACGGCAAAGGAAGACGGCAGTGAGGCACTGTGTGCTGAAATCAGCCACTCAGTTACGTACAGGACAACTTCCCTCCCTTCAAAGGTGTATCCCGAATTGAACCTGAGAAGGGAAAAGGGGAAAAAAAGAAAGAGAGAGAAGCCAATCTGTACAAAATTCTGGTGAGCTCAAGACAACAGGGCAAATTTTACACAGGGAGCTGTGCAGTTGTTAGGGAAGATTCAAAGCACCAGAAAGATTGCTATGTCAATAGGAAGATCGGTGGTACAAAAATTAGCAGCACCTTTTTATGTAAAAATCAATGTTCTAGGGTTTATTTCCATGAATCAGGAAATGCTATGGCCACTTTCTTCTCAGGAAATGACTAAGTACCGTAATTCAGTCATAATTATAGTTTTCTATACAATAGATTTACATATCAAACATGTCAGGTTTTGTGTTAAGCATTTATGTCATCAGCTCTCAGTTGTCAGTAACACTGTAATTTATAATGGATTTCAAAGAAAAGAGAAAGAAACAAAAACAAAGGTTTAACTATTAGTATAATAAATGTAACATTACTAACACCTCACCACCAGTGCAGGCACCCCATTACTAACAGTTCTAGCCCATTTTCTTGTGTGACCTCTACATTTCACGTACCATGATATCATAGGACAGTTTGTCAGGCAATGTATGGAGTCGTTCCTGAAGAGCTTCATAATCGCTCTCCACCTTCTTCCTGTTTGACAAATTCAAATTGATCCAGTTTCAGAGATAAAGTACAAAGTTAATGTTTTTTCTGCTAGTAAATCAACAACACACAAGAAAAATAAACTATTTTACTCTTAAACACATGCAGTTGGTAGATTAATAATTTATTTATAAAAGACATGGCATGACAAACATAATAGCTGGATTATTTTGTAATAATGTGTATTAAGATAGGTAAATGATTCTTTTAGCTTGTGCACGTCTCTTTCTGAATTTAAGTTTTCCATGGTGGAAAGAATCAGTTTTTTCACTGGGATCTGGCATATCTCACTCCATGTTCAAATTCAAGTTATAACACCATCGATATCTAAAAATATAACTGAAAATCCAGTTTATATTTTATAAGAGGCAAATTCTTCAAAGTATCAGTTGTAATAAAGAACTCATGACCTCGGTTTGAGCTGAATCAATTGGCAACATTTTAATTAATTCTGATTTTCACATGAACTTCATGTTCCTATCAAGAGCCAACACTCCTGAAAGATGGCTCGACCAGCAGGATTCTGTCACATCTTCAGCCCCTGACAAGGGACAATACAGGTGAGGAGCGTCCCTTCTGCTACTTCTCTATCCAAAATGTAAATAAGGCTAATGCTACATGTTGCTACCCAGGAGAGAAACGGCTTGGGGAACTGAGACAAAGTATTCCTAAGGCAGACACCTGGTTTTTCACAGGACTTTGCAAGGTACAGCATTTCAATGGCTGTAGGGATTTTCCTTTGTCTGCAAAACAAGCAAATACACTCCCTCCAAAAAAAGCCTTATTTTGGGAAGACATTCTTAAACATTTAAATTTGTCTGGAAAAAGTCTTTTAATGGACCACTGCCATTCTGAAGATGGTCAGAAATCAGTTCCCGCATGAAGTAGCTGGCATATAAATGTCAGGTTTGATGATATTGTTTACTTGCACTTCAAAATAGTAAACATATATATGGTTGTAAATTCTGCAATAAAAGGCAACTGAAAGCACGGAGCAGCACACTTAACAATGCTGACCCAAGATGCAAATTACAGGTTTTCTGAGGATGATTCAGGAAAGCAATCTATAAATGTGCTGAAAAATGAATGTCATAGTTGATAACACAACTCTCAAAATATTACCATCGATTTTCTCAGATTCATAAGATGAGTGAAATCTTTTTCAGCATTCGTTATGAAAAATTATCTGATACTCTTATGTTTTGACTCATTTGCTTCACAGTTTAACTTAAATGTAATCATCCTACTTTATACCTATTTAAAGTTGCTGAACTCGTCCTGAAAAAAATTAATTTAGGCTTTTATGCCATTTGGACATTAAAAGCGTATTCCACATAAGTGATTTACAAAAGATGCTTGCTACTGCTTTGCTCTGACAGTAGATTTCTCCCAGACATTTTAGGCAAGTTTCTCTGTCCATTGCCCACACCAGAGTGAAAACGTAATTCACTTCCTTCAAAGGGGAAGGACAAACTCATGAATCTTAACAAAATTCACTGAGATGTTTTGGGGGAGGAAGGAACATAATGACAACTTGATGTCAACGATAACAATCAATTACTTAATGCTATTTACAGAGTCCAGCCTTTGCCTCAGAGAGATCAGGATCTGAGAAATGGACTCCAACCAGTCACTGAAAAACAAACACAATCCTGTCCCATGTCCCAAATGCAGAGAGGAGACTCCATGGAAGGGAATGGCATGAAAATTCCCCCATTCGCAGCAGGATTAAACAATCCCACCATTTCTTCATTAATCTGAAAAGAAGACACTGCCTTTAAGGTCTGACTGCTGCCCATTACTGAACAATCAGGGGAACAGTCAGGGGAAATGAGTTGCCACAAAGGCCACGTGCTTTAGAGAACCAAGCATTCTGCTTTTTTCAGTGGGATTGCTGCCCTTTGCACCACAGGAATCTCTAAAAGCAGGGCCACATCCTGAACTGGACCACCAAAATAAAATTAAAATTAATCCTTTTAATTGATTGGCCTGAAACGAAAGAAGCTGACCTCCCTCTTCACCTGTAGCTGATGGTCTCACAGGCTCTGGGCTGTGCCAGTGCTACGCTCTGTCCCAGGAAATGAAGAACTAAACTGAACAGGAATAATCCTGGGACTACAGCTATGAACATGTCCCTAGCAGGGGAAATGCATGTCTAGATATTTAATTCCATACCAGATCCATTATTGGATTCACGGCTTTAGAAATATACTTCAAAAAGTGCACTGAAAAAATTAAGAAGAAAATAATTTAATGGAAATATATTGAAGCTGAGCATTTTAAAACCCCATTGTTATTCACCCAATTCTATTTAACATTCTTCTGTGTCACTGACTACTTAAAAGGTCTTCTATGAACAAATTACTCAGTTGAAACAAGAGCACTCAGCTCTTGCACAATCAAGACCTAAATAAGGGTACTAAATTTTAAGTAATTTTTTACAAAGTGAAGATTGTATGGATGCTGTGCAAACTGCTTTTCTATATAAAAGATATCAGTAAGTTAGGTTGTTCTTCTAGACATTCTGTGACCAAAGCCCTCCAAGTTCACAGGGTCAAGACCAGAGTTTGCATAAAAGCAAACACAAGAGGCAACTCCTCTCTCCCCAGCCAAGCCTCCCAGCCCACTCCACAAACCTCTGCCATTTTAAAAGAGGAAGCAATTGTCACAACTTTCCAAACTTTTAAAAATCTGCTGAAATCCCGAGGCATTCTGTCAAACAGTTTATTTCTGAAAAATATTGTCTCTCAGTGAAAGAATGTCCATGCAGAATTTCACGTGGGACCCAACAGGTACAGACACTGCAAAGCTCCTGAGAAAGTGCATGTGCCGGAGATATTCTGCCTGCCTTCACCACAGCAGCACCAGTAGGCACTTCAATAATATTTCCCTTATTGAAAATTAATGCAGCCTCTGAATTTTAAGCATAAATGAAACATATTAGTTTTAGATTATTTTTGCGAGCCAATAGTCAGAATTTAATATGATGATGTGTATAGATTGCCTTGATTTTTTTCCCTCTTATCCAGCGCTTGCAGCCTATGTGCATTTAAACTAAAAACATTTGATACACACTAAATATAAATTATTTGCTTGGAGATCTTTCAGGCATGAAGAAAAAGCCTCTTAAAATAAATTTAAAATATTATATGCTTGATGGTGTATAACCAAAGGTTTAATCTCACCACTAAAGGGGCAGTTGCTGTGATTCTGCAATAACCCTGCAGACAATAATCAAGACAGCTCCTGTTGTTCTCTCAGTAAAATCATGGTAAACACAGCATGGATATATCGTAATTTGATATCTGTAAGATCAACTGTTATATCTCACAGTAACTCATAATATAAGATTTCATTCACCATTAAATGTACATTTTCCTCAGATGCCATACAAAACTATTATTTACTAGGCATGTTTTCTATTAACCATAGATTGCCAACAGAGAAAAAAAGTGCCCAGAGATAATTTTTTTACATAACAAACCATTTCTTTTAAGTATTAAAAACTAAGCTTTAGCACATTCTTAAATAAGGGGGGAGAGGGGGAACAATGAAACATTACTTTCACACTGTTTTAGCACATGGAGGGGAGCAAGCAGAATTTCCCTACTTGCTCCATAGTTAGAAAACAACAAGAATAATTCTACCCTGGGAACACCTTTTCACCATTCAGGCAAATTCAGCACTCATCCCACAAGGTTACTTGGGAAAAAATGACGAATGAGATGGGTATTTAAGGCAGAAGTATAAACACTAAAGCTCACTGTATTTGTGATTTAATGACATCAGTGAGAAATATATACATTTTAAAGAGAGTGCATTGCAACAATTCCGAGCTATCACTAACTATAATCCCCAAAACATGCTAGCAGGATTTGACTCTCATCTGAATAAATAGCAGTACTTTACTAAAATATAACTAGGTTACTCATCAGTATTTTAGACATGTAATCAAACATTTTTTACTTACCAGTGCTGGATTTTTTCTTGGCAGCTAGTGACCACCTGTCATTAAAACAGATAACTCCTCATGAAAAAAACAAGGCTAAGCACACAGCTGCAATGTCAATGCATCAGAAACTAGAACAGTAGCTTTTACAGATTTGGTGCTGCCTCTATATACATTTTTATTTGTCAGGGCAAAGGCATGTGAATGGTCGCTCTTAAGCAGCACACTTTATCACACGCTAATGCAGAGTGATAACCACAGAAAAAAATGACAGCTTTTCACTCCATATTTTGGTACAATACCTGCTCCATAACTATTACGTGACACACCATCTGAGATAAGTAGCAGTTTGTGCAATCTGCCGATCTATTTTCAGTGTTACATGTTTGCAGAATAAGAAAACAACATAAATTATAACAAAACATCAATGTAACTCCCATACTCAGTCATTAAAAACAAAAACAAATGAACCTCACAGCACCAAAAACATTTTTCCTCTATCAGTACATCAACAAATGTTTCCACTGGCCATTTTAACTTGAAAAAGCACAAATTAACTTTGTGCTGTATAAATACATGGACATTTGACACCATGATGGGCTGCTGGCTTTCCTTCTGTTCTTGCTGAGTGTCAAAAAAGCGAAGTTTTAATATGAATATTTCACTTAATTCCTTATGCCACAGGCTTTCCCAAGAGATACAAAAGAACTTACAAAATAAAGCACATTCTTAAAATTTCATACTTTTTTCTTTTTTAACTGTATTTTTTAAACTAAATACAGAGCAAACAGACAGGATGCTGAAACCTGTGACCTTCTCTGCCACAATTACGGGGAGATTTTGTCTTTCAAAACATATTCTGATCTCTGAATAATGGTTACCAAAAATATAACACAAACAATTTCATTCAATTATATGAAATGCAATGAAGCCATGAGGCAGTTAAATATGTCTAGACATCTTCTCAATATAAGCATTTTCTAGATTTTTTTTTTACAAATTTCGTTTTTCCTAACTAACATTTGAAAGCAATTAATGAGAAAATTTGCAGAGAAAACAATAACATACATTCAAGTATCACTGAAATCACTGGAGCAGATAATTCTTTTTTTTTTCCCCAAACAACAGAATGAAAGACAATTTTTTTTTTCAGTGAGCATATGTGCAGCTATTGCAGAACAGATCTCAGACCCTGCACTTTCTACTCATGTAGGAGTAAAAAAAATTGGACTACTTGGTGAGCTAATAATTCTTTAAACAGAGTAAAGTTCTTAAATGAAAAGGATCAGCTCTACATTTGTGGTTATGGTATTTCATAATCCATCAGGATGACCCAAGTAGCTCATCCCACATAAGCCAAGTTTAAATTTATCATTTGCTTTAAACTCCTACAAATCAAATGCCTAGCAAATACCTTCCTTAATGTGCAAGCTAACTATTTTTAAGCTTAAGAGTAAATATACAGACTTGTAGAGGACATCAACCCAGAAATCTACTTCATAATGTTAAACTTAAGCCCATTTTAAGAGTAAAGTTCCTGCAGAAGGTACAAATCACACAGCACTGCAACATCTGATAACGATGCTGACACACACTGGAGCCCACCACTGCCAAGTCAAAGAGTCAGAGCCTATTCCACCCACATCCTTCATCCTTTCACATTTGGCAGTGATTGTGGAGTACATAACATAATTTAGCATACAAAAATGTTTATGAAATCCTTTAAGAAAGTTCCAATTTAATTGCCCTATTACAGATGAAGATGGAAAAGACAGGAAGCTTTCCATTCCCAATACATGACTTTCCATGCATGAAGTGAGCTAAAAGCACGAAAAGAAAAGCCCTGCAAACCATAAGAGCAGCATGTTCATTAACCTCTACACGATAATCCTTTCGTAGCTGCATATTAACTAGTTACATATTCATAATCATTTACATTATTTAGAGGACCTTCTATGAAAATTTCCAGGCTATATCCATTAGCTACAATGTTAAAGGTTACAGAAGATAGTCTACTTAATGTTTCCAGGAAGCTTTTTTTAATTAGTAAATATGTACATTGGGCACATATGCTTTTTATGTTTTTAAAAAATAGTCCATCAGTACCACAGCATAGGGGAATATGCTGTTTCCATCACCCTTTATCCCCCTTAAAAAAAAAAAAAAGGAGAAAAATCAATAACACCAATCAATTTTAATTTAATTCTTCTTCTTTGATATAATCTCTCTTGAAGGGATACTAAAGGGTGGAACCAACAACAAACCTTTTCGTTTCAGTGGCCAGCATAAAACGAGACCTTTTACAGAAGTGCTAAAATATACCACCTTAAAAGTATTGCAGGCTGTACTTCTGGAACTGAAGTCTATTAAAAGAATAGAGAGAATAAATATTGAAAAACAGATGGAGATCAATTATGCATATGTCCTTTATTAGGTCAGTCCCACTGTTTGGATAACAACTGGTCTTATCACAGCAAAGAAACAAATAGATAAATATATAAACAAATCTTTGATTCTTTGCCTTTAATCAAACACAGGAAAATCATTAGTCTATCTTCCACACATAATTTATATTTAGCGTTACAATTAAAGAATGAAAATCCCCTTTAGGGTAAATAAAATAAATGACCTGTTTGTTTGCTCACTTGAGTTCAATTTACCTGGACACCTAGTGCCACCAAGTATGCACTACTTTTAAGACATTGTAGTGGAAGTGGTATCAATAAACTCTGAATTCTGCCCTTTTAGGCATAAAAGTGTATGAGTTTGTGAATGCACATGGTTATCAGTGGCTTATCTGCATATTAAAATGTTTACTGAACTATTCTTGCAGCAAACTTAACACTACCAAATAATGGATCTGGTTTTTAAAATACTGTAGGAAAACACATTCCGTAGTCTTAAAAGAAAGCAAACGGGCAAATACCTAATTTCCTTCCTTTCCACCTTTAACAGCAACTTGTTAAAATTTTGTGCTTCTCCAGCCCCTGACTGGACAGAGCTCCACAAGCACCCCCTCGGGACACCCCTGCGCACCTGTAACACGATGTGGAAGTCTGGATCGAAAACTGGGCCATTAAAGCTGGAAATTATGAGCTGGTTCCACTCTCACTACTACTAGGTTGAGCTATTTCAAAGCAAACCCATGTCGTTGCTTTTACGAAATCTCCTCTTTATAAGTGTCACAAGCAGAGCACAAGGATCAGCTGCAGACCATCACTTCCTAGGTGTGCCCCCGTCCCGCTGTGCCAATCTGATCACAGGGCACTTTGCAGGCTGGTGCAGACTCCAAATCACCTCCAAGCAACTCCTATCAGACAGGCAGAGACTTCATTAGCTGACCAAAGACAAAAAAATTCCTTCTGTCTGCAACATATTCTCTATTTATGCTCCACCTTCTCCAGGATCTTCCATCTGAAGAGTTCAAAATCTCTTCCATGAATTAAAGCGTACAGCACTTTGAAGAAGCACTGCATTGATTCTGCAGGCTGAGTAACTTAACCACTGACACTGCTCAGGGCTGGGAACCGAAGCCAGAGCTCCTAACTCAGCAGCCAGGCACTACAATCACTTGCAATGTTTCCTTGGCAATGACAACAGGCCAGAAGGATACTGGAGCACAATGCAGATTCTTACCTGTACATGCCCATGGGTCTCTAACCTATTCCACATTACCCCACTTTTCCCCAGCAGGTCTTCACCCTCCTGTACAAGGGCACCTCTTTCCTACACCTTATTTTTCCTTACCTGTTGATTCTGCACATGCTCTTATTACTAACAGCTGAATATAATTCTCTGAGGTGCTTCTGATTATCAGAGTGGTGCACAAACAGTTGTGCTCTCCTCTCCATTCCAAGACTATTTTAGTTTTACTTTGTCACCTTCTCCGAGGTGAAGTGCACACATGTGAATGCTTCTCTCTACTAAGAAGGTGGGCACCGCCTACAAAGGTGCTGGGTTTAGCACACAGAGGGCAATTCTCCTCTCTCATCTCTTCTGAACAGTAAGTAGGCAAGTTGCCAAGTCAGAATCTTATTTATGTCTCAGCTTATGAAAAAACTGCAGGCAATAGAGGTGGTACTGGTATCATCTGCTGGCACTTTGGGGTACCCATGCTAAACCTGCTGTATCCAAGTCACGCAGTTATGGTCAAGTCTGAAGAAGCAGAAACGGGTATTTTTAAGAATAAAGTCAATTTCAATGAAAGTTATGAAAACAAAAATGCCCCATCAGATTAGGAAGAGGCCCTAAATGAACAAGAGGCCATTTCCACGCTGGTGTCCATGAACATGGAAATATGCAGGATGGCACAAAAGCAAAGCTGCTGTTCAAACAAACTTCAAGGCAGGTGTCTAAGAGGCCAAGAAAGTGTCTGCTGTCTCTACATGCACACTTGAGTATTTTGCTTCAAAACTGTGGCTCACAATCTGGCTGGTCTTCTGAAATTAGAAACTAGGGACACATATCTAATCCCAGTTCTGATTTTGTTTCTTCTATATGGCCTTGAGCAAATCACAACCTCTCAGTCTACATTTCTTCATCTGCAAAATGGGGATAATAGTATTAACCTACCCACCTCAGAGTGTTTAATGATGATTAATTAATGTGAGAAAAGCACTCTAAAGATGTAAGAGCACTATATAAGTGATAAAGCATTATTTACCACTTGAAAAGTAATCTGAATAAAATCAGATATGCAAGTAATTTGTTTACATGTAGCAATAATATAATTTGTGACTATTTAATCTTGAATTAGTCTCACTTTAAACATCCCTTTCAATCACATTTCCAGTTACTTAGGGAAAATGACAGTATGGAATACTTTTCGTGGAAGCAAAGCAAGTAATGAGGTGGTAATTAAAGTAAAGGTCTAATGAAGTCTAAAGCCAACGATTTGCCTTCAGGAGACTTTCCCTGCCATTTGGGACTGTGAAAATATCTCAGTTTCAAGCTTGGTTCTGTTGTTCAGAACCTTCCACCAACCACAGTGTATCCTGAAATGCAGATCCACGTTTGCAAGGCTCACGACAAATCCAAGACACTACTGACCTCCCTCAGCTGACTCCAGCTCTGCACAGTTTTAACAGCTTAACCTTCCACATGCAAGCATTTACTGCAGTTGATACATACCCATGAGCTGCCTCCATCTCTAAATGTTTGCAGTTTCAAAACCCACTCTTGCCATGCAACTCAGGCATGGGATTTTGCACCCCCAAACCCTAAAAGTTTACCGATGAAATAACCAGTTCACAGTACGACTTTACGTTACAGAAGAACACTAATGGGCGGTCAAATATTTAATCATCTCTTGGTAACAAGGATGTAACAAGCCACACACAAAATAAACATTTAAAATGAATTTTCATTTTTTCCTCTAGGAAACTACACAGTACTTGCCTAAAACACAGCAATCACTGATGGAGAAAGACAGAATTAACATTTGCACAATTGTTTTTCCTAGAGCCCCATTTTCAATCAAAAAATGAAATAAAACTATTAAAAATTCTTCAGTCTGTTGGCACACTATATGATCTAATGGAAAAGGAAGAAAGCATTTCTGAGTTCTCATATTAATTTATTAAATCATATTACTCAAAAACAGTACATTTCAACAAATTATTAACATAAATCCCCCTTTGGGTGGAAACTTCTGCCTTTTGAAGAAATGTGTTTGGGAAGAATACTGAAGGAAAAGAGAGAAAGAAATTTCAATCACTGCAAACACTTATTTCTACAGGAAAAAATGTTACTTAGAATTAAAGCCACAATTTTTACCTTCCTTTAAAAGAAAACAAGTGAAATCTACTATTTTTGTATTAAATGTTTACACACACATAGGTCTTCCAGTTTAGCAGAAAAAGTAGTATATACCTATTATTTATTAATAAATAAAGACCAAATTCTGACTGAAGTGATTTTTGGGAGCTTAAAAATTCTACACGGCAAAAATCCCACACAGCAAAAATCCCAAAGGCAGCAGGGTGTGTTCTGCTAAGCGAGTGAGTTTTAACAGCTCCAAACCAACTGGATTGGTGCAAGCGAGGAATAAACTGGAGCAAGGTCCTGTCCTTTGTGAGCACCAAGTCAGTATCCATGACCTGTAACTTCATCTTGATGCCCAGCTAAGGAACTCATAACTTAATACTTTAGCTTACGTCAGGTAAACCTATTCCTGTGGCTACACCATATCCAGGCTCGCTCAGGTACCCGGAGAGCAGCAGAGCAGCACAGGCACAGAACTCCCACGATCTAAGCAGCTGAACATCTCAAGCAAGTTTTGCAAGCTTTGATGTAGTTTATGGTGCAACAACTGTGCTGCCAGCAATACCTGAGCTTAACTAGCTTAAAATTGCCATGAGCTGTGGCACCTCCTCACAGACATACCTGCAGGCTGTGGTTCAACCGCAGCCACAGCCCTGAGTAAACAGAAATCATTCCTCCCTGTCTCCTGCTACTCACTTCCACTGTCTTACCCTTCCAACCTGACACAACCTGCTGGCAGACATTTGTAACCTCATCAGGGTCCCATACGGGCTGAAAAGTACTCCAGAAAGTGGAGGGGAAAAAAGAGCAAAAAGATCAACAATTAAGTTTGGTTTTAATGGGAATCCCTGCCCACGTACTGAGCGGTGTCACAAAATGCGCCACTCTAAAACTGCTAAAAGGCTGAAAAAAGCAGATACAGATAAAAGCAATAATAAAAAAAGGCTAAGATTAAGAGGTTGTTCAAATTAAAGACATGTGGACAATTCACGTGATAATTTACGAAAATTCTGAACAAGTGTCTGAGCCTGTTGCTCACAACTGCTCTGACTTGGCCACAGCTCAAAGGGCCAGTCCAGTTTCCCCATCACTGGCTCTCCTGCCACATTCGTGCTGGCATCTGCCAGGACCATTTTGGCACATGTTACTGGATTCCTCTCACCCCATAGCAGCCTGATCCCAAGTGTTAGTACAGAAGCTGTGGAGGGTTCACCCTTTTTATAAGGGTGACTCTGCAGCCTGTGCCAACAGACAAGAGGAACCACAAAACCAGCACCTGCACAGTGGTCACTACATCTACTCAGAGCACCTACAGACACCTACAGGAGCAGCACAATTTAGTCACATTTAAATTTTGTGCATATAATCTTACCTATACATTCTAGTTACCAATGAGGCTGGATGCACACAGGCTTGCCCACTCCAGAATAAAGGCAATGCTCTTTAAATTCTTTTGTGAATAGTTTGCCTTCAATTACCATTAAAAAAACACCTACTGAAGATCTGTTAATTTATTTCACAAGTCTTGACACTATATAAACTAGTGAGTACTTAATTCATACTAATAAGAACATAGACAAATATTGACTAAAAAAGTAAAAGTGATTATCAATTAACACTAGAGGAACAATAAGCATTCCATTGAAAGCTTCCAGATAATGACTGAATTAGGCCTTTTACTTGAGAGCAGCACATGATTGGAACCATTATTGGAACCACTGGACAGGATGGAGTGTATGTCATCACAAATTTCTGAAGAGGTCCAGGTATCTTTTAAAAAAGAATATGGCGAATTCAGATAGGTTCTTTTCAAAAGGAGCAGCTCAAACCAAGCTTCAGACACTCTGTTTCCTTTTCCCAAACAGTTATTGTGCCAAATGAAGTCCCACTGCACTGGTGTCTCATATCCAGGCTTTCTCTAGATTCTGTTAATTTGGACATAGGCTGGAAAAAGTGCAAACCATGGGAGAAACTGCAGTGGAAAGCCCACTCATCTGTAGTCTCACATGTAAGCCCACAGCCCTTGCAGCAGCAGGGAGTGTACAAGACCCTACTCAGGTTTACTGCTCTTTTTCAGACTGCAGAACAACTTTAGAACTGCCAAGCTGCCGATTTCACAGCACAGATATTACCTGAAAAAGACTTAAACAGAAGCAGTCAGCCCCAGAAGTAATTCATGTAAGAACAGCAAACAATTTAAAAGAGTGTAAGTTTAGGATCCTGTCATTCGTTTCCCTGTAACCCACCTACAAGTTGTTTAACTGTTAAAAAACTGCAAGTACTCAGGATCTTGAAAACCATTTGGAAATTAAAGATCATACTGTTCTACCATTTAAATTCATAAAAATTAAGAATATGTCATAATACTCAGTGGCCAATGAGTTACAATAAGAGCTGCACTCAATCTAATTGTGCTTTGTTGTCATGATGAGTGACAGGAGAGTCACTTCCCTGTCCTAATTTCCCTAAAAGGAAAATAAAAAAATGTGTTCGCCAGTGCAATACCAAAAAAAAATTCATATTGCCAGCTACTACTGGAATCCTTTAGATTCTCCATTGCTGTTCCTGCACTCTGCAAATGTCTCTTGGGTCTAATTGGTTCTGTAATGTCTCCCATTACACATATCGTCATTGCATTGCTCAGAAACTACAGAACATATCATCCCACTGTAAATTCACTGTCTATGCAAGTCTTACCAAATTATACAGATCTGACTTGTCAACTTCCTATCAGTAACCCCAACCCATCTGATTGCAGGAATAAATGTATATCAAATAATATGCTCAAACGCAGGGTCTATAGCATGAGAACCCTCCTATTTAAATATTCATTTTATAATTCCTGTACTAACTTGCAATAGATTTACTACAGTATTTTCAGCTAACATATATTGCTTTTGCAAGTAATCCATGATACATACACTATATTCTTACAGAAATATTCAAAACTTTACGCAGGCACTGTGCTTACAATGATGGTCTTTATCATGAAAATTACTAGATATTCTTCTATAATTTATCCCCAAGATACACATTCTAAGTCATGTTTTTATACAAAGTGCCTTTAGTAGGAGCACTGAAAATTGCTTTTAATAGTTTGATCTTACTATCACCACAAATTAACAAGATGAAATCTGTCCAACAGGCGAGCAGTCCTAAACAAGAATTCAAATTACTTTTCACCAGGGGTCCTAAACCTGGAAGTTGCAGCCTCAATCCGAATGAAGACAGAAAGCCATGAACATCCTGTTCTTTTAATATTTTCAAACAGGAAGGAAGCCTCAGTTCATGAGTTTTCCAGAGCAGCTCTTTAGCACTTAAAAGCTCAAGACCATAAGCTGAACCAGGCTTGTACAATGGCCTGAGTGTTAAAATAATCAACTATGATTAAAGTATTATCTTAAATGTGACAGATAGATACTGCTCTATTCCACTATTACACTTAAGGTTGCCTCCAGACTAATGGGAATAAATAGGTGTCTTTATACCTAATCAAGCATCACTGGGACAGCACAACATCATGTTAATTAAAATAAATATATTTGCCTGCTTAAATGCCAGTATATAGAGATATTGTTCTGGCCAAACTATTTGTTATGATTTTCACACTGTAATTACTAGTTTACCAAAGTGCTAGATAACTAATTTTCCCTCATCATTGTGCTGAAACCAAAACACATGCCTTCAACTTCAGTGATTTTATGGGAAAACTATGAATTTATGAAATTAAACAGCTGAAATGAAAAGACCTATTCCATCTTAAAATACAATATTTTTGTAACTGAAAATACTGTTGTAATCCAATTATATATATTCATTGCATAAAGGGAAAGTCTACTACATCTTCATCATGACACTCCACTGTAACCAAGATATGTAGTTCTTTAGTATAATTTCATATTGAAGCTGAACTGTTCCATTTTTTTTAGCCAATTTGCAGAAATTATGTAAAGTTTCCCTCTGATAAAATATAACTTTGGTACATCAGCCTAACAGAGGCTTAATTAATGGTCTCCCGGGCCTCTTTTCCACTGGAGCAGATCTGTTTAAGAAGAGTCTTAAACTTGCTTACAGAGGGGTCTTACCATGAACTGGGAATAATTCTACCCGGGCACGACAGACATGTGCTTAGACATTAGGCTGACTGACACTACTGTGCCAGGGAAATTGTTCTCCACCAGATTCCACCACCCCGAAAATTAACTGAAGAAGCCCAAGCTGACAAGCCACTATCACCAATTATTGGTATAATGGGTTACTCTCCATGCAGAATGGACAATGTGGAGTATTCCAGCGGATCCTCTTACTGTTCATCCACATGAACGGTCAGTTGGCTATGCAATCTTTTAGTAATGATTTAGTGGGCTACTCAAAGGTAGACATGTTTTTGCACGCAATATTCCAGATTTTTATACCACGCAGGTGTTACTTTTCTTACGCCTAACTAAACCAGTGTGTTGACAAAATAAAAGCTGAAGATAAACTCCTCCGTTATAACTGAAGAGCTCTGCTGTGCACCTTAGAATTGGTGTACAAAAATTTTAATAATGTGAGAAAAATGAGCAGAAAAGGTGAAAGGCTGACTGGGCAAACATACTTGTGCCAGTAATACATTGAAAACGACCATAAGTTAATCCCACAGTGACTCTTGCCTTAGACCATGAGCGTGACCATTAAAAAAAAANCTGAACCATAAAAAAAAAAAAAAAAAAGGCAGGAAAAGTATCTTGAGTTTTGCACCATGGTTTCAGGTTGAACCAGCCTCCGAACTTTCGGGAATAATTTCTGCAGGAGAGCCTGGTTCTTTCCAACCCATTTCGAACATAACCAACGTCGATACACCCGCTCTTCAGCGCGGCCCGGGAGCCCTCTGGGGTGACGCCGGTCACGGACCCGGCCGGGTCTGAAGGTGTCCCTGCGGCGGGGACACGGCGGCGAGGGCAGCGCAGGGAGCCAACACGCGCTGCTGGGCGGCCGGGGGGCGCGGGCAGGGCCTCCGCTCCC
>VZRE01002793.1:339725-399120 GCA_013396775.1 Cephalopterus ornatus | reverse complement strand
GGGCGTCGGCGAGGGAAACGGCGGCCGTGAAGCGCTGAGAGGGGCCTGCCCTGCTCCCAGCGCCGCGCACAGACGGGGCTGTGTGTCCTCTGTGCCAGCGAGGGACTGTCGCCGTAGCTGCCCTCCGGATCCGTGGACTGTGCGCTGCCGGGGACGGCTGGCGGTGAATAATCATAGACTCACAGGATGGCTTGGGTTGGAAGGGACCTTAAAGACAGAATCATAGAATCAAGGTTGGAAGACACCTTTAAGATCATGAAGTCCGACTGTCCACCCACCACTGTCACTGTAACCCCTAGACACCACCCAGCACCTGATCCAGATGCCTTGTAAACACCTCCAGGGATGGAGGTCTACCAGCTAACTCCCTGAGCAAGGCATTCCAGTGCCTGACCACCCTGACGGTACATGAACTTTTCCTAGTATTTAATCTGAACCTCCTCATCTAGTCCCAAACCCCTGCCATGGGCAGGGACACCTTTCACCAGACCAGGTTGCTCAGAGCCCCATCCAACCTAGCCTTGAACACTTCCAGGGCATCCACAACTTCTCCAGGCAACCTGCTTCAGTGTCTCACCACCCTCACTGTAAAGAATTTCTTCCTAATACATAACCTAAATTTCCTCTCTTTCAATTTGTATCCACTATTCCTTGTCCTATCACAACAGTGGGCTGCCGTGACCTAGGCGATTGCAAAACATTCACTAAAATAACTTAGAGCAGCACTCAAGCTTGCCTACATGGAAAGTGAGTGGCGTACAGATGCCCTCGGAGTGCCTCAGAGTGATTTATGTGCAGTAAATTCATTAACTAACTTTGTGAATGGCTTTAGACACGTCCAGAGTAACATCATTACCACTTGGTAATGGAAGAGAACCGTTAACAATGTGCTGGATCACAGTGCCACTGGAGGCCTGAGCAGCTTCACGTGGTGCTTGATGCCTTTCTTGCAGCTGTATTTTAACTTCTACACTCTAAATGCCACGTAGGTGCATTCAATCATAGATCTTGTGTTCACTGCTGCACCTTTCCCTTGAGTGGACACCCTGCATATATATTTGCCAGCAGAGCAGAGGGGCTTATATTGTCACAAGACAGAGGTACAAATGGGCATCTTCCCTGCATTTAGATCAGGGATTTCCTTCTCCTGCAAAAGAATCAACACTTCCTTTCCAGGAGCAGAACTAGCCCTCTATACACTACAGAACAACTGTTTGTGTTATAAACATGACGTAGTATGTGCCATGAGGTTTTCTAAATTCAGGTTCCCATCCCCCTTAAAGAGCTGGTTAAAGCTCTACAGATGAGGAATTTAGAAACAATTTTCAAAGCATGGTTACTCAAGCTGGAAGTTAGCTTTTAGCCAGAGTTTAATACAGCTTCCAATATTGCAAATAAAAATTTGCAACTGCAGCTGGGTTGTTTGATTTTTGAAATAACTACATCCATAATCTTCAAGAATAATTGAAAGTTAGCTAAAATCTCTGGCACGTATTTGTCACTGAGAGATTCTGGATCCTTTGAATGGGTGAGACATCTATATATTGTCATCATAAAAAAGCTCACCAGAAAAAGGATATCTCAAGTTTAAACAGGTTCTATGAATCTTGTGGTCCTTCTAAATGCTCCTTGTAAATAACTCCCTTTCAGCCTGCTTAGAACCTCTTCTGAATTTCACTTCAGGGCTCACAGAGAAGATACTACAAATACAGGTCATTTTAAATTCTCCAGTTGATCCCGTTTCATCTCAACTTGATTGAAGGATAAAACAGATGCACAACATGAAGATACAATACTTTATTTAAGATTTTAATTTTTTGCCTGACAAAAAAAAAAAAAAAACCTTAAGTAACAAGAGGAGCCACAAAGTAAGAATTTATTTATCACAAGACACTATTTTCTAAATAGGACATAAAGACATGCAATCATTTCTCTTGGCTCCTGTTCCAAAGACTGCCATTTCATGTGCCTCTGGTACACCACTTAGTCATTGAATGTGTTGTATCGAAGACCTCTGACAGTTGGCCGAAGTGAGAGGCTACACCGTTATCAGAGCAATGACTTGCTTGTGTTTGGTTGTACTGATGATAGTATGGAATAGTTTATTGCATCCTTTTGTGCATGTTGTTTTTCATCTGCCAGTGAAGAAATGTTCTAATAGTGACAAACAGATGGGATACAGCATTTGCCAAAGAGAAGCATGGAGCCTGTCTCTGGGTCATATTCTTTTGCACTTATAACCTGTACAAAACCATTGTCATCAGTGAAACTCCGTGGAATATAAAATAAATCAAATTGAAATTTGGCCTTCTAAGCTGCAGATTTTTGTTTACTTGTTTACTCCATTAAATCTTTTCAATGCCATACCAGACGATTTTCATAAAACCTTGGGGAAAACTCTGGAGAACTCTCTGTAATTAAGTAAGGGAAAGGCAAATAAGCAAAGCTTACGTGTTCTCTTCCAAGTGGCTGGATTAGCACTCAGCAGATATACCCATACTGTAGCTGAAGATGGGGCTGCTGGCAGAGCTCCTTCCAAACCCCAAGCTGGCTAGATCAGCTTTTAGAATGAGAAATCAGTGTCATGTTTATGGGTTTTGGTATGAACAGCTCAGCTCTACCTGTGAGAGCAGAGGATTGGAAGCAAAGTTTGGGAAAGGTCAAGTTAAGTTTGCAGCAGAGAACGTCCCACCAGGGCTCTGGCTCGAACACATTCTGCTTTGGCGAAGAAGTCTGTGCCTTCTTCCATATTCATTAAAAATCTTTCACTACCACTCTGCAAGGAGAACAGTCACAAGGGAGAGGAAAAAAAGGAGAGAACAAAAAGAGGAGGCAGATGGGAGAAAATGCCCCACCCGGTCTTTCGGATGAGGAAAACTAAGGTGAAACCATGACACCAACATGGATTGCAACAAAAAGTTGTGAGTGAGGACAAGAGGGTTAAGAACCCAGTGATCCTTGGAGCTTACACGTTTGTGAACGTACATGCAGAGCTATGCTAGGAGCAACAATTGTGTGGGAACTGGCTGGAGAATGGGTACTGGGGAAAAGCAACAAGAAGGAGCTCATCATTATAAAGTGAGAGAATAAGTTATCCAGAGACAGAGTTCCTGTGAGAGGAATGCATCTTCGGGAAACAAAACATGATCTATGTGGTCAGAGATGTAACCACCTCTGTTGTCAGCACCTGGAGACAGTCTGATAACATGAATAGTGAGGGAGCTCCCCAAGCCAGCAGCAGGCTCCCTGATCTGCTTTATGGAAATTTCATTCTCAGTCTTCTGGCATGAAAAGCGCATGCTGGAACTGTTGAGTTTTTCTTAGATCTGACTCTGAAATAAATGTTTTCAGGTGGTTGTTGTTGTGGTTTTTTTAACCACAGCTGTTACAATATAATCCATCACTGTGCTTGTAGTCAACCTGCCATCTACATGGCTGACTACAAGGCCTGGATCAAGGCATAGCACTAATTCTAATGTACAGTTTATGAAAGGTATTGCTGCAGTTGGAACAAAAAACCCCAAAAAACCAGTATCCTCGTGTTAAAGCTAACACATAATCAAAGTGCCGTAAGACCAAGTCCATCTTAGAACTGTATATAATTTTGGCTGTAACACCCACCCTGCATTCTCGTTATGAACTTTTAACAATTCCTAAATTCTTTTGAAAGATTAAAAGCCTTTCCTCGTTGCTGTGACCTGCCAGAAGGATAAGTGCACCAGCAAATACTTAAGAATAACTGTCTCTGCTCCACCAGCAATAACTGAATATTTTTTCTATCCAGAAGTTTAATTCTGAACAAGACCACTATTAACTTTTCTAATCAATATTCTTTAGGTTGCAAATATGACCTTCTGGAGCTCTCTCTTGCAAAGAATTGTGGGTCCATGAGCCCCCTCCTTTGGTAAATCTGGAAGGAACCCAGGAGTCTGAATTTGTGTATTGGATTTAGCCAAGATACAGAAAATTGTCAGAAATCACCCATACCTATACAGACACACATTACCACACACATCTGGGAGCAGCTATTTTAAAAAAACTGGGACAGACTATAAGCTTTTTGGTAAGACCATCTATAGAAATGATATTTTTCCTGATACAAAAGGCACCTATGTAAAATATATGGTGTCTTTGGAACACAGGATAACCAATCATCAGTGTACTTTATGTTTTAATCTTATTATGTGTTTGATAATAATAATAACATAGGGGGTTTTTTTCACGTTACTATCATGCAGCAAAGTTCCAGGCCCCTCACAGGAACACAGCTGACTGTTCTGTGCTGTGAGTACTGTCATGGTTGGTTTAGTGCATGAATCTTGGATGCTTTATTTGTATGCTTTGTAGTTGCTTCTGCCATCTTTGATTAGTATCACCTGGAAATCCCAGCTTTTCTGCATGTAGTCACACCCAAGAGGAAAGGCTGACTCGGAAAAGATTAGTGTCACTTTGCTTTTTTCCCTCATCTTTTCCCTGTAAAGGAGGAGAGCTTTCTGATCATGGCAGTGTATCAGTAAAGATATCCTAGATATCAAATACCTTAAGGGCCTCAATCTCCTCTCATATGTCCTAGAATTAAAGCTGAAATAACTCTGTTGACTTCAGTCATGATTTATACCTGCATTAGTGAAAAGATAATCCAATTCTGGGGTTTGTATGAGGGATACTATGAATTTTCTTCTTTTAGCTTGTTAAACAGAGAGTACCAAATGCACATTTCCGTTAAAGAGAAGATGGTAACATTAAGGATGTCTTTCTCCCAAACTATTTGCACCTGTACTCATTTGGTGGTGATGAGGGTGGCAGCATGAGAGCAGCCCTCAAGAAGCAAATTTAGGGGTTTCCCCCACCACAAATGCACAACTTCTTTTCTAGTGTTTGGGTCACAAACGGTCTTCGTGAGAGACCAAAGATATAGGAACCAGCAAACATTCACACACGAACTAAAGCTGGTGCCACACAAAATTTGCGTGAAGGCCTCCACTTCACTTTCGCAAGCTAAAATCAAGCTGCCAGACTTTGGCCCATGACAGTGTGTTTAATACAGGTCTTGCATCAGGTCCAGGCACGAGACAGCTGGGCCAGAGCCACAGAGAATTCTCAGCCAGAAGTGGCCTTGTTAAATACTCTGTTACTGGGTATGTTTTTCTGCTCATTATTGATTGGGAGTAGGTTATACTCTCAATTATACTATAAAAATAGTTATACTATTTTTTGGTGTAGTGGAGGCAGCCAGTCTCAGAAAGTCTGTTCCTTTGGTCTCCAGTTTGCAGGCCCAGAGGAGGTGTACCTGCTGACTGAGCGTTCACACTGCCCTCTTTCCAAGTGGTCAAGTGGCATTTCTCCAAATACGTGGATTCTTGCCTCTGCACTGCAGCAAGACAGCGTGGCAGCCCCAAATTGTTTCCCAAACATTTTACTTGAGTTTCTGTGGCTGAAGTAAAGCTTGTAAACTACTAAGGTTGGGTTTATCATTACTTTCAATTAATAACTTTGTCTATCCTCATAATTGTAATTTCTTATTCGCTTCAGGGAACTATTTACATATATTTACATATACTTATTTATACACTTTAACAAGTGTACTCATATGAAAATAGGGCATTTCCCTGACAAGCTTAGGCCTGTTTCCCTATCATTCAACTTCCCTTTCATTTCACCTTTTGTTTTGTTTCTTGACATTTGTTCTACTTTAAAACACTGCATTTTCTTGCTAAAGACATCTTTGATTTCCAGATATCCTACCAGTTTTGTTTAATTCGTCTCACTAAAATCCCAAATGATACTGAGCACTGCATTAATTTTTAACTAAACAACCGGGATGGGAATATGACAAACTGAAGGAAGCCAGAAACCACAGTCCTCCACTTCTGCTGCTACAAACCAAAAGCATATTACAATTCATTCCTGCATGTCCTTTCTTAAGCATGTAATCCCAATTACAGAGGCAGTCCTTGTGGCTTCAAGGAAAGTACCTACATGATCATAGGCTCTCCTCAAGGGAAAAACATTCCATTGACTTGTCTAAGTAGGATTTTCTCTGGAAGCTGTAGACTGAGGAGAGCCATAGCACGATTGGAACTTTTTTGCATAACCAGATCAAATATGGCCTTGGTAATAGTGATAAATTATTACCATCTGAATTCTAATCCATGGCATATGTAATTGGGGCTGGGTGGTCTCATTACAGCTTCCAGGAGAGCAAACGTCATCTCATAAACCACCACTGCAGGTGGCACTTAAAATGGAGATCTTTAGGCTTAGTCGTGTAAATCCACTTCTTGTTGAACTTACACAGCATCTTTAGCAAAGGAAATGTAACAAAGTCAGTAGTCTTCATATTTTCTTACACCTGAAGATTTCCACTAGATGTTTATGATCATTATTTAGGGAAAGAAAAAAAATTAAGGACTTTAAGGGCATATTTTCTATGGAATGATGTAAACTACAAATATTTGAGCAAACTTCAGTAAGATGACCCCAGCCATTTAGACAAGCAGCCATGGGCCCCAAAGAGAATGCTTCCAAAGATACAGGCTGTGTTTTCAGGACACATATACAAACAGACGTCATTTTATAAAACACAACAAATCAGGATTGATTAGACTCCTTCTACGAAAAAGATAAATAGGTATTTCCATATCCTTTGGCATATTGAATGCAATTGACCTAGTTGCCTAATACTTTTGGGGACATTCAAACTATTTTAATCAACCATTTAATCAATTATTTTAATCAATCATTTCAATGAACTGGGCACCATATCATGTTACATGATGAGCCTTAATCAGTGCCTGCTTACACACATCTATGGGGTTACATTGCAAGGAAGGCAGTGCCTGGCCACCTCACCTCATTTCTGTCTCAAAGTAGCGCGCAAACCTGGCCCACTCTGCTACAGCAACAGCTAGCAGACACTCTTGAGCTGGCATCCCCATGGTTTAAAATGTGCATGGAAAATTACAGCTACCCCAAAAGCAAGTCCAACCAACAGCCAAAACATCATTGCCCACGGTGGCAGGACTGGAAGGACAGGCAGCACTTCTGAACGCCCACTCAACAAGACTCTTGATCAGTGGTAGCTCAGTGAAGAGCAGATGCAGCAACACTTCCCATCCTCAGGAAGCAAAGAAGGTAGGGCTGCTTGTGCATGAAGAAGCCCCGCACTCTGGAGCAAACATGTTTTTCTCTTGGCTAAAAACCTAGTTTCTGACATAAGACGGCCTTGACAGGGGGAATGCTGTTTAGATACAAAAGTGCTGCTCGTGAGCAGAGGGCATTATTGTAGCTCAGTGAAGAGCAGATACTACTTTTACATTTGATTTCAATGTATTTTGAATTTATTTGTTTTCAAAACCATCTAAAATTTAGGAGGCATGTATTTATATGTAATAAATCAAAATAAGTGAGGAAGTGACAGCATAAGGAACTGAAGACTTTCAATAATATGTTTCATTTTAAAATTACAAGAGCATAAATGCACAGAATCTTAAAGGCCTCCATCCAACAAAGCACTTACATGTATACTTAATTTTAAGTCTCCCTACAGTCACGCTTTGCTGAATTGAGGCATAATAATGGTAAACTTCTAGGCCAAATTCTGGACTGAATTCAGCAGATGCAGATGTCTTTAAAAGGAAACAATATGAGTATGTAGAAAGCACATCTCTAGACACGCATGCCTGATCACGTGCATTCACGCTCAGAAATTGTCAAATGCAGGAACATTTGTTTCCCCAGATTTAAAATACTTGCCTTGTTTAACACAGAGCCACAGAGGTGCTTTGCTCTGCCAGCAGAAAAAAATCGTGTCTGCCCAGAAGACCTTACAGTCTAAAATTTTGACAGATGAATAGCAGGTAAAATATAAAAAAGGATGAGAGTGGAGGAGAGCTGGACTAATAGGCTCACATGGTTATTCATTACAGACATGTGCATTCTGTGGTTGCCAAGTTATAAGTTTTAAATATAGAAGTTTACTTTTATGTACAAGTAATAATTATTAACAGAACACAAATCTTAGGGGGCTTTGACAATCCAGAGTGAATGGGAGTTTTGCCACTCATTTCAGTAGAGTCAGGATTTTATTCCAAGTCTCTGCTTTAACCCATATGTCCCCAAAAGAGAGCATGCACAAATCTTGACAACCCAGCCAGATCTGCCCCAACCTGTAGAGCTTGGAACCTTGGGTGCAAACATCTGGCAATTCCCAGCTCTCGGAAGGAGGAAGTGTCATTCACTACACAGCTGTAAACAGCAGGACACTGAACAGCAACAAACCCTTCTCCAGCCCTTCTTTACAGCCAAGCCTCCCAATTAACCTTACTGCAATCCAGGAGCCAAGGAGGAGACTCACAGAACAGGAGCTGCTCCACAGTACCTCAACCTGCAATTCTACTGTGTTTTTCTGAGATGAAAGGCAGGGGAAGCACACGGTGTAGAACTGCCAGATAGGAATGGTCCGTGCAGATGGCCATGCTCACAGCTCTCACCAGCTCACGCGCACCCTGGGAGCTGCTAGTGCTGCATACCCCCAGCTCACATAGGAAAAGGGTTTTAAAACTGTCAGGCAGCAGCTTTCACTGTTGACTTTCAGTTTTGAAACAGCTGAGAAGTGGAGACTTTGAGGAAATCTGGGTCCGATTTTTATTTTTAGATAAACTGCCAGGGAAATAAATCACACAATAATGATTTTCAGTGATTTTTATAGGAGAACTGACAATTCACTGTGGTGACTCAGTGTTTGCAGAGTACTCTACAGTATAGTGTAAGCATTTTAATTTCATCCACAATTAAAAGAATTCAAGGGATCTAGGCTTTGTTTCTGTAGCATTTTGGAGGTGTTTCAGCATGAGGTGGGAAGAAGATAGCAAAGGACAGTCTTGCTGCAGTAGAAACTTTTAAGGAATTGTGCAAAGTTACATGGAATTAATATTTTTTCCTACTATTTCAGGACTTCTACCTCACCTAAGAGAAACAAAATTCCGTTATTAGAGATAGAAACTAACCTTAATAGAGTCAGAGTAATGCACGGGTTGGCCATGGTCTTGCCCCGCTTCAGTGGATCTCTTGGAGAAGATAAAAGCATTCCAGGAAAACTATTCTAGTAGCAAAATACCTTTGTAGTACTAGCACAGAAACCAGAGAAAAAGCAGGGTTTTTTCATTTGTGAAGGATTTTTGTTTTAGTTTATTTGAACTTCTGTCAAAAAAAACCCGAAAACCAAACATACGTGGAAAAGGAGGCTATGACACCCCTCTGAAACAAGGCACAGGCTCCTTGGTCTCTGAGTAAAGGAACTGGCATTAGTTCAGTGACTTCAGCCCGGCTCCGTGCTGTCTGAAAGGTCCATTCACAGGGAAGTTAATGCAGTATCTTGGCCTGAATTACCTCCTTTTTATCACTACCTCCATGCTATTTAGATATAGATTTTTTAGTTAAATGTACTTGTTAAATTTTAATGTTCTTTTGAAACACTGATGAATTCAAACACCACTATATATATGCAGCTTGCTGGGTCCAAAGAGTCACACAGTGGGAGCAGAGCTGGACTTGAGCCATGTTGAAGTAGTTTAGAGCAGAGGAATTTTGGTTTTTTTCACTGTAGGCATGATGTAATAACCACCCAGCTGATAAGCTTCAGCTAGTTTGCATTTGTTCTTAGAAAACACTATAGTAAGTTATGGTTGAAGTGGGTCTTCCGTCAGATTCCATACACTATGAGCTGATTTTCTCTCTCCCACATCTCCAGCACCCACAGACACTCAGCTGTCTGGGTGAGACAGGCATGTCCTTGTCCAAGAGGTTGCACAGACAGTCACTGTCCCCTTGGCAAAGGCTAGGCTGAAGGCAGCCCACCACAGAGTACACACAGCTGCAGTGCATTTGAAGTATTGCACAAACTCAGACTTCAGAGAAAATTAACTCTTAGTGTAGCCATAATAGGAGCAACCAGATATTATTTGTGAATGAGAGGAAATAAACACTGAATTCTTTAGTTGCACATGTTTGTTTGGTTGGGACAATGCTTTATTAGGCAGCTGAAATCTAGAAAAATCAAGGATCCAGTAATTTCCTCTTGCACTCACAAGACAGCACCAAATATTTGCTGAAGTTCAACTATGATGGACAAGGAAGTATAATGCACAGATCTGGACATGTCAAGGCAAGAAAGGATTATTAGATCAGCTATCCCAACTCGCGCAGCAAAAGTTTCTGGACAACCAAATACCCTTGCATGGAATTCAATGCTTAGACTTTGATTAACAGGTTTTTGATTAACATAGCTAAATAATATTGTTCAGAGACACCTTGTGATGGTCTGAAGACACCAAGACTGGCAGGACCCACCGTGAATCCCAGCAGAGAGTTCCAGTGGATACTTTGAAACAGCAGCTTAATTTTCAATTTCAACTTCAGTTTTCAGACACTGGTTCTTCCGACACATTTCCATGCTTGCTGAAAAAGCTCCCTTATACCCTGTATTTTTCTTCCCATGAAGGTGCTTATATATTATAATTGAGTCACTTCTCAATCTTCCTTTTATAATGAAAGATAGAATAAAACAGCCTGCGGCCTTTAGAGCATAGGCAGCTTTCCAGAAGAATTTATGAAGGAATAGAGGAAGTCTTAATTTCCCTACTTACAATACAGTATCAGTCATCTCTCTTTTCAAACTTGCCAGAAGCTTTTTATTCCTTTTGGGGAAAGCTATATACTCCCATTAAAAAGCATGTAAGCATGTATCAGCTCAGATAGCCCTTGGTCCCCCAGCCTGTTTTTGTGGACACGAGCACTATTTATGACAAACCAATTTGGAATTGCATGGCAGGTAGAAATGTAAATCATGGCTAAATCTAAAGCTCTAATGCTACTTTTAACAGCAGCTTTTATTTCACGGAAGTATTATTTTTTTTTTTCATAGAAGTGGATTTCAACTAATCTTACACTGATTTGAGAAAACCCTTTGTAGATCCCACTGTCATTACAGACTGTTTGCAAGGGCTTGCCGTTGATGCTGCCAGCAGTCATCGATGGACAGGGGCTGCTCCCCCCACCAGCATCTGCCCAGATCTCTGATACAGAGCTGTTTTCTGGACACAGCAGCCAATGTGGTTTGGCTGGTTTCTGGCATAAGCACCTGTATGTGATCTTGTCATTAAAGAAGGAGTCAGTGTGGAAAAGAAAGTTCCACCCTTGGTGGCACAGGTAGCACCCCCCAGGAGCTGTGCCTCAGCCACCCCTCTGGCAGCCACGAAGCTGCTCCCAGACAGATGTTTGCCAGGTGTTTAGCTAGTTTGCAGTGCCCTGTTTATTCTTGGAAAACACTATAGTAAGCTGTCATTGAAGCAGGTTGTCCGTCAGATTCCATACACTATGAGCTGATTTTCTCTCCCCCACATCTCTAGCACCCACAGACACTCAGCTCTCTGGGTGAGACAGGCATGTCCAGCACAGCAACCTGCTCCCTGTCACAGAGCCATGTGATGGTTAGACAAATCCATCCCTGCCCTTGCTGGTGCCCGCTTGTGGCTCCAGCCCCTGGAGCTGTGCCCAACAGCTCCCTGTGAAAGCCCTGCTCTCCCCTTCTCCACCCGTGACAGCTGCTCTCCTTGCTCATCACTGGAGAGCCATTTCCATGAAATCTAGCAGGGGAGGCTTCCCAGCCCCTTCTTCCCCAGCACCCCGGGCAGCCCTCACCCCTGGCCTGCGACAGCCCTGTGTGGGGCCAAGCAGAAGTTCCTGAGCCACCAGGAATCTTGGCTTGTGGAAGGAAAATGCTGCTCCGTTCCCTGACACAGCACAGCCACTGGCACCAGCGGCATCGCAAATCCTGTCAGGGCTTCCCTGTCTGGCACTAAAACCATACCTATTATTTATGGATACCCCTTTTAAAAATTAGATGATTACAAATTAGAAAATACATGTCCTTAAATCTGAAAGTGCAAAGAGGGGTTATAAATATGCTAAGTCATTCTTTTATGTGATCTGAATAATTATGGAAGCTGTAAGAGTTGCAGTTTAAAAGGATTTTCAAAACACATTATCTTTCAAAAGATACATCAGTAGAAGGTCATCTGTGACCCCTGCATTGTGTGGATTTTCTGATGGAGTAGATAGACCTGAAGTAAGGCGACAGCTGCCCTCTCATAATTATCAAGTAGGAAGCTGAAACAAACTGAAAGCCACCCAAAATATCAATATCAAAGTACACACAAACGAATCAGCATAAAGATAAGCATTACGCTTAAAATCTCTACAAGATGCTGCTTCCAAGCTTAAAGGAAGACACTGATTTTTAATGCAGACACAATACATGTGTAATTATTATATACTACAGTTATTATAGCAGCATATGCAAATCTTGTACCGTGCAGCCCTAAACCAGACTGTACACACAGACAACTAGTTTGTGCAGTCGGGGTAATCACAGCACAAGCAAACAGAGAACTGCACGTGCACGTCCGACTTGCCACATTTGGGAGCCCGGGCAGATCCACCCTTCTGTCCTATTAACCATGTGCCCATCAACCTCGTGTCAGAGCAACGTTCATGTATTCAAAAATCAGCACTGTCAGTTCTAATGGTAAGGGACAGGTCCCGTTGTCTTCTGGCGCATCGCGTTTTCTTTGAAATGACTTGTCCTAGATTTTTAGATTAAAAATAACGAGTATATAATTCATATATACCACATAAATTTTATATTAAAAAAAAAAAAACTTAAAACCATACCTACAGTACTTTAGTACCTGACTTGTATATTTATGTGACTATTGTTAGAAGTGACTAATTGGGTTTGATTAGCTTCATCATTAATATTCTGTCCATAATTTAACATGCTTCAATAAAATACCCTAAAGCAGTATAATGATTAGATTTCAGGAATATGTGTTTTGCAATTAAGTTGCTCTTGATTTTGATATGCAGATTAAGAAATGGTGGTCTCATTTAAAAAAAACTGCCCTTATTAACTCAGCAGTATACTCTGAAGATTAGGTAAGAAATCCAAGATTTTCTCTTTGTATATGCTAGTTAAAATGTATTTCAATCAAGCATATGTGGGCAAATCAGATTTGATTAGTTTAAGTTCACAGTCATTCTATCTAAATGAATAATGTGTCACCTAACATTGCAAAAATTTGATTAATAGTTTATCAGTTAATTAAAAATGGGGTTTAATTTTTCTTTTTTAGGAAAATGCAAGGTAGATATTCCTTGTCTTCATCATAAATGCAAATTATTTCAGCTTGAATCTATTGTTCCTTGCTCGCTTCTTAGCCAACTGGCAAGAATATAAAGCTTTTAAAACCATCTCTTTTAGAGAGGCAGTAAAACTTTGTTTGCTTACACATATGGCTGCCAGTTGTCCAAATTCGAGTGGGATAATTCCTGCACATCCTTATTCCTCCCCCAGCCTCTGCAGGGACTTTTTGGAGAAGGCCTCAGATTGTCTTTGCTCCATCCCACAACAGGTCCAGGAGGACTCTGCAAGTGAGTTGTCCAGGTGAGACCCACTGAAGGGTTCAGGGAGAAGAGAGGAGAGGCCAGACACTCCAGGGAGTAAAAGGGGGAACCTCGGGGGACAGTCAGCCCCAAGAGTGGAGCCCCAGAGCCATGGGCAGTCCTCAGTGTCTCCTCTGTTAGTCAGCAAGGGTGCCAAGCCTCCTGCAGCGGGAGCTCCTCAGGGCCATCAGCCCATCACAAGCCCAGAGGAGCACAGGGGCAGGATGGCAGGAACCCAGACAGGGCTCCTGGGGAAGGGAGATAATGGGCAGATTGGGTATCTGAGCACAGCTGCTGTAGGGTTGCACCTTGTATATATGTTTTATTTATATATATATGTACACACACACACACACACATTTTCACTAGCAGACATCCATCCTGCCTAGCCAGAGAAGAGAGTAGGATAAAGCTTTGGGTGGTTCCTGAATTTGTGCAAGCACTCTGTACTTGCTGCTCTTTGTCACCAGCTATGTGTATGTGTGTGTATATATATATTTTTATGTGCCTACTGGCAATACATCTTCAGCCTCACTGCTGGTTGAACCTGGGAGCGTGGGGCTGTAGCAGCCTCACCTCTCCCAGGATGCCATTTTCCTCCAACATTATCTATGCAGAACAACTCGAGAAGGAAGGGAGGGGAAATTTCCTCCATCTCAGAAGCTTAAAAAATTATTTACAAACACCAACATTGAGAAAATGGTAACGCTACAAAAAAGAAAGCAAGTATGAGAAGTTGAAGACTGGCAAAAAAACCTGGCTTCCTTCAAGACCTCAGTTAAGTTACTTGGTACAGCCACATCACACACTTTTAATTATATTCTCCCATATTACACTTTCTACAGGATTTTACATTATCCAGTGCACAGCGTGAATAACACTGTCTGAATTACCAAGTATGAAACATGTACACCTACACATGACATTACCTAAGCACACAATTTAACATGCTTGCAGAGACTCTTCTAAAGATGCTCCTACAAGTCCCCATTATACCCTAGGGAAAACAGCCAGGACTTTATCAGGAATCATAGGGAAAGGCCTTCACACAGCAGAAAATGGTCACTCGGGCTAAGCATGGGGCTGCAGAGCAGCCTCTGTGCTCCCTGTAAGCATCACCATCAGAGCAGGTGAGATGGGCAGGATGGTGGTTTCTCTGGTAACTGTTCAGCAACTATCAGGAAAATTTGCCTGCTTTTCTTCAAGAAATCTTTTCCTTTACTTTCCCACCTGAATTTTAAAATCAGTCCAGAATGTTAAAAATACCTACTCCAAAACAGCTGGCTGAACTCATCACCCATCTGAGTGGTCCTTGCTTCTTCCTTCCAGCACTGTCTTCCCTCTTGCTCACACACACTGACTCCAGTGCCCCAGGTATCCCAACCATCCCACTCTTTTTTCTTCTACCCAAACATTTCAACATCCTTTTCAATCTGTCTGCAAATCAAACCTCTTATTTTATAGTCCTTATCACTGACTCTTCTGTTCCCTTGTCACCTCCACTTTCCATACTTTATATCTTTATTTTCCTGTGTAAGGCAGCCTCCCAGAACTGATTGGAAAGACTATTACCCTTTCTCCTTCTCTCCATAGCCACTACTGCTGCTACATCAGGAAGAAATCAGCTACTTAATTACAGCGTATGAGACAGATAAAATGCCAATTTTGCCTCCTATTTATAATGATCACTTAATTTTGCAGGCACCCCACAAAGAGCAGAATCTGCATGCTGGTCCCTCGTATTTTCATATTGTTATTAATAATCGGAGCATGAGGGGGGTGAAAGACAGAAGAGAAGGGATCATATTTTCTGCTGTACAGCTCTACACTATTGTAACTGAAGCACAATAATCCTGTTTGTAAGCAGCTAAACGTATCTATACCAATCAGAGTCACAATTATCGAGGTTAGAAAGGACCTTTAAGATCGAGTCCAGCTGTTAACCCAGCAAGTTCACCACAAAACCATGTCCCTAAGCGCCACATCTACACATATTTACACCCCTCCAGGAATGGTGACTGCCCCACTTTCCTGGGCAGACTTGTCCAATGCCTGACTACCTTTTCAGTGAAGAAATCTTTCCTAATACCCAACCTAAACCTACCCTGGTGCGACTTGAGGCCATTTCCTCTTGTTCTTTTGCTTGTTACTTGGGAGAAGAGGCTGACCCCTGTTTGCCTGCAACCTCCTTTCAGAGAGAGAGCAATGAGGTCCCCCCTGAGTCTCTTTTTCTCCAGGCTGAGCCCTCCCAGCTCCCTCAGCTGCTCCTCATAAGGCTTGTGCTCGGGGGGACAATCACTGCCCTGGTCCTGCTGGCGACATTACTGCTGCCATAAGCCAGGATGCCATTGGCCTGGGCACACACTGGCTCATGTTCAGCCACTGCCAACCACAGCTCCAGATCCTTTTCCACAGTCAGCTTTCCAGCCACTCTTCCCTCAGCTGTAGCAGTGCCTGCTTTCCTGACGTAAGCAGTCCCCGCTGGCCTTACAGGCATCTTCTGATTGATCAAGAAGAAAGCTAAAAAGAGAAAGAGAAGTTTTATTTGATTATCCTTTGAATAAAAATGGAAGAAAATGGTTAACAGTAATCAAAAATCTCCAACTGCAAGTGGAAACATACAATCACAGTGAAGTGCTCACAGGCTGTATCAGGCAGAGGCCCTCGAGTAACCCTGAAATATGGATCCATCAGGAAACTTCAGTGGAGGCTAGGAATAGTCAGACTTTTTAAAATCAGGTCCATAAAGTAACACCTAGGAAACTGTGTCCCTAAGATAGCCAGAAACTAATTGGTCATGGATAATAATATAACATGCTTGCCCTCCACCATTAATATGTGGCTATATTAATATATCATGGCTTGGCAATGTGGTATGACTGAAATCTATATCAAATGATTATGTCAATGGCCCATTAAGCAAATAGTATATTAAAACAGTAGAAGAGCATTGGGTGTTTGCTCCATAAATGGGTATATAACAGCGGGTTTAGGATTTAACTAGACTCCCCAATAAAGCAATACTATATAAGCTGCAGGTTAGCAACGAATTTGCTCTACCTCGTTGGTTTCTATGTAGAATCAGACAGGAGGAGACATTTTCTATCCTAAGAGTTGCACTGTAGCCAATTAATATGAAATATTTTCCTATGAAAAGCCATACAAACATGACCATGTAATTCCATTCTAACAGAAATGTTCCATTAGTGTTTCTGATAGAGATCATCAATTCTTCTTCATCGTGTTACTTTCACCATGTCCAGCAGTTATCTATGACACTGAGGACACCAAACATGCCTCCTATGCTTTTCTTTCCCGCCAGTGTTTGAGTTCAGCTTGTCACAAAGGTTTAGATGATAAAAACTCCTGGACAGGAGCCTGTGCAGGCTGGAAACAGGACAAGCCTCCCTTTCCTGTGGTGCCCTGATGCTGAAAGGCAGTTATCCAGATGGAAGAGGATTGCCTTCTGTGCCCATTCCCTCTGCAAGGCTGCAATGAGGACTTCCAGAAAGAAAAAACATCCTCCATGACAAATTCAAGTTGCAATTGGAGATATTTATCTGATGCTGAGCTGAGCCTCTGGGTGCAGCCCCAGCATCACTTCACTTGTGTGGATTTTGCAGTACAACCTCTGCTGGTGACCCCCCAGATTTGCCTGGGCTTTCTCATTGCAGCTGCCAAGAGGACTCTCACAAGTGGCGGGGTTGCTCTGTACTGCCCCAAGCCTTCCAGCCCTCAGCTTCAAACCAACTGCAAGGAAAACTCTTTCCACCTTATAAAGAAAACACAGGACCGTTTTTCAAACAAACAAAAAGAAATTGAAATTGAACTATAAAAAGCTTTAACTCTGTTCCTATGTACAGAGCACAGGGCTGACATCCTTCAGCACACAGCTAAGTCATGGCAGCAGTCATTCTCTCACCAGCAGCCTCCCAACCTGCCTGGACTGAACACTAGATCAAGAGTCACCTTCTTTGTGTATCCTTAAACAAACTCACGTAAATAAAAACCATGTGGTATTGATAGACACTATTACTCTACAACAAAGACTTCAAAAAACAACATGGGTAGGAGATGCAGAACCCAAAGGTTCAGGCCAATTGTTATAAACTAAAAAGGAATTAAAAAATAAACCACCAAGCCATTCAGTACAAGCTACAGCTGGGGGCCAGGGCCATATCCCTCCTGCTGCACAAGCCAAGGAGGAGCAGAGCTTTGTGGAACCCAGATCCTGCATCCTAGGGCACCCCCAGCACTGTCAGTCTGGTTCAGATGCCCAGCCCTGGTTTTGGGCAGCTCAGCCACAGGTCCGTGCCCTGGCCCTGAGGCAGGCAGGCTGCCATCACTCAGTGCCTCTTCTCCTCAGCAGGGCCCTTTGCTGCCACTCCCAGCCTTACAACACACTGCTGGGGTTCCCAAAACACTGCTGGGGTTCCCCACAGCCGCCCACCCCAAGGGCTGCTGTAGGAATTGGCTTGCCATGAACCTCTGCTGAAGCCTCCCCCAACCTCTTTCCCCTCCTGGGATTTTTCCCAAGCTCACTCTTGCCAGCATAACACAAGTTACTGCTCTTCTGGTTCTCTCACACATTGAACACAAATTGCTCCCCTCCACATGTGTTTTCTGTTCACCAGTACATGGAGCTGGTGACAGTAATCCTCTTCAGTTTCAAAATAGTTAATGGTTTTGGGCTCTGTTTCTCTACACTGTGTGTTCAGCTTTCTGGCCTCTATGAAGTGAGCATAAAACAGAGTTTCAGACACTTCTGTTCACTGTGCACAAGAGAAAAGTGCTTGAAAAGATGCAAGATAGTGAAAAATCAGTGCGGTGTGTTTCTGCCTCATTCATGCCTGCCAATATCATTTAAAAAAAATCAATAGATTGCAATTTGCATTCATTTTAATACATTTGCATAAACTCAGGCAAATACATTGAAAGCTTTGTCCCTAACAATTTTAAAGTTATGCTGGAGCAAAATACCAGCACCGAGAGCTCACTGCAAGCTGTTGCCTTGGGGGCTGGTTAAATTGGACAGGCTTTTCTCTCCCTACACGATACCACCAGTGCAGCGTGGGCAGGGAGCAGGGCTGGGCTCCGCCCTGGCAGGACACCTGGGAGGGATGGGCACAGCCCTGGCTATGGCAAGGCAACCATTTTGTGAGCCCAGACTGGTTTTGTGACTGCAGGTAAGTTCTCAGACGTAGAGCAGTCTGTACTGTTTCACTCGCATGTGACCAGTTTTAGATCCCTGAGGAGCTGATCAGCCTTGCACTACCTGCAGCAGTTACTGAGCAGCAGAGAGTTCAGGTACACACAGAAATGTGATTTGACATTGGGAGATTTAGACTGGAGCAGGCTAAAAATCCTTCTTCCCTGGACTAAGCCTCTAGGTCAGATCTGCGAGTCCACCTACTCCCTGCTCCCCCAGCAACTGTTTCTCTTTTCAAGGTGTGTTCCATCTCTCAAATCCATAACTAATCAGGTATAAAATTTGTTGCAAGCCTATGGGATTGCTTTAAAAAGCCTCAGTTGTGGTGGCTCTCAGTTGTGTTCTTCCGCCAGAGAAGCATTCCCTAATCCTATGGTATAACCTGCTACATAGCAGGACTGTCCCACGCAGAAGGGACCATCCCACTGGTTTAAGGCACCAGGCAAAGCCAAGCAGGGAGGGCAGTGCAGGACTGGCAGGGAAAGCCACAAGCACCTATATCCACGTTGCACATCCTGACATCAGCAACCTTCAACCTCGTCAGTCAGCCGAGGGCAATGAGCAACAACACCAGAGCCTATCAAGATTTAAGGGGGAAGAAAAATAATGCTGTTTACAGGCCTAAAACCAGGAAAACAAGGGTAAAAATGAAGTAACAGCTTTTCTACAAAATCTGTAAAATATCACTGAGAAAATAAACTCTGCAGTTGGCTAGAATATAAATAGCAGAAAACCTCACAAATACACCAAGGCCTTCAACATTGCAGCTAGACCAAAGAGGAGCAATGCATTGGAAAAAATCTTTCAAATTCAGTTCAGAGAAGCTGACTTCTGATGTTCTTCAAACTCAGAGCTTAGAATAATTTTTCCCCCCATAGGAACTTATACAAAAATTACACAGAAAGAAAAATATATAAAAAGCCAAGAAATAATGACTTTTTAATCTTTGATGATATCTACTCGGAGGGTAACTATCTACAAGGATTGCAAAATTTAACCTATCATTTTCATAGTGACAACAGAATTTATAGATTAAAGATTTATAGAATTTAAATATTTGGAACGAAACCATCTGGCTCCGCAATAGCCAGCCCCAGACTTAGTGCTTCAATAGCTAGAGCTCTTCTCACTGAACAAAAGCCAAACCTCAAGTCTTCCACAGCATCTGGCTATGATAAAGCCTTGCTCCAACACCAACTATTCAGAGATGCTCTGCTAAATTAGCAGGATGTGCCTGAGAAGTTGAACTGCACAGAGGGGTAAGTGGAGACACAGTAGGTGTCCTCTGGGCAGGCTGGAGAAGGTATTGAGCATGTGCCTCACTGGGTCAGGAAGAGGATGAGTAGACAGACTAAATTTTTGAATCTGCTCTCGTAGGGGTCCATCGCTGTCTGGGTCCTTACCGATGTTTCCAGCTGGGGAGGAGGCAGCTCCTGGGAGCAGCCAGTGGGATGGTGCCATGCCAGGGAGGGGGCCAATGCAGCACTCAGCTCCACTTGCCCATGGAAACCACCTCCAGACTCCCTTGCTATCCCCATCCTGGGGCTGGAGACCCAAAACACCCCATTGTCCAAGCCTCAGCAGGGAAGCAGGATCTCCAGGGCTGGGGTGGCCATAGGCTCACTCCTCACACAGCCACAAGCCCATCACACTGCCCATTTTGAAGCCGCTTCTGTTCCTCAGTGGTAAGGTAGAAATAGAAAACTTGAGATGAATCTGTGACATTTTATAACTGCATTTGCACTAACAAATGTAGACGACACATTTATTGACATTGTAACAACTCCTCCAGGACAACTACATTTTTTTAAAAATGGAAGAATAAAGATAAATCTCCCATAGATATTGCAATGAATCTTACACTGACATCCTAACAGCTCTGATTCAATCCTTGAATAGGGAAGAGCTCATTAAAAATATCTTCCCCAGCCGCTGCATGGGGCCCATGGCTCCTTCAGCCCAGCCCCAGCGACTCCCGCATGCAGCTGGTGATGCCAGACAGGGACAATTTATGGTTTCATGAATTTGATGAAGTGATATATACATTCAGATTAGTACGTTTGTAAGAATTGTAAAGGTTTCAGGCCCAGATTTCGTGAACTACAAGTTTAATTGGCCCGCGATTACTATGACTGCATATGCAAATTAGATCAGCGCAATTTCACATGTAAATGGCCATAAATTGGGCACTGCCAAGCCTGCTGTGGACTCACTGCCACCCCGCCCACCTGGTGCTCGAGCCAGCCCCTGGGCTCTCCACACCTGCATCTCGCTGGTGCTGCTACCCTCAGGTTCCAGCTACACAGCTACTTCATGTCACAGTGTCACAGGCTGCTGTACAATGTGCCTGAAAGCTCAAACGGTGGGCTGGGGAAAGCACAGAGTGATGCATGGCCAGAGCATGGAAGGTGAGAGGAGCTGCAACCCCGAAGGTGAGCCAGCACCTCTCCAAGGAGGCTGCTTCTCTCACCTTGTGAAATCCTAGCCCAGGTCTCTGCCAAAGGCTTGCCGGTGCTGGTGACTCACCAGCAACTAGAAACAAAGGGTATACTGAGGTTCTTCATACAGGTTTGGCTGCACTTCAGAATTATCACAAGTTTTCCAGACTTCAGCACCTTCCCCCAGGATGATCCCTTCCCTCCTGGGTTTGTCTTCAAGGCAAGAAGTGGTTAACCACAGTTAATGGGAATCCTGAGCCAAAGGTGTGGAAGTTGAGACTGAGCCCTCATTTTAAGGCAATTCAGTAAATTTGTAACCTAGACTGGTGCATTTCCACCCAAGGCCTGGAGCTTTGGTGCACTGCAGGGCAGTATCCTGCTGTCCTGCAGGAGCAAGCACCTGCCTGGTGGTACCCAGCCTCGGGGCCCAGGGGGAGATGCTGCGGGAGCAGCACCTGGGGACACTGTAGAAAAGCCACCCCAGAGCCACCAGATCCAGATCCAGCAGCCTCTGCTCTGTTTCCCTAAATATCTCATTTGCACACTGTATTTGTTGTTCTTTTTAATGAAGACTTCAGATCTTCAGCTATGGATTTGGAGCTCTTCAAAAAGAAAAAATTCAAGGGCTAAAAGCCTAATATTAATGAAGGAAAACAGAGCTATGCAAGCCTGAAACAACTAATAACCCATGCAGAGCTATAAACTGATAAAGATTTGCTGGTCTCTAGTAAGAGGCAAAGCACCAAGAGTTTTCACATAATTTGCTCTTAAGGAAGACTCCAGCATTCAGTCTGTCCGAACAAGATGCTTTAGGCTTACTTTCCTCAAGACTTTTGTGCCATTTGTGGACCATTTCTGCATGTAAAACAGGAAATTAGTGCACTAAAAATGACTTATGCACCAAATTAGTCTGTTTTCATACCCTCAAAATCCCAAAGCAGCTGTATTTAACTCTGACCCAAGTCTTCACCTCTAGGTGAATTACCTAGAGAAGCTGGACTCAGATGGAAAAGCACTTGCAGCTTTAGGAAGCTTATTTTACATATTCACCAGTAACTTCATTTTGTGGAAACAAGTGGAAATTTGGTGCACGCTGTGCCATGACCCAGGGTGGCAGGAAGTATTCCCAGAGCACCAGATCCCCAGAGTGCCGCTTCTTCTGACCATTTCTGTTATTCTCATGTCTTCCCATTTCAGATGAGCCCTAAAGATATATTCCAAAATAAAAAACGAATCCAGGGTACCCAACCTCAATAACTTGCGTATGTCACAGTGCCACGCTTCCCACGCCCTGCTGCTGCGGGACTTCAAATCTCCCACAGGAATAGGGATACATGTTGATATCCCTCATGAGTCCCCTTCCACATCATCATCCAGTGCCTCACACAGGAGCTGAAAGGCGCTTAAGAAGGAAAGCTAAACCTGGAACATGTTGTACAACAGCCTTCTAGACTACAGAACTTTTCCCCACTCATTTTCTGGGCATCTTCCAGAAATCTAAAGATCCTCCCAGTGCAGGAGGCACCACTCCAAACTTCCCTGTAACTGTTGCTCAGTCTCTGGGTGTGGGTTAGCCTTCAGGAGGTCACAAGCAAGAGCTGGAAGAGAAATTTGCTTCTTTTTCTCCCTTTAAGTCAATGCAATCTCCTCTGTTTACATCTGCAAGCTAAATCAGCAAAAACATCCTGCACAGATGAACTCTACAAGTACATAATAAATAAATAATAACAATAACAGTTTGTGTTAATATAGCACCTCTAATCCAATTATCTGAAAGCTCTTTGCAAATACTAATTAATTAAGTCTTGCAACACCCCTGTGACATAGGTTATTATTATCCCCATTTTATATATGACAAACAGGAGTCACCAGAATGTGCCTCCCTCGAGCACACTGTTAACAGCACGGCCAGAGCCCTCAGGCTAGGCTGCAGCACCGTGCATCATATTAGTCTGAAAAAGGGGGTTTTTGGTAAAAACCATCACACTGCAACAGCAGAAAGGTGGGAAACTTCCCAGCCATTACAACATACCACCAGAGCCTGCCCTCACAGGCAGCCAAACACTAGGCTCCTGCTTACTGTTTTCCTGCCCCAGACGATCCCTGCAGGCCTGCAGATCCGTACACAGAGGGAAGATGAGGTCACACCTTACACCTCTCCAGCCAGCAGCACAGCATGAAGCAATAATTATTTGCCTTGGGTCTACTCCAAGGCCAGGATTGCAAAACAAAGAGGTGTAGGGCAAGAGCTCAAGCCACAAAAAGGCTCACGAGCACACTTTTATGCCTTTGGTTTCCTCCAAGTGCCATGAATTTCAGCATCCCCAGAAAAATCTGTAATTTATGACAGGTGGAACCATTTGTGTTTCATCAGGAAATGGCCCATCCCAAAAGGGCAGGTGGATGGAGGCTGGAGGGAGTGGGTGCCTCTCCAGGCTTCCCTCACTCTCTTGCCTACAGCAGCCAGGGAGGCTTGGGCTCAGCACCAGCTGCACAGATAGTCTGCCCCGCTGCCTTTTATGTGTCTCAGCAGTTTCGATACTCACTTTATTCATCATCCTTTAAAAGAGATTCTAACATCATGAAAGCAACTAATTTTTTAACTTAGATTTTATGAAAAATTAATTGTTAAAAAGAAAGTTGCTGCTCTCTCTCTGTGGAAAGCAGGCTGTGTTACTTTATGTATCAGGAAAGTAGAGGCAAAATACCTCTGAAAATTACCCTTTTCTTCTCTCTCGACAGGGAAATACATTTGAAGGGCTTTGCATTTGTTACAACTACTTTACATCCACGCTGTTTTTAATTATCTGCTGTAGCCTGGGAGAGCCATTGCAGCTCCCTGGACCAACCATCCAAATAAGGTACACTTTGGGCTGGAGCATGGTTAGAGCCATCCATCACCTTGTTTCAACTTACCCCAACACCAATGAAATAGTGTGAAAATTTTACATTCCAGTTGTATCTTTTCAGGAACATGCTGACTTTCACCCCAGAAGTGTGTTTCTGTCAAACCCATCCCCACTGCGTGCTGAGCCGTGGGCTGCTTGGTAGGAACAGGGGGAACCACCCTTTCATCTGCAATGAAACCCATCCTCCCCGTTTTTAACATCCAAGTAATAAAATTCACACAGCTAAATGAAAGATGTTGTTAATTATTTTATGGACTCGTTGCCAATTCATTCTCTCCCGTGTTATACTGAGGTCAGTTGAGTGCTGCAGTTAGTTCCCTGCTTCTCCAGCAGCACCACATGTGCAATGCACAGAAAAATGGGCAAGAAGGTGTATTGCTTTAAGCCAAACAAGATCAGGCGTGTTCACCAGTTGATTACTAAACCTAGGAAAGATCAAACAGCTCCAGTGGAGGAGAACTGGGTACAGCAGCTTGTAGCAAGTGCTGTGGCTAATTCCAGACCAAAGGGGAAGCAGGATAAGAGGAAATTTATGAGTAAGCTCTTGAAGTAATGAAACGAAAGTAATGCTGATTGGCCTCATTTGCAGCAGTTCAAAAGCTGATCAGCATCACTGAAGTAGTGAAGGATCAACTGACAATCATTTCCGCGGTGAGGAGTGGAGCTGACCCGCAGAACATAGCGCGGAAAGTTGCTGCATGGGGGGCCACAACTGCTGGATCCCATGTTCCCTGCCAGCATTGCCTGGACATCCCGCTGGCCCTGCTGGGGCACCAGCCCAGCTTCCTTGGGAAACAGGGTACATGATGAAACAGTTGAGTGATGACCAGAGCAGCTCACCAGCTCTTTTTTTGCCTCTGTGAAAAGAGGAGACAAAGCTGGAGGGTGGGTGAGCACCCAGAGATAGCTGCCGGGAGATGAGCACTGTGCATGGAAAGCACTGCCCTATGGCAAAGAGGAACCTGTGGCCAGATGTGCTTCACAGGGATGGGATGTTGGCTGAGATCCCACCAAGTGCTCACCTTGTCCTTGGATGTCAAGGGGCCACCTGGGGCTGTGGCAGCCCAGGGGGAGCATGGCCCCTGCAGCATGTGTTTGCCCAGTGTGGTCAGGGCTGTGCACAACCACAGGAACCACTAACCAACAAATCAGCATGGAAGCCAGTGAATCTTCAACTACTCTAAAGCCTGTTTTTGGGATTAAGGACATTTCTCCCCAACAATTTGCAGTGTGCTCACCCAGAAATGGAGCAAGGAGGAAGAGCGGCACATTTGTTTCTAATATACATTCTTTGCTCCGAGACTGGGTTTGACCCATGTCCGGGTCAGAGTTGTATGGGAATACATTATTTGTGAACATGGAGCCATCTGGAAAACATGTGAGTCCACTGAATTTGGTCATAAACATCTGCCTATAGGTTGCACTGACGCACTGATGGAACATGCAGTTTATGGAAATGCTTGTCTCTTCCTGGCTGATGTACTGTGTTATGACTAATTTTTGTAGGCCACATTGCATTAAGTCAGGATGTGCAGTGAAAACAACATGCCTGATAAAATCTTATGAGAAACAATGAAATGTAATATATACATTTTGAGACTGTGGAAGGAAAAAAAAAATGGCATTTTCCGTCTAGACATTTATTTAAGTCCTTATGCAAGCAGAAAATCGCAGACCATAAACAAGTAAGTCCAAAAATGTTGTGTTTCCAGTAGTAGTTCACATACCTGGGAGGAAAATAAAAGATGAACCTCGGCTGAGCCAAGTGGTTTTGAGCTTTGTATTTTGACACTGGACACAGTGGTTTAGTTTAGTCACTGTAATGGGGAGAATCCTAATCCACAGCTGCACCAGCTGTTCTAAGGGACACAGTGGTTGTGCCTCAGTGAGTTGCTTTCACGCCGAACTTCATTCACGTGCAGAACAAAATCACATGAGACCAAGAGTTCCCGGGTGTCCGTGCGGAGGCCCTGGGTGAGGCTCTCGGGGCTGGGCAATTTCCTGCACGAGAAACTTGTAATTTTGGAGTGGTGGGGACGGAACAGTGAGGGTACAGGAGGGAGTCTGCGGGTGCCGCGGGGGGGATGCGGGTACCGCGGGGAGGATGCGGGTACCGCGGGGAGGAAGCGGCGCTCGGCGGGGCCCGGCGCGGCCCACGAGGTGGCAGCAGACCCTTTGGAATGCGGCGGCGGGGCCGGCGGCGGGCGGGGGCTCTGCCGGGACAGCCGCGGGACGAGCCTCCTGCCGATGGGTTTCACGGTGCAGCGGGACCGGCGGGGTCCTCTGGCAGGGCTGGGCGGTGCGGGAGCAACCCCAGGCGGCACCTGGGGCGGCGGAGAGCATCCCCAGGTGGTACTGGGAGATGCGGGAACACCCCCAGGCGGTACTTGGGGCGGTGCGGGAGCATTCCCAGGCAGTACCGGAGCATCCCTAGGCGGTACCTGGGGCGGTGCGGGAACATCCCCAGGCGGCTCCTGGGGCTCGCTGCGAGTCGCGGGGGACTCAGCGCTGCCAGGTCTCCAGCCCCCTCTGCCACTCGCCCAGGGATGCCTCTTCCCGGTGCCACCCTCGGCGCAGCTGCTGCGAGGCTGCCGGTACTAGAAGGAACTTCTCGTTGTTGAGATCTTTTAAACGTCACAACAGGAGAAAATTGTACCTGGAATACCTTTGCTTTCTCAGAACAGACCCTCGGGGGAGGGGGGACGGGGAGGGGAGCCTGACAGATTCGCGGGGTGGTGGGATGCTATGGCTTACATGGTCCCTCACCCACCCCATGTGCCGAAGGCAGAAAGAGATTCCTCTTTTCCTCTTTTATTTGCCAGCTGGGGCAAAATTAAGACATCTCCCACGAGGTGCTTCTAGGGACCAACCAGCCCTGCACTAGCTACTCTCCTCTGGGAGCCGTGTCCTCAGGCACCACAGACAGCGGGACACGGGGCTGTGACACGGCCCGAGCAGGCAGGAGGGCCCGGCCCTGGTTGGGACAAGTGGGGCTGGCTTTGGCTGCAGCCACAAGGCATGATCAGCGATGCAAACCCAGAGAGGGCACCATCAAAATTCAGCGGCTGGTACTCATCACCGGGGACCTGCGGGGTGATGGCAGACGGAGGAGGAGTTTTTCTCTATAAACCGAGAATGCCGACGTGGAATCGCCATCCACACTGATTTTCACCCCAAAAGAGCTCACGCGCTGATAGAGACTGCTACACATCTCCTCAATTAAGCAGTCAAGACGTGCTGAATAATAAATGAGCACAGAAAGTCCTCGGCTGCAGCTGGGACCGAGTCCCCGGGTAGCTGTGGCAAGTGCAGCAGGCACACAGCAGGATCCCAGCCCCCATTTTTGCCAGGGAAGTTCGTCTCTGAAGAGCCAGGGCCTTCTCCCTCATTTATCCCACCTTGCCTTCCCACCCAGCCCAAAGACCCCAGCATCCCAGCGTTCCCATCCCTCCCCTCTCTGCTCAGAGCAGCCACTTCCCCGGCCACCTTTGCGTCTCCAATACACAGACCACTGCTCGCTTTAAATGAGCTGGGGAGGTTACAAGTACATACACGAGATAAAGTAAAAGATAATTAAAAGACATGACCTACATCAAGCAAGACCATGAAGTGCCTGTTACATTAAATGAGGTGGATAAGTCCTGCATCCTGCTCAGTTTTAGCATTTATTTTTGGGCAAAGCATGGGCACAATAGCATTTTACCTCCCCCCCGCCCATACCTTGGGTGGCAATATAACTTTGTTTAAAAGACTGTAAGGAGCAGAGAAGTGAAAGGAATGAATGTGAGGTTATTGCTTGAGTGGGCAGGAGAACATGAAAATTCAAAACATCCCAGCAGCCTATAGATGTAGGCAAACTCCTGGCTGTTCAGGCAACTGATTGTTCAATAAATGCAAATGGACAAAGCAAAGCATCACTGAACTTGAGAGATAAAGGTCCCCTAACAATAGAGGCTTTTTGCAGCATTGAGTCCAATTTTTTTTTCCTGTTTATATAAGTAAAACCCAATTTGAGCAACTGGAGCATCAGCTCTTTACAGTGAAAGATAATTTGTCTGGAGCCGCCAAGAAGATCACGTAAGAACCCCTAAAGAAAGCCCAAAATATGTATCCTCATTTCATTAATAAATGGCTTGAATCCAAGCATAAAAACGATGTGACTTTAATGGTTTCTCCAACTGGTAGCCACATTCCTTGTTAGCAAGAGATCTCACGTGGGAACATTAAAGTGAGACATCCCCACACAGGCTGGGAGTGATGAAACGCGACCTAGCAGCTTCAGCATGCATCAGAGGATGGAGCTTGGTAATAAAATATTCAAATAAGCAATTCAGCCTTAAATGATTCTGTACCTGCTGGGTGTCCAGGTTCTGAAACTGGGATTTAAATATCTTTATATTTCTAAGTGCCAAGTTTCCATAAGTAAATATGAAATCAAGTGTCAAAAGCTGATAATTATGACCCAGCTGTACTTGGAAGTCAAACTGGATAATTTCAACCTGTATTTTGGCTTAGTGCAGGAAAACCATCAAAATCTAGCATCTCTTTGTGAATAAATCTTTGTGAAGTTGGCATGCCACAGGTAGGAGAAGGGTCATGTGATACGGTATGTTCTCATTTTTTGCTTCAGTAGACTCATTTTTTATTGAATAGCAGAGTAAATATTTAAGCAAAACTAGTGTAAACTGCTGGCAGGTATGCCATGCTAAGTAGCAATCATTTACTTTTAAATAATTAAAAGTCAATATACAGGCATAACATTCTTGTTGCAGTGCGGCACACGGTACCACCGCTCTGCCTACATGTCACTTCAGAGCTTGATTTACTAGCAAAGCATTTAGTTCAGCTCATTTGGGGAAAAAAAAAAGGGAAAAAAATAAAAAAGAGAGGTTTTTAAAAACCCACCCTCTGTGTTGTGTGTGTTTGCAGGTATTTTGGCTACACAAACCCCAGCTATTTCTGAGTAAGGCTGAGTCTGCATCACTTGTGGGGCTGGTAAGGACAGCCCTGATTTCCTTTGCATTATGCATAGTGGAAGTGTCAGGATGGCTCTGATGGCGTTTAATTAAATATTTGGCAGTGTTTAATTAATTAAATATTTAAACATTAAATACTAAATAGGATGTGATATCTGCTTAGTGGACATTATGTCTCAATAGCCATTAGTCATTAAATAGGACTCAAATTGGCCCTAGAAGACTCCCCTTAGCTAAGCAAGGTCTTAAGTACATGCACTTTTGGATCTTCATTAATAAGTAATAGAGGCCAATTCAGACTATGTAGCAAAACAGAGATCCCTATTAACAGAAATGTTAACGTCTCTGTTTGAGACCAGGCTCTCCAGTCTAGACAGCAGATGAGATGCTCAGAGAGGAGGGGTGGGATGTGGCTCCTCTGTCGATGTACGGGATTGTGGCCAGGGTGGGAAGGCAGCAACACGAGAAAGCCTCGCTGTGGCTGTGGGATGCCTGCTGGCACCTTTGCAGGGAAGGACAAGGGTGTTGCCTGTGGTCTACCAGCACCACGATGTCTATATGGGACTATTTGGGGTTAACTTGAGGGGATTTTAAATTAATTACACGGTTTAGTGTTCGCACACACTTACACTCGCTGCAAGAGCCCCACTCACCCAGGGAACCGTGTACAGCCACCTCGATGTAAATGAGAATCAGGCTCCACACAACTACCCTCTGCCAGATTCCCACTGGTGTTCCCCGCGGGCTAATCCAGCCAAACATTACCACATGCCAGCATTCTAAGCCCACGCTCTTCCCAGCGCATCCGGAACAGCTCACACGCTGGAAACCAAGAGCATGCACAAGCTCCTGGTGAAGCAAGGTCTATAAAAGTGAGGGGGACTGATGTTTTAAAGATTTTTCTGCAGTATATTTGTAGTAGGGAAACAACATTTTAGAAGCCCTTGTGGTTTTGAATTTGCTGTTTCATTATTCTCTATTCCCTAGACAACCACTAGTGGCAAACACTTCATACTTTTCACCTCAGTGGTATTTTTGGTAAGATTTATCATTTTTATCATTAAATCCAGTATGCATTGAAGCACACATTCAGAGTGCCTTTCAATACTGGACTGCTCAGCACAGGGGTTTTGTAGCCCACACAGGTGGGGCAAAAGGGATTTTGGCTCCCTAAGGATGTCAAGCAACCCCAGCACCCACCCTGCCAGCAACCTGTGGCTTTTCAGGAAGTGATAAACTGATTGTAACTTAAAGCAACTCAGATAATTTTAAATGATGCTAAAGTCAAGTTAAAATCCAGCAGGAAAATCCCTAATCAGCTGAAGAATCCTTTTCTTTGGGGATCTGTGGTAACATGCCACATGCCATCAGTGGGACTTGTAGAAGGGCAGTGGTGGGCAGCCAGCAGGACCACTGCCAGGGGCCCTGTGTGATCCTGCCCCCGTGCTTCTCCCTGGTTTCAACATTCATAGATCTTTCGTGCCTCCCAGGCTGCATACACGACAGTAATCAGATTGAGCTTCTGCCTAGTAGTTTTTACTTGAAATATCATTAAGTTAGCTCTTGAGGGATTTGTGTCTGGTGACATATATATTGGTACTGAAGTCAGAGGTCGCCTATTGCAAAGATCATCTTGATAGGATGATTATGAAAAAAGCCATGCTGGTTAGAAGACCCTCTAACTAGATTTGGTCTTCTTCTTTCAGCGTCACATTAGCAAGTCCAGCTTCCCCTCTCAGTTTTAGTGATCCAATCTTTCTTCTTCTGAATTTCTCCCTTGGGAGCTTTCTACACAGACATTTTAATATATCACTCTATTCTCTGCAGAAATCATTTGCTCAATGAAGAGACTGGATTTTTTTTTAATTGTAATATTAGCAGTGTTCAACAGCAGCCACAATGCCCAAACCTATGCCTGGCACAGGCTGGGAAGGGCTGGTCCTGGATCAAAGCCATCTCAGCAATGAGTCAGTCCTTCCACCTTCATGTTTCCACTGCACACAGCTCCCAGGGCACCTGGGACCAGCTTTGGAGGGCACGATGTGGCTGCTGGGAGCAGCACTCTGCAGAAGACATTCCTCCACCATTTTGCTCCATGCAAACTCCAGCTGCACCTTCTATAGGTTTTAAGAATTTGTCAGTGATGGGATAGGCACAATAAAGCAAGCACCCTATCAAATATTAAGCAGCACAGTCAGATGCTGAATTGCCAGCTAGCTAACTGCCAAACACAGGTCTATTTTTCAGTTTCAACTTGATGCACAGTGTCAAGTTGTCAGAAGACACTGTCTGCAGAACACAAAACAAGTATCAGTGCCACGCTTTCTAAAAATTCAGACAGCCTGCTCAGCATCCTCTGCCCACACCACCTTTCCAGGTGATATGAGGTGAGCCCACAGGAGCTGCAGGTGGGCTGCACTGCTCCTCACACTCACTGCTCTCCCAGTTATTTCTCCTGGTAGCTTTGCATGCTTGTTGCGTGCTGTTAAAAGGCTTTTCATTTCCTGACAATTTATAAATATGTATTGGGCCTGAAGGATGAGGGTAAAGCAAGTGCTGTTTCTTTTTTTAAAGAAAATTAAACATGACAAACTTAGTTATTCATGCAAACCATCCGCCTGTTATCTCTGATTATGCAGGATCCAAATGGTGAGGCTGAGTGAATGAGTGCATTCATCAAAGTAAACTGTCAGAGGCAGGAACACCGGGTTTAACCTACCCCTACCTGTTCTCTTTTGTACTTATGTTTCATCATCTTCAACAGGCAGTGCAGTTGCCTGGTATCAGGAGCACCTATTTCACTAGTGTCTCTCTGTACAAGGGGTTAATTAGCCCCCAGAAAACAGAAGAAACCCTGCAGGTAGCGCTCTCATTCTTTAAAAACATCGCTTCACTGGGGTGTTTTAAGCTCGTGGGCCAGGCCATATGGTATTTCAGGAACAGAAGCTGGAAGCACAGTGCACATGTGTCCCTGCGCACACCCAGCGCCCAAGGAGGGGCGGTGGCTCGTTAAGCCTTGGCACACAGGCACGTGTAGGTATGCGTGGGAGAGCTGAGAGTAGAAATAAACTTCACACACTGGGAAGTGACAGATTGATTTCCACCCATCCACCAACCTGCCCCGCAGCAACAGAGAAAACCTGGGATACGTAAACATGAGAAAACAAGAAAGATTGTATCACACTGTCTGAAATCTGTAGCAAGCGCCACGGTTCGCTTGTCTGTTTTAATCCAGAGAAGCTGCGTCAGACATCAGTTCTTGTTCTCAGGGGCAGCTTTGATGCAACTTACGAGGAAGATTCCCTTTACCTGGTTTGGGAGGAGGATCCTGTGCTTGGGGCCAGATCCCTTTCTGAGAGGTACACTTGGATCATCTGTGCAAAATCTCCAAGTTAATTAGTTACAAGTTGTCCTTTCTTCTTCCCCAAAAACATTACCATTGCACTGAATGGTACCTCCTGCTCGGATGACGCCCAGGAAACCACTGAGGCCCCACCCCTGTCCTGCACTGTCCTTCACTGTCAATCATACTCACTTTGGTGCAAACCAGGGACTAGAATTTTAAGCCTTTGGTGGCACTGATGGCAGCCACCAGCCCTTGTGGTGCTGTGCCATGCCAGGGGGGTCAAACTGGCCGGAGATTTTCGGGGTGAGCTGGAGGGCAAGGAGGACTTGCAACTTGCAATACATTCTGTGGTACAATATAGTGCTCTAGCACCAGGAAAAAGCCACAGCACTCTCCCAGCGTGATTTACACTCTATTTGAGTCAGTGTGACAGCAGGACTACTTAACGCTACCCTCCGCCCCCACTGTTACAGAGTTATGACTTTAAACGCTGAATATGAATCAAAAATTTCCTTTCCATTCAAGTCCTCCTTCTGTCCTTCTTATCTGACTCATTTTCAGGCTGCCCACTGACCTTCATGCTAATTGATCATTACTAATAGATAAGGGTAATGCAGCTTATGAACTGTGCTTACTGTGTGCTCTGTATTTCTTGATTGGCACAGGCTGCATTTTTTTGCCTGGTGAACTAAGATCATCTGAAATTAAGTCTGAAGCCAGTGGACAATACCCTGCACACTGGAGTGAGCTGTCATGCTGCTACAGGCATTGCTGGAAAAGCCCAGTTCCATCTGAGGTGGGCATTTGTAGGAGGGTGGGTGAAGTGGGCTCTTCTCTAACATGCCCTAGGTGTCACCGAGCCCTCTTACACCACCACATCTCCCAGGAAGGTATCTGGATTCACTGCCTGGAGCCACTGGTTGCACTTCCCCCCGGAGGCTGAGGTGCTTCACAGGTGTTAGCTCAGGAAGCCACACATCACCCTGAGTATCCATTGAGCTGAGAGATATCTGCCTTTGGATACAGTGAACTACAAAGGATTTAAGTGACTTGTCAGGAGTTATCGGGAGAGCCCGAGGCACAGCTCAGAACACAGTTGCTGCCCGTAGTCTCCTCTGCAGCTATCAGATAATGCCAGTCCTCTGCACTAATACTGAGGAGCACATTTCATACACAAATGGATTATTACTGGAATCCTATAGATAAAGCCATTCATCTTCTGAGGCCCTTGGGAGTCTGAGTAGTTAATACACATCACAGCAGAATGACATATAAAGCGTGCAACACAAAGACACAGTGAGAGGCATGTGTAGGAGTGTTGAAAGGGAGAGAAGGACCGAAGCAGGAAAGCGAATCTGCGTGAGAGATACAGATGTACACACAAGTTCACCAAACAAACCAGATCTTCAAGCACTTTCAGGTGAAGCCTTCAAAAATATCAACATTAGATAAAAACTTCAAACTCCAACTTTTCACCCACCAATTTTCATGGGAAGGCTGTCAACGATACAGCAATGATTAGCCCTTGTTCTCAGACTTGCACATGCATGGGAGAAGTTGCAGGTGGAAGCAGGTGCTGGTGACACACGTGCCCAGCCTGCCTACCCCAGGTGTTTGTACATCTGCCCCTTTATCCAACCACAGTGACAAAAGTAAGAGCAGAAATCCCAATGCCCCATTTTCACCAGCTTACACTCTGGTGATGAGCACTCTAAGAACCCATTTCAGGCAGAATAGAAAATTAATGAGGGAATAAAAGAGGTTGAGTCACACATCTCACATCTCAAATATGCCTTGCACAAATCGGCCGTGATGAATTGTTGTATGAAGTCTGGGCAAGGCTCCTCGCTGGTCAGAATACAGATAAAGCATGTGTGGGCTTCTCACATGTTAAACAGAGCTCATTAAGGGAAAGATGCTGTTTATCCTTTTAATTCTGACCACATCATTCACTCGTCATCTTATTTAGACCCTATTTTTCCCCAGACTGGCAGGTGATATGATTGCATTGGCCTCGATACAATCACAGCTCACACTCTGCTCGACAATCCAGCAGCAGTGACCAGAGCTTTTGTGCTGGTGCAGCTGGGAGAGCCGAGTGCCTGCGCACGGACATCCCACCCCAGCAGAACCACGCGGCCGGCATAAAAACAAAACCAGGCAACTTTCAGGCCATGAATATACATCTCGTTCAAAGCAAAAAGGAGGCTCTCCAGCAGCAATGCCAAACATGCAGATTAATGACAATGCTTTCCCTGTGAAAATGGCTTTGCTGAGTCCAAACACGTTCTCCCAAGATGCCAGATTTTGTAAGTTAGTAAAAATGTTGAGCTGTCTGTTTGCTTTAAACAATTATGTCAGTTCTGCTAGAAAAAATATGTTCCCTCGCCTGACCTCCTCATGCTGTTAGGTAGGGCAGTTTTTGGCTGGCTCTTGCTTCAACACAGACATTAGAGGACAGCTGGAGAGTTTCCTTGGGAAAAGCAGAACACAGCCAGTGAGGGGAGAGGTGGAGGGACCAGCAGCACCACCGGGCTCTTGCAGCAATGTGTGTTAACACCTGCTGCATCACAGCAGATACCTAATACCCCAACAGAGGTACAAGCCCTGGTCAGTGTGGGTTTAAGTCTTCACTACCAAGTAAAAACAGACCTGTTTTCAGAAGGCAGCCCTTTAAATAGAAGATGTCTGGTGCCACACTTTATTAGAAATATAGCCGTAGAGACAAGACAAAGGAGGTTATTGTTGCTGCTCCCACCTCTCTCCCCAAAAGGGGGGCTAAAGAGACTAAGGAAGAGAGAAAGTCAGATTAAATAATTTATCCTAGGTCACAGTAGAAGTTAGTGGCAGAACCAGGAATTGTCTTGGGTGCCCACCCAGTACCTTAAGCACAAACTCAACCTTCTCCACAGCAGCAGGTCAGAGGCTGGGTCAGGCAGCCTGTGCACTGGAATAGCCTGTCAGTGCCTGCCACTGGGCTGCTGAGCAGAAAACGCTGTCAATGGCCAGGGCAGAGCAGCAATATTTACATCAGAGCTAATGGAGGCAAACACGCATCGCTGTCTTATGATTTACACCAAACACACCATAGCCAAGCTCAGCCAGAGGAGCCCCTCCCTCCACCGCTTTTCCAAAGGATGCTCAGCTGTATCCAGGGGAGCTACACCAGCATCCCATACCAATGGGTCCAGGCTAGAGCCAGCCTGCAGGGTGTTTTCTCATGTGAGCAAACACTTAAAACTTTCCCCATTCAGTAAAACAAATCACACAAATGTAGCTTACCCTAGGGCTGATACCTGATGTGAGACCACACCAGGCTCCCAGTCTGGAAGACACACAGTGACACTGCTGGGACAAACCTGGGCTAGATGGCAACAGCTTTGAGTCAGCTGCAGTGGGAATAAACCTAGAGGGCAATCTAGTGACAGTGCTCAAACAGGCATATCCCAAATATTTCATCACCGTTATCCCCTGAGCACATCTAGGCAGCCTTCTGGTATGCAGAGGATCAGGTTTGGGAAAGCCAAAAAAAGCCAGAGAGGTACTGGGTGTTGTGCTGAAATGGTTGATTACAGCACAAGCCAATTCTGGACAAACAGGGGGAAAGAACACCAACAAAAATAAACTGTTCTTCAGTTTTCCACTGCATTGGAGGGGAACCATGAGATGGCACATCTTGGAGTCCCTGGGCCACACAGCTCCTGGACACTGGTATCTCAGCCTGCTCGGAAGGTTTCTGCTCACACAGAGCTCTCTGTCCTGAGCACAGAACCACCTGCATCTTTCAACTTCTAATCCATAAAAGTAGCTCCTCTGGATGCAGCTGCATATAAAGCCAAATGCCATCTTAGCTCAAACACAGTGTGCATGAAATACATAGTGGTTATAAAAGGTATTTCCCAGGTTATAATCATATGAAGAGAGAAGAGAACTGTACAACAAATCCAAAAACCATGACATTTCTGACACTTCCAAGCTGGCAGCAGGTGAGGAAAACACAGTTTGCTCTTTCCAATATTCAGAGACAGTTTAGCATCAAAAAAATCTTTCAGAGTGATCACAGTCCAGGATAATACATCTAATTCCCTCTAAAATAATTTGGAGCTTCACTGGGTAGAAAATTGCTATTTCTGCTCCAATGCCAGAGAATTCCATTTTTAATTATAGAAATTTCTGTTATGCACAATTATAATATTCTTTCCTATTCTCCCTCACTCTTAGTTCGAACACAATATTAGCTTTTTAAACTACTGCTATGCATTGGGCAGACACAGGTCACTCCTGCTGCAGAGGAATGCCAACGTTCCTGCATTCTGAATCAACTCAGACCAAGTAACAGAGGATGAAGCATCTTTTCTGTATATTCCAGGACAAATTATCCTAACAATCAATGACAGCTTGGATGCAACCTTCAGTCAGGTGAGATTAGATCATAAAAATGTTAGATACCTTCTCCAGAGCACAGATATATGGACTGATGCCTTGTGGAGAGAATGCAAGCTCAAGTCCAAACTCAGTGAGCCAGCTGACAAAAGCCACACAAGAATCCACAGCAGAAGTTGATGAAAAATAGTAACCCTTTGCTACTGCCTGTGTTTGCAGCATCAGGAAGTGAAGGGACAAATTCTCATGTCCCAAACCAATAAACACAAAATTATCTTCACACAATAATTAATCATCCTGTAGAATTAATCAGCTGAACCAAAAAGAAAAAAAAAATAAATTAAAAAAAAAATCAACCTGTTTCTGAGGAGCTGTTGGGGCAGCAGCTGGAGGTTTGCAGCTCAAACCTGTCCCAAGTAGATGAAATGAGAAGACTCCAAACACACAGGAGTGTGTCCAGACCCACATCCCAAGGATTAGTGTTTGTAAGGGTACAAAGATGATGAATCAGTTGCTTAAATCTGTGGCTGCATTGAACAGACCGTCTCTGTACATTTTAGTACCTGCTTTTTCAGTTCCAGTGGGAATTTAGTACCTTTGCTGATCAGAATCGATAACTTTAATTGGTAGTTTAGAGTTAGGTGCAAGGCACATTGACACTGATGAAAATTAGTTGCTTAATTCACCAGCCACACAGGGGAGCGTGCTGGGGAAGGCGGTGGGAAAACCAGGGAAGGCTGCTGCTCTCCAAGCCCCATTCCTCAGGCATGGAGGGATTGGACAGGGCAGTGCTAATGCAGCCAGGCAGCAGGGGGTGGTGTGCAGGCAGCTGGCTCGGCGTGCCCAGAAGCCTAGGCAGTGGCCACATCACTGTGTGAGTGGACACAAGGGCACAGAGCAGTCAGGTACAAGTGCCAAGGAGAGCAGTGCCCCTCCTGCTGCCCAGGGAGCTCAGAGCACACGGCCTGTGCCTGAGGACCTGAGGGAGGTGGGCTCCCAGTGTCACAAAGCACAGCTGGGCTGCTCTGTAGCATCAAGGGTTTACATGCATCAAGCTCCTTGAGGAGGAAACTTCTCCTTTTTACTGACCAAACACAAACCAGAGCTCCACAGGCAGAAGTGGAGGCAGTGCCTGCACACAGTGAGGCTGGAAGAGAGCTCCCAGCCGGCAGGACACCCATTCCATCATGTCAGGGATCCACCTCTGGCATCCGCTCTGTCAACAGGCTCTGCTCGTCACACTGAACAGGCCATGTACATCAACCCACCCAGCATCTTCCAATTAAGCTCTTTTGGTACGGATCAAAATTAAAACACAGCTACCTTGCAGGCACATTTGAAGCCCTCACTAGCCAGCAACGAAAGGGTCCAGGCTGGCCCCTTCCCTTTGAAGTGTGCCTGCTGGCTGTAGGTTTCTATAGTGCTTGCTTGCAATTACAGCACTTTTCAACTTCTCTCTCTTTTTTTTCTTTAATTTAAATAGATTGAGAGGAATTAAAAAACCCTCATCAATCAGATTTATCAAATAAAACTGTAGAGGTAGGACCAGCTGCAGCTACACATGTCAAACTCAGCTGCAGATATGAAAAGAAAGGCTGTAATTCATAGGGTGCTCAGCTTTTTAAGGGTTTAGAAGCAAAGCTAATCCCACTGCTATATTCCTAAAGCTACAGAGATGCCTGGCTCTGAGCTAGGCAAGGACTGGTACCTGCATACACAGGTCTGAACTCTGTCCCCTGTGAAAGGGGGTGTCTGTGCTGTACTTGCTGCCTGGGCACGCTCTTCACATTCTGCTGCAGTGGGCTCAGGAAGGACACAAGAGTCTTTTGTTTTCTTTCCTTGTCCTTACATGTGTGTGGCTGAACAACCTGGATACATCCTCTAAGACAGTATGCACAGTTTACTCTGGTTCTAAGAGTTTGAGTGAAAGTGAAAAGAGTAATGACAAAACTTCCCATTGATAACGGGGTATTTCACCAGCCTTTGCAAACTTGGGCTCACCGAGGTCTACTTTTGTTGAACACCATTAGCTGAGTGACAATGCAGCCAAAGAAATCCAGAAGCAGGTAACATCCCCATGTAGCTGCCCAAGGCATGGGTGGGAGCAGTCTTGAAGGGGCACCAGCTGAAAATGAGGGAATGGAGAAAGTCAGAGGCAGAGCAGTCTTCACCCATACTGTTAAAAATTACTGCTGTTACCATGTAACCTCCCAAATGCCATCATTCTGGGACATAAGTGATGCCATGATTCTTCTGCAGGCCCTGCTGACCAATCCATTTGGCATAGTCCCTGATCACAAGCCTCCTTCCGTCCTGTCAAAGTGTCAGGGGAGCACTCAGAAACCACAGCATCCTCTCCTCTCCCTCTGCTTTTCCACACTGCTGTCTGAACTGCCAGCTCTGTGGAAAGAACATCCCTGCAACTGCTGACTGCAAATAACAAGCCTCTCCCTGTTAAAAATCCCAGGACATTCAGGGACAAACATGGGCGTTTGTGCATAATGAGAGACACTCAGGGATGCAAAAGTGCAGAGGTGCGTCATGGTTTTCCTCAGCATTATTTAAAAAAAAAGTAGGGATATCAAAGAGGAGAGACAAGGGCTTCCCCAGCCCACATGAGGGCACACACAAGCCTGGCACATGGGCTCTGCCCTGGCCTCTCCTGCCCCTGTGGTCCCATGGAGAAGAGCCATCCCACATCCGCAGCCTCCTGCCCACCCCACTGGGCCAGCAGTGATCGCCCAGGGCATCAGATGGCCTTGCTCTGGTGCTGCTGTGCAGCCTCATGCTGGGCTGACATCAGAGCCCATTGGGTTTTCCACCATGCAGCAGAAAGACGCAGCAACAGCACGAGCCCTCTTTGACCAAATCCTGCTACCAGGATCCCTTCTGTGGGGATCCCCTACCGACTCACCTGGGTGCCCAGCAAAGTTGCTTTCTGCAGAGGCAGGCGCTTCAGCCTCCACCGACTTCTTCAGCAGAGGTTTCCAGCCACATCTCACAGGGTAAAGGCTCTCAGTCGTCACTCACTTACAAAATCGAGCTGGTTTCTCAGGCTGCTGACAGACACTCATGTCCTCCAAAAGACTCCATCTGGTGGTTTTTTTAGACAAGCAACTCCTGCAAGGACAAAATATATCGAGTTAAATAACATACACTTCATCTTCTGTTTCTGTCAGCAAAACTGCGCAATTTTGGAGATATTTTGTAAATTCAGATTTATGATGATTATTTTTCATACTGTGGCTACCACAGTGACCAAAGAGAATTTATTGAGGTAATAATGTATTTAAATAGCCAATTTTCAAAAAATGGAACCATTGCAATGGATTAACATTCAAATCATTAATATCCAAGCATATTAAGTCACTTGAAGGATTTTTGTGTGTGTATGCATATTTTGGGGTATATTCTCCTCATAATACGTGGAGAGAAGATATGCTTTACTGTTGACATTTAGCACATTTTCCTTATTGCTTTTCATTTCATTGTGAATAAAAGTGTTATTTGTCCACCCAGCCTTCCTTAGGACGAATGCCATCATTTCTGTTTGCAGAGGCAACCAAAAATTAAAGGAAATATTTTAGATGTCAACATTAAATGTCAAAAACTGATTTTAAGTAATTACTAATACCCTGGCACATATGCATTTTATTCAGAAAACCCCTGTTAAAAATATTCATTGGGGGATATTCAAATTTATTATGTAGAACAGCACGGCATTAACGTGCTGGCTTCTATTTAATGCTTTGGTTCATAGCAACAAAGATACCAATGGGAAATCATTAAACAAATATGCGATTTTTGCAGCATAATGGGTCTATGTTTGGTATCACTTGAAAAAAAACTCACCGAGCTCAAACTGACAGAAAAACGCAATGATCAGGCAAAGTACAGCAACATTATAAATGTTAACAGATTTCAGAAAGTGATTTTATGTTAATTCAAATGTTAATGCTGTCCGGGGCTGCTGAAAGGAACGTGGGGCTGTGGGAGGAGATAGACGTTGCCGGCAGAGTCCACAAAGAGCTGCCTCTTGGAGGGTGGGGGGAGTTTATTAATTATATTTCCTTCAGAGCCCTAACAATAACATGTCAGTAATCTACACATTCTGTACTTAATTGATGTTAATGATCTGGCGGGGTCCCGGCCATCGCCGCAGCCTCCCCGCGCCGTGAGAATCTCGTCCATCTTGCGTTCCTCGGGCCCCGCAGCGCAGCCCCAATTAACTCGATGAGCGTGGGGCCGCCGAGCTGCTCCCACCACGGCCACGGCCCCTCGCACAGCCAGGTCCCACACGGACGTCTTCCAGTGCTCTCCACATCCCTGAAGGAGCGCACGGCCCCGGCATAGCCCCTCACAAAGGGACACATTCATGCACTCACAGAGACGGCCGCCCAGCTCACACGGACACCCGAACACGGAAAGGGTTCCTCTGGTTCCCCTCTGACATAACAGCTGAGGAGAATTGGGGGTTTCTCTCCTGTGCTTGCAAGCAACAAGTCCCAGAGCACACACAGCCATCCTCAAACCATTGTCCCACATGCCTGCTGCTGCCCTTGATGTGATGACCCATCTGTGGGCACTCAAAGTCAGGTGCTCCTTTAGGGTGGTGAAGTGATACCTTTCAAAGCTACCCCCACCTGGGTTGCTCCAGTATCTCTACTCATGGTACCATTCAGCTGTCAGCCAACACCATGTCCCAGACTCCTGTATTTTACCTTCCCCAGAGTCAATCCTTTCCATAGGATCAGCCCCAGGAAAGCTGGTTTCTCTTTTGGCAGGCAGCTAGGGAGCAAAGTCCACTGGGCAGCAGCAGGATCCAAACCCGCTGCAGCAGCCAGCAACCTCAGCCCTCTTGCTGCTGTGAGGCAGCCCTCAGAAATGGCAGGAGAAACCTGGAGTCCTACCATAGTTCGGGAGCACATGGAAGTTACAGCAACAACAAAACCAGGCTGTTCTGGGCAGATGTACAATGGCCTCCTGGTATGTTGAATTCAACGCATCGTCCCAGCACGATGGGAGGGAAAGAAGTCAAGCAAATTTCTCCATGAGGACCAGAAACAGACCAGCTTTTGTGCATGGCACCTCCTCCCTCCTTAGAGCTACTCTTAGCTCTACTCATCCCTCTTCAGTGCCAGATGCACATCATGACTGCCCCAATTCCTTGTTCCTCTCTTGCCACCTTTCATCCTGCCAGCACAGAGCCCCTGCTGTCACACCTCTATGGTCTGGCCAAGGACAGAGCAGAGTGGCTGAGCCTATGCCTCTCCTTCACATAGATCAGCAACCTGTCTGACTCCTTTTTCTTCTTACCTGTATAAACAGAAGTCAGATCTCCTTCAGGTTGTCCAATGGAGGAAGCCAACAGACAGGGAAGTGAGGGGAGGAACCACAAAAAAAACCCCACCCCATGAGTCCAGCTTTGGTAGGAAATCAGGCTGAAAAAGAAAAATCAGCACATTGTCACTGCAATCAAATACCATTCCCTGCCAGGGGGTTTCCAGACCAGCCATCCCACAAGCAGCACTTCTCCCACTCCCAGCAGAAGAGGGTGGCCCAGGCAGCAAAACATTCAACAAACTGTTCTGTTGCCACTTCTCAGGGGAAAACATTTGCTTAAAAACAGTCAGATGAATTTGGAGTGATCTATAGGGCACTTTGTTATGTTAATGACTGTTACCAACTGTCTCTTCTTTATATTAAAGTGTTGACTCATTGTCAGTTGGGGCGAGACAAGACAGCTTGCTTGTGCCTTGCAGTCCTTTTGCACTCACCCAAACTACTCATGTGAAGACACTTTAATATGAAGAGACACTGTCTGTGGCTATTATTAATCTCCTGACTGAAGCCCAGAATACTAATAACACCATGCAGGATCAGCTAACCTTTCCTCAGAGCATTCTTCATTCTGCAAGATTTTGGGCAAAACTAAAACATTTTTCCTTGCTCTCACAAGCCTGTGGCTGACAACCAGACTTCCCAATCTGAAATGTAAAAGGTTTTCACTTGCCCTCCACTGTGCTCAAATAAAATCATCATCCTTCTGGCAGATGTAAGAGGGGTGCCTCCCATAAGCCCAGAAACATCAGCTTTACCCTCATCAGACAGCAGCGTTTGGCAGGTCTAGCTGAGGTGAGAAAGCAACTTGTTTATATTCTCAGACTGATCTTAAACCCAAGTGTAACAACCAAACCTCACTGTGAGATGTACAGTCCAAATATTACATTGGCATCTGGTAAGTACTGGAAGATGGATATTGGGGTGAAAAGAGAAAGGTTATCTTCTAACTCTTGTCATGATCAATAACTGTTAACACAGAAAAATTGGGCTGAGGCGCTCATCTGCAGAGGCTGGTGTCTTGGTAGAGTACCCCCCTCAGAAAAAAAAATAAATCCAAACACCTTACACAGAATTGCAAAATAAAGCACCGTATTACTCTTCTCTGTCTGGTGTTGCTGCTCTGGGATTCAATCCAAGAACACTCAGCCCATTTATCCTGGTTACACGCAGAGCACGCGATAGGTAAGTTCGTGTAACTGGAGTCTGAACACGATAACCTGGCAAATCACAGCTGTCCCTAACTTCTTTTTTTACCTTGGGAGGGGGGAGCCCAAACCTGTTCCTACAGTTTTATTACATTTTTACTGTCTTTGTGGTGAATGCCTAATTTCCAGCCAAGCCACTTATTTTTAGTTCTACGTGAGGCCGCTTCCATCCTAATTTAAGAAAAAAAGCAACAATCTTAAATCCAGAGCAGTGCATACTGCCTGCTCATGCAGATCAACCAGTCTCACCCTCTCAACTTGAGTGGATTTTGCATCCTTACGCCATCAACAGTTTCTTTCTGCAAATTCACATCTATACACAAGTTACTTTGGGCCCCTGAACCTCCTGAAAATAAAATAATCTGCCTCCAATGGAAGAAAATATGATATACCAGCTATGCTTTTAGCACCAGGAAAATCATGCCTGTGGGGTGGCTGTTAGCTGCATGATTTTCCAGAAAATGTTTAGGCTTGTTGCTTTTCTCTGTCAGGAAAATTGTTTAGCTCTTGATTAAATCCATTATCGTTTCAGTTTCAAGGAATGTTATCATATAGCGTTTCTAAGAAAACCAAACATTTGATCCTTTGATTTTGCCTCTACAGTATAAATGTATATGTGGCTGAATATTCATTTTTAAACAAAGTGTAGACCAACTGCAATATTGCCAGAAAGACATTAAGTGCATTTAGAGAACCATTTCCTCTCCACAGCCACTGTCCATAAACACAGTACCTCATCCTCTTTCCAGTGCTCATGGAAATTTAAGAATTACTTCTCCAGTCAAGGGCAAAGCAGAAATGTAACATTTGAGACTAATAAGACGTCGCAGGAGCACATGCTGATAAAGGAAATCCTTTCCCTCAAAGACAGATCTTGTCAGGCACCTGTTCTCCTTCACCCCAGGAGCAGGGGCTGGGGCACATCTCACTGTTACAAGCACCAGGCAGAAGAAGCTCTGCACATAATTTTTCCTTGATTCCAGTCAAACATATCCTAAGCCAAGCAAGTGCTGTGCTCTTAACTTCAGAGCACAGAACTTTCACAAATTGCTGTAACAAAGAATGGATATTAAAGTCTTCTGGCATTTGTACAGTTATCTCCTGCCATCTCAGCGACACATAAAAAAAGATAAAATAAAACCCCCAAACCTCTCAGTTACTCCACCTTGACTGCCCACCCCGTGGCTGGGGTGAGGGCAGGAGGACCAGAAGAGGAAGGAAGAGCAGTGTTGGTTCCTGCCACAGGCAGCACAAAATGGAGTGGCATCCCCTATTTTACTTGCCAAACCTGAGCAAAAAATCTCCTCAGAGAGAATATAAGCTGACCTTGGCCTTGCCAGCAAGACAGAGCTGTGCTTAATCCCCAACAAATTCAAGGCTAGACAAGGTCTGAGCTAACCTCTGTTATTCCACAGTATATGCCAGTGTCTCCCTTTTTTTTAAGAGAAGAGGGTTGTAGGGGAGGAAGTTTTGGAAGATGAGGATATAAGTAATCTGATGCTTTAAATGCATGTTGTTAAACGCCTAGAGTAAGCAGTTCCCAGAACAGGAGAAGATTTATGCCAACAAACAAGGTGAAGTGGGTCCATCCAATGTCAACCCGTGCACTTGGCAATCCCCTGCTGCACATTAACCCCCCTGACTACTTCCTACAACTTTTGCCTTGCAGTGCCCTGACTGGGTGTTCCTTCCATTACAACCTGGAAGAAAGCCCACTGTGGCCTTTGGCAACTCCCAAGCTAACATTCAGGTGCCCTTGCTCCTCCTCCAGGAGGGGATGCTGCTGTAACTTGCCCAGGGTTCAATGTCACAGCCTGGTCGAAAGGAGTGTTCCAGCCAACCTGAATTCAGGATGCTGCTGCTGGGAGAAACGGCAGTTATGCCGAACAGGAAGGAAACAGCATCCAGGAATGGAGGGAAACCTGAGCCAGGCCATGAGAACCTGCAGCTCCCATGGGCTGGCTGCTTGTCTCCACCTCGTGCAATCAAGGGTGTAACAAACCCCTCGTGTTGTAATTCCTGACAGCAAGAGGAGATGCTGACCTGAGACCTAGAAAAAGGACAGCCAGTCAGAGAGAGACCACCCTCCTGCTTTAGTGCAGACAAGCTATGCAGAACTATTTCCATGAACTACTGTTAGGTAGCTACAGCACTTGCAACAGCCGAGTATCTGGCAAACTCACAGTGAGAACCACCATACTCCCATCCTTTCTGCCCACCAACAGTCTTCCTCCCCAACTGCAGCCTCAGCTTACTCATTTGGGGCCATTCCCTTCAATACAGCCACAGCCACCACCAACTTCCAATTTTATAGTAGCAGTGATACAAAATTAGCACTGGATTCAATTCTCTTGTTCAGTTTCTCCAATGCCCCCAGCTTTCAGACCAAGGTGAGGGTTTGACACATCATTACAACAAACCTTTTAGGAGGAGAAAGATAATCATATGCCACCTAGGTTACTGGAAATTCAATTTACTTTGGAGCATGCTTTATGCTGGTCTGTAGCTATTAAAGAGAGACATTTTCCAGTTGGAGTGTGCAGCACTGCTCAGCTAAATTGCTTTCTCAGGGTTGCCCAGTGCCATTGAGCCTCCCGCATCACCCTGGGGCCGTCCTTCCCTGCAGCCCCCTCCCACCTCCCAGAGTAACACATGTAAGAGTCAGAGACAGTGTGCAGGAACACATTATTTGATATTAGCTCATCTTTGTTGCACAAACTTCAGCACAGTTGTAAACACACCCAACCCTTTTCTCTTGCCTAGCCAGGCAGAATTGTGCCCTTGCCTCCCACAGCCAGATTGGGCCAGCATCAGAGAGAGAATAGGATCCATAGGCAAATAGGGAGGAAACTCCTTGGAGATGCTTGGGTTTTTTTCTTGTTTGTTTTTTCCAATAGGGACAACTATCTTCCTTACAAATCAGCTGCACTGTTCTTCCTTAACATGTTTCTCAGCCTGTGGCAACTCATGCATAATTTTTTAAAAATTTTTTTAAGCTACCATAGAAAGACAGAACCACACTCAGACACAGTATCCACATGTGTTGCAAGACAACCAGAAATGGAGATAAAAGAGAAAGTAAGAAAATAGCTCTCAAAGTAAGTCATTCCATCTGGAAAAGTGCTGCATCTCTGGCACATGACTACATTCGTACCTGGGAAGCTGCAAAGCCCTGATGTCCATGCTCGGAACAGACTGCTTCCCATAGGAATAAAAGCAAGTTGACCTTTCAGAAAAGAAAGTTATAAAATTAGCAGGATCTCCGAAGAAGAAATCAAATGCAGAGGCCTGTTACCTGAACAGTTTCATTCACATAGATACATCTATATATCTCAGATCCTGATTCCCCACACAGCCCAGGGAACACATGGAACACCTGCATTCACTCTTGCATAAGTATTAAGCATAGTTAATATTTAGCATAAACAGGAAGTTAGAGTTCACCATATCTGTAACGTTACTGCAGAATATTTTCTTTAACCATTAAAAATGCAATCCTCACTTTTGGGATGCCAGTTACAATTCCACTTTTTTTGGTGAAAGAGATGAAAGGGACCCAGAACTGAAAACTGACAGCAAAAGGACTCGTACTGAAGCTTGCCTGGTGATTTAGGAATTAAACCTTTGAGGAGGGTTATTGTTTCCCTCACCCACCCCCTATTTGGTGTTCCAAAGTTAAAGGACCAAAATGTGTCTTGACAAGTCCTTCAATGTTACAAACTTTTTCAATTGGCAAATATGACATTTCATTGTCTACTAGGACATGTAATTCTGAGAAATTAAACCCTCACCAGCAAACTTGTTCAGCTCACGTTTACACTTGCTTTGTTAGCACAGAACCTACAACCATTCATTGCAAGGAAAAAAAAGCCAGCACAGCACCAAATAATTTGCTTACCATTAGTTACCATAGGCATTTTTATTACATTAAAGCTTTAACATTTACCAGAATACTGGGTTAGGGAAGAGAAAGAAGGAGAATAACAAACAAATAGTAAAAAGCAGCCTTGCTGGGAACTAATGTTTAGAAAAACTAACCCACAACAGAGTAGGAGCTTCCTGAAGTATTAGGTGTCATAGCATTTAAGTTATCTGCAGCAGGTAATGATGAATCCTGGTAGTCTCATAACAGCTCTAAGTGTTGTTGAACAGTCCTTCAAAGCAAACACCATAAGAAAAAACAAGCAACAATTTATTTCTGTATTCCCCTCTTCTCCAGAACCATGGCTTTCCAGAAAGTGTCCTGCTAGGACTTCCGAGGTTCTCAGACATTGCAAAGGCCAAGGACCTTCCTGTAAAAAAGGCACATACCTCTCCAGAATTTAATTTTGCACAGATTATTTTCATAGATATTATGGCAAAATCCCAATGTTTAAATGATTATGTTTTAATGATTATGTAGACTTTTCCTGCTGCTCACCTCTCACTAACCATCACAAAAGGGTAACAAACCAGACAATGATTCAAGAATTTCCCAATATGCTGATGATTACAAGTATGTTGTGGAAGGATTCCCCGTATACACTTGTCATGTTTATTATCCCCTCCCCTAGCCTCCTGCATCTGGCTAGTGGAAATCCAAGTAGCCCAACATGAAAATTTTACCTTAGTATGCAAAACAAAGGTTTCAATTGATAAGCCAATAGTGGTAAATAAATAAAGCAATAGTTACCACACCATTCATCCCCAACTCCCACACTACTAGTGGTCACAGTCTGAAAAAACCTTAGCTGATCATAATTAAAAGAAAAATAAAAAGTATACATAAACCCAGCTGTCTTAGACAGCATTTTTATTAAAAATGAATACACAGACACATAGCAGCTTTTACAATAAAAAGTTTTTTAAAAGGCATCAAGTTGTAAGCCAGCCATTCAAAAAAGAGGCTTTGAAATGTTGTCTTCCACAGCATTTTTTGCCCATTTGTCAGCAGGGGACAGATTGCCCAAAGGACAAACAGGGACAGGAACTAATTTAAACTTCAAGCCCTTTTTCTGAACGGTTGATCAAGCATCACCCTCCGTAGCAGCATCTGGAGCACACTTCGGTGTTCTTTCAAGTGGCTGGTGTACTTGATCCATCTCTTTAAAAATATTTTAACATTCAATAAAACTATTTCAAATAGAGAAACTCTTCTGTCATATGAAAGCAAGGTTTCCTTTTCAGATTCCATAAAAGCTTATGAACTTCACTGGCAGCATTTCTGTAATGGAGCAGGAGCGAAAACCAGCAGAACAGGCACTTCAGCAAAATTGTCTGTCAACAGTTTCTAAAGTCATATTGATTGTAGTCCAGAAGACAGTTTCTTACTACTTTGTGGTGGTGTAAGGACACCTGTAGGGAAAGGTGAAGTCCTATTTTGCTCAGCCAATATGGCTTGTTTTGCTTGAGCTCTGTCCTGAAAGTAGAGGAAAAATAGAAAAAGAAATCTTTACTTTGGTATGTCTATGCAACAGATCAATATAATTCAGTGTTTCGTAACTTGATAGACTGCTCATCTAGAAATGCATTTCGGTATGTAACCCCCCTAAAAGTAACTAATAAATCATACATAGTACAAAATAGTGACTTATAGTTGTCTTATAACTATAGCTGTCTTGTAGTACAACCCAAAGAGATCATTATTAACTTCTGGAATCTGATGATTAACACCAGGCACTCATAAGATACAAGCATTCTGGTACCTTCAAGGAAGCAAAATCCAGAAACTGAAGAACTTTAACTTCTACTACAATTAAAGAACCCAATGAGAAAAACAGCCCCAATAACTAAGATTAACCACAATTTGTTGGACAAGATTTTGATACTCTGCAAGTTTCTCACACTAAAACCCACTCTTTTGCTCAACTGCTTGTCAACTACCACTGTCACACAACAATCCCACAAGATCAGTCTCAAGTGAACAGTCTTTATTTTTCTCTTTATCATCAGAGAAGATTGGATTATCTGTATTTGCTATAGAGAAAGGTCTATCTAAAACATGGCATTTAAAATATCCCAAAGGGTAGAAATATGCTTCTGATTTCCAGGGTAATTATCTGCCATTTGAGATGAGAGGCTGAAGTCACAATCCTCTTTTTAAACTAAATACTGAACAAGTTAGTCCCAAGACAAGTCTCTGTCCCAAGAATTTTGGAACTGGAGTACAACCTTATGCCTCTTATCATCCAAATACACTCAGCATCAATATGGTAACACTTCACTTAAGTTTACTGTATGTTCTAACCCAGCAAGAAACACGAATTCAGGGACTTCACAGACAGATTTTGTCCCCATCATGCTCATCCATACCAGCAAATCAAAGCTGTTTATGTGCGTCTGTATATTGTGCAAATCTTCGGGAGCTATTCCACTAAAGTGTTTGAGTTTGGAGCTTCCTACTTCCCTTAGGGCCATCGCAAACGGGACCATCCATTTCACACATTCCTCTATCTCACAGAATTCGTAACCTGGAAGATAAGGCACATGCTTATCGGCCTGAAGGAAGACATAAAGTTCGTCAATACATCAGACATAGTTTATAAATGCCAGTACCTGAAACCTTCTGCATCAGCTCAGATGAAGAGAAGTGATACAAAGCAGAAGCTGCAAGTATTCCATACGTATACTCCAAGCAGCCAATATCCAGCACACAGAGATCCAAGAGCTACAAGACAATAGATGTCTAATGAGCATAGCACAAGAACACTTTTTTCCAGGTGAAGCAGCATTTGAAGGAAATCAGTCTCACCTCTGTTATTTGTACAAATATTTGCTGGGGATATTGTGGCAGCATTACCTCGTAAAGCTCATTTAAATATGCAACTTGCATGTAAACGTTTAGCCACGATACAACTGTCAGTGGATTTAAGTTCCAATTAAGAGCCTGAAAGAGTAGACACACACAAGACTTCAGTGTCAATAAAGACCTCCTAACTTAAACCATGCAACTTTGTATACTCCAGATCAGAAGCTCTAACAGGTTAAGGCATCCTTGAAACACTAAATCCTCTCCTGTACCTCTTCCTGCTGGTCAGGGAACAAATCATTTTGTTAATAGAGGATGCTTTGGATCACTTGTTACCTAGAGAAAACACTGTTCTCTAATTAGTAAGAGAAATTGTGCCTCTTAACACCACATAAGATTAACTGAGGTGCTCTGCTTTTAGTCTGATCATGCTATATATTTTTAAAAACGGAAGTGGAATTAATTCCACTTTTAAATAGTACCTTCATAATGATCAACTCCATACTGATGATTTCATCTTCTGTACAGGCTCCATCCGTAACATAGGCAAACTGGTGCAACTTTGGTGGATAAATTTCCTGAAAGACAGGAGATCAAGTATTTAATTTGTGGAACAGGTTGCAACTAAGTCTTGTCTTCATTAAAAAAAAAAAATTTTAGAAAACAAAATGAAAAGAACAACCCACCACTGCTTCAGCCTTTCAGAACAGAGTGTACGTGTGTGGGGGAAATAATCACCCCCCATTTTTAAATCCTGATGTTCTCTTCTGCCTTTAATAGACACAGTTTTTGTTCATCATAGCCTTCAACTTTTCACTTTGGATAGATCAGTACAATCTCCATTATGTTTGACTACAGCATCACTGTGGCTGTATCGTAACTAGCATCCAGATTTTTTTTTTTAAACATCCTAAAGAGAAGCCTTTTTATGTCTTGCTTGAGAGGAACAGATTGAAGAATAGCTCTCCTAAATGGCTAACAGTAAGAACTTGAAAAGCACTGGGTATTTTAATAGTTCAATTTGTTCCAGTAAATAAAGAATAGCTCAGACTATCATGCAATAGGTATTCCACTGACAACAAAACTGCAACAAGTAGTCTCTGTATACAGCAGCCCGCTAAAAATTCATTTAGCAACAGCAATTAAAACTTTAGATTTATTCTAGTGCTGAATTCTCTAATGAGATAAAACTAGCTAACATCACAATATAATTTTACCCACTCTTAAAAAAAAAAATAAGAGCGTTGAAAAGACCTTTCTCCTATCTCCCAGATGAAAAAGACATAGCAACAAACTCCATAAAACCTGCCAAAATGTGTCTAGTGTACAATGAGTGCGGTGTGTGTGCATCCACATTTTTATGTTTGAGTAAAGCTGGAGATGCTTACCTCAAGCTTTGCTGCTATGAATAAAGAAGTGACACCAATAAGCTGCAATAGTGTTTTTACAACATCCTGTTGTGTTGCCATAAACCGATCAAAGAAATCTTGTGCTAAATAAAAAGTTTCTCTGTGAAGCTTATAGGCTTCACAAACCTGGAGAGACAACAGAGATTACAAAGGTCAAGAACAGAGTTAAAGAGTCAAAAACAGATGCTACAGATGTATTCAAAAAAACCCTAGACATAAAATTCATATTGGCTTTCTGCTTCACTGCTATTGTGAAGTAACATGTTAACGAAGAGCATGAGTTAAACACTTCCCTTTGAGTAAAGATGACTGCCACCACAGTAACCTCCAAGAAAAAAAAAATAGATCATAGGGAAAACCCTTTCAGGAAATGCAAGTACATGTTCCAACAGTGTCAGAACATTAGCTCCTCATTTTTCGCAAAGATGCATCATTCTAACATCTCAAAAGAGAAAATTCTCAAGTACTTTAGAATTAAGAGATTATGCCACCAAGTCACCCAGACAGCAAAAAAGACTCACATACAGAGAGGAGTTGTAGCACATTCCACATGTCAAAAATGGATAAAAAGGTTGTGAGTTGGATCTGATCTCTAAGCTACCCCACCCTTCCTTCTTACAGTGACTTCCATAATCATTTGTTCAGCTTTTATCTGCAGCATGACCTTAAAAAGCTTACAGTGTGTTAGGCAAAAATTGATGATTATCCACTATCAATCTAAACAAATAACAGAATATACTGTCAGTTTGCAAACCAACTCAATACATCATATACTCTTTAAGTTCGGTGCAACTTATTGACAAAATTTAAGATGAATACAAGTACCTGGAGCTAAACGCAAAGATCATGAAGTGCACTCATGACAGTTACTAGTGCACTTCAACAAAAGCACACTTGAAACACTCACAAGCACAGGAAAGCTTACCTCCATTAGCCAGTCTAGAAGGATTGCCCTCATTTTAGGTTGCAGCTGAGGGTGCCTTTGCATATAAAGCTTATCTCTCACATAGGTCTCTTCTTTGTTTATCATGTTTTTCCATACATCGTCCCTGTTTGCCCAGCTAAGACAGATCAAGGGTTAGTCTTGAATCATCAGACAAGAAGAAGGCAGAGTAGCAGCAGAAAGCAGCACTTACCCTAGAGCTGGTAATGGGGTGGCTCTGGTTGGAACAACACTCAGATGTATAAAGCGAGAGTAATCAAGGCTAACTGGATCATCATCTTTATCCGGAGTAGGAATTAGCATATGGGCATTCTCGTGAATGTTATTCCAGGACATCTAATAAATGAAACAGATTTACATTGTGCATTTTTAGATAATAATTTTAGTTGTAAGTAGAAAAGACACTGGCATGAAACTATGACAAGCACTATGATTACCTCTTTAAACTGCACAGAATCACAGAATGGTAGAGGCTGCAAAGTACCTCTGGAGCTCATTTTGTCCAACCCCCCTGCTCAAGCAGGGCCACCAAGAGCCAGTTACTCAAAAGCCTTCTGGACATGGTCCTGGCATCTCCAAGGATGGAGACTTCTCAACCTTTTTGGGCAACCTGTGCCAATGCTTGGTCACTCTCACATTAAAAAGTGTTCTGTGATGTTCAGAGAGAACCTCCTGTGCTTCAGTTTATGTCCATCTCCTCTTGTCCCATCACTGAAAAGAACCTGGCTCTGTCTTCTTTGCATCCTCCCTTCAAATATTTATATACCATTGATACAACCTCCATAAGCCTTCTTTTCTCCATGCTAAACAGTTCTAGCTCCCCCAGTCTTCCGTATAGGAAAGGTGCTCTGGTTCATGAATCATCTTAGCGGACCTTTTCTGGACTCTTCCCAGTATGTTCCAGTCTCTCTCGTACTGGGGAGCCCAGAACTGGACACAGCACTACAGGGGTAGCCTCTGCAGTGCTGAGTAGCTGCCTGTTGCTTAGAGTAGAGAAAGTTTGCAACTAAAGCTGGAGAACATTCACCCTGTTCTCCTTTTCAAGGACCACAACTGTTTCATGGAAGAATATCCAAGTCAGAGTCTCCTATCGTCATTTCGCATTTTTTTACCAAAAACTTACTTGCCCTCAGGTAAAGAACAAGCAGACGGAACTTTAAGACCCAAATATGAACTTGGGATTTCTGGTAAGGAACATGTAGATAGGAGGCCTGAACTCACAGTTACATGTAAACCATCTCAGACAATGAACACAGAAAACCAGTAGTTTATAGAATTTCTTACTTATTCATCTAGCTCTATTAAAATAGAAGACCAAAGCACTTATGATCCAGTTGTTTTCAGAATAAAGCAAGTGCATGTTAAGCAACTGCCACTAAACTATCAAGTTGACAATTTCATATGCAGAATTCTGCTAAGGTCTGCAAACAGACACCCAACTCTTCACCTGTCACGTCCTTTTACTTTTATTTGGACTAGAACTTAAATCTAGGTTTGCTTTTCTCTTGTCTAACTCAACCAATATCTTGTTGTACACATCACACAGTTCCCCGGGAAAATACTACTTGTTTTATTTGCAGTAGAACACAAAGCCAGCACCATGTCATCATGCCTAAGCAAATTAAAGTCTGGCATTTCTGCTTAACAGTGAGGTCAGCCATTTTGCTGCAAACTGATCTGTTCTGCACCACTAAAAGGACAGAACTCTCTAACAAGACTTCTAATGTGCTTAAAAAAAAATTAAATAATCAGAAGAATTGTTAGGTGCTAACAAGCAAAACACTGCATGAAACTTTGCCTCTCTCAAAGAAGCTTCCACACCTGATTTTTGCCCTGTCCTTCCTACAAGTGACATCACCTTCCAGCAAAATGGCTACCTCCTGCACCAGCTTCAGAAACAGAAAGCACTGGCTTTATGAAACCAAAACCACATTTCACAGTTTGCTCACAGCTAAGACTGCTTTGTACTTTGAGTTACTGACACACAGATCAGTCCTTTTTCTTCTTAGAGTTCTACATGCAAACCCAACCATGCCACAATTGAATTTGGGTGGGGGAAGGCAAGAAGAGGGAATAGTATCTTTATATGAAAAATTACAGACTCCTTACAAACCAGAAATTTTAATGAAAGTGTCACATCAGCGTTGCTTTAAGTTAATTTTTGTCCTCCCTCACAACTAGACTTTAGTCACACTTTGTTGTCCAAACTGCACAGCAAGCCCAGCTGCCAACAGCCTTTGGAGAAGTGCTGTCTTATCAGTTATTCAGCAAACCAACAGAAAAGCAGTATATTATATAATATCCATTTAAAGGTGCCTACTGGTGCCTACACCAGCAGCTTCTGAAGGACTGGAGATCTGCTCCACAAAGTTCTCGAAGTTGACACCTCACATACCACATGCAACAACAGTTACTGAAAAGATTTCACCACCCTCAGTCTTCTATAATGAAATAGAAGTAAAGGTCAAGAGCCTCTTAGGTGTTAAGAGAAGAAGGGGAAAGCAAAGTTTTTGACTACATAATGGCACTTTACAAGACAACCAGGGAAAAAATGCAAGCAACAGAAAAAGTTTATAGCTTAGCTAGAGGCAAAAAGGAAACTAATGTGCAGGGCCTTCAAAAGAAAGAGGCTACTGGTGAGGGTGACAGGAGTCTGAATTAGTACAGGTGAGGGAACACCACAACTCTGGCAGAGATTCTGTCTGAGGGAACTTATGATCCTCGACAGACTCTTGAGCCTCTAAAGCAGATTTAGCAGGACATCCAATCAAAAGTGAGAAATATGATATCAAGATACTGCATTACATCACAATGTAACTGTAAGGAAACAGGAGCCACCACTGAAAAAAGAAACAGTTTAAGGTGGGGAGGGTGTGAGGAAACCATGAAGAACTTCCTCTAGGCTTGCACAGAGCCAATTTGAAAGCAAGGACCTGTCAGAAAGCAAAGATGTTACCAAGAATCTGTGCAGCCTAACAGAAGAAATACGACAGTCCTGGGCTTATTTCTGAAGCAAACAGAGGCTGAAGTAAGATGAAAGCAAAAAAATCAGTGGGGAAAACTGCCTCTTCAAATCTCTATGGAGCCTAGCAGGAAAGCTTGGAGGCACCCACACTAATATTCCAGATACAGGAACAACTGATCAGAGATACAAATTGGAGAAGGCTCCTTAGGAGAAGGAGCACCAAGAAGGGCAGAAGGCAGGTGACATGAAGTCTATGAGAGCAGTAAAACCCATACAGCTCTAAACAACAAAAACCCAGGAGAGCTCAGTGGTGGGTTTTTTTAACGCTCCAACATTACCAGGCCTCAGTTTTCTGCAGCACGTCACCATTCCCTGATACACCAAGCATTCATTGAAACACATCTTTGAGCAACCGTCAGGATACAGGACAGACACGAAACAGAGCAGGTCATGACCACTGGGGTCACTGCTTACTGGCCAGGCACTGAGGAAACTCCTTCAGTGAAGAAACCACTCCTAAGAACACAAGCTGCTGAGACACTCGTGCATCTCAGTGTGAGGCAGGAGCCACCAGAAGCAGCTTCCACAGACCCAGGGTCAAGGAAGGCAGCAGCAGAAGAAGAGGATTACTCAGAACTGCATTCAAACAGCTCAGCCAGAGGATTTTCAGCATGAAAATCAAAAGCAGAACAGGAGGTGGACAGGCCTGCTTATCTCACGCTGAAAGCAGCACCTTGTAACAGAGACATCGGTATAGATCACTAGACCACAGCCATAGTTTGCCCATCAGAAATAGTAAGACCTACAATTCCAGCCATTTTTCACTCACAGGATGCATTAGTTTTAAGTATTGGGTTTTTCTCTGCCATCGTAAAGGGATTCCAGAATTAATAAAGAGGAGAGACAAGAGTACCTCATATTATTAAGTTATTCTAATTCTTTCTGAATGGCACAGGAGCTTCTACTATAATATTGTCCTGACTCAGATTAGGCTCAAGTCAAGCTCTCAGCCTGAGTAGTTTACATTCTTTATCTGTTTGTCTGAAGACTTGTAAACTGCTTGTTTGCAGGTTTTGTTGTTTGTTGTTTTTTTTTTTTTTAAATTGGATCTTCTAAAGTTAATATACGTAACACAAAAATATTTTCAAACCAGTTAGGTGGAGTATTTCGACAACACTATGATCAGGTTCCAGAAAAATGTTTAGTGAGAAACTGATCAAAACTATTTCCTGAGAGTTTACTCAATCTTTACACCTGAAAACATTAGTTAGTTTCATCTAAACAAACTAACTTCTAGATTCAATTCTCCACTTCAGATGGAGGTGACCATGTAATTTGTATTACAAGTGCACGGATTAATCTAGTTAGATGAATTTTGTTTTACACGGAGCCTTGGAAGTGTATTCATTCACAGAAAGCAGCCAGAATTAATATGAGAATTGCTAGCAGAATTACAGCAGTGCCAGTTCTCTAAAATCAAACACAGAATTTATGCAATATTCTGCTGTCACAGACCTGATGATATAGCCACCTTTCATCACATAAAGGGTAACAGCATCCTAATTAAGAACTCAGGCCTTATGTTCCACAGAAGCAAACTAATGAATTGACTATGAAGATGTCATAAAGTGGGATGTGACCATGACATTTTGCTTGGTGGATAAACTAGTGTCAGTAAACAATTTATTTAATGTACAAGTCATGTGGTATGGGCTGCAGTGGATTTAGAGCTGCTTGCATTTCAGCATTGTCGTGTCTCAACAGAATAGCTATCGCCCTGGCTATCATACAAGCCTGCTATACTGCTGCTGGAACCGTAAACATATTCTCATTAGTGGTCCATGGCAATTTATATCAGAGAATAGCTTGTGTCACACCATAGACTGAAGAGCTGCTGCTGTGCAGCCAAATGTTAGCTTTTTTAACCAGATCTGTAACAATCTGGCTACTTTGTCACAATAAAAAAACCTTCTCTATGAAGGGAAAGATACACGGATACCCATCTTATTTAGGGTTTACAGAATCAAAGGGTCAAATCCCACCAATGTCCTACGCTTAACTCAAAATTCCCAAGTAAACATTTTTAACGCCTACCATCTAAATTATATAAATTTTAGTTTACCTATCCCTCCCAAAGTATCATTAAATGGCAACCAAGCCAAGGACACAAACAAGAAGACAAAATTGGAAATCTTTATCTACTTTCAAAGAGGAAGGTCAATGTATGCAAAACATATTTCAAGTTTCTTTCCACTGTCTTTCTGGAAAAAGGTAAAACTGGGTCCCTCTTGAGATTTTTCAATGATACCTTATTATTATGCAATAAACACGCTCAAGAAGGCCTTGCTCAGCTCAAACAGAATGAATCTTTTGGTGAAGGAGAAAGCTGTGGTGAAGGACAGGCAGCTCTTCCTTGTCAGAAGTGAGAAATTACTTTAATATACTGCGCAAAAGAAAGACAGAAGGGAAGGAGAGATCCCCTCATTAAATGCTCACCATTTGAGCCCTGCTTAATATGTTGACTGATAACTAGTGTACGCAGTTGCAACAAGCAGAGGCCATTCCAAACAATGATGCCCATCTGTTATGGTACCACTTCAGTCTTAGAACTTCCAGCTGCCACTTCTGGTTAGATGTGCCACATTATGCACAGGCTCGTGTACCAAATGAGTGCAGCCTGCACACCCCGGTCCTGACTTCTGCAACTTAAGTATCACCCTGTGTGTGCAGTGACAGGCTGAAGTCTCAGTGACAGTGACTGAGCGAGCCTGTGTGTGCACGCAGACAAAAAAAAAAGAGGGGAATAAACCAAGAAACCTGTTCCAGAACACAGGGTACTCTATTTAGAGTGGGCATCTCAATGTACATGTTTTCAATACCACACACCAACACGGCATGCAATACAGATACCAAAAGCATCTCTGTTTTGAAGAATACAGAAAGCACACAGAGGGAACTAGAACACACCCCTAAAGGAAATTTTCACTTCTTAACTCAGATCATTCCGAATGTCTTACTGAGAGAACTGGCAATGGTCATTATCAACCTCCACTGCAGGATTGATTTTCACAGGTGACTTTACAGAAATTATCCCTGCATTCTACAGAGACATGAAGCTTATTTTACCATGCCATTAGCACCTAGTATACACTTCAAAGTTCCAAACAGGAACTTTGTCAGTATAATGACTCTTGTCAACGGGAATCTCCCCTGTCCCAGGTGATAAAGTAGAGACATGACTGCAAAGAGAACCACCTCAAGAGATGATTTTGTTTACATGCTTAAGTGTCTCCTGTTTGGCCAACAAACTACATGAGCACATGACTGTACTTTTGCAACTCTCTAGAGAACTCAGCGCAGAGTAGGCCTAAATGCATATTAAGACTCCCCTTAGGTGAACCCTTGCAATCCCTGGACAGTTAAACATACCTAAGTATTAACACGTCTCAGACCAACACACCGGGCCTTGTCTCTTGCAAAGACTCCAAAGCAACGCGTGTGAGCTGAAGTGTTCTGCAGGCTCCATCACCAGGGCCTACAGTCCCCCTTGCCCACTGCTACGCACCATGTGGCAGCTGCATACGTGTTTCACCACGTCTGCAATAATAACGAGGCACCGCAAAACAATAACAGGGCTACATAAGGTTACCAGAAGCCAAATCAATTACCTGGTTTGCACACTGCTTTTTTCTAGTCAGCTCCATTTTGGCAATTTCTTCATCGGGATCCTGTAAGAACTACAAAAAGCAGCATATAATTTCCGGAGCACAAACGGCGGGACCAGCAGCTGTCGGTCCCCCAGGGGCACATCCCCGCACCCCAGCGCGGCGCACGGCCCCGCACCCCAACAAAAGGCGGCGAGGGCCCGGGCGCAGCCATGGCCCGCGGGGAGCGGGCCGGGCCCGCACTCACCGTGGCCACATCAGCTTTCCTCTTGCGGGCTCGCATGGCCCCGTCCGCCCCGCCGTCCGCCCTGGGGCCCTTCTCCTCCGCGCGGTCACTGCCGAGAGAGGGGGAGCTGAGCGGCCGCGGGACCCTC
>VZRE01002793.1:297848-339144 GCA_013396775.1 Cephalopterus ornatus | reverse complement strand
GGGGCGGGGCCCCGGCGCGCACCCGGAAGCGGAGGGCGCGGCACGTGGGACATGTCCGCGGTGAGCGGAACGGGGACGAGACCGGGGCCTCCATCCCGGGATCTCCGTCCCAGGATCTCCGTCCCGGGATCTCGGTCCCGGCCCCGCTCCGCTCACGCCCTCCTTCCCCTCTCCGCAGGTCGTGCGGCGGCCCGCGCTGTTCGGGCGGCTGAAGGCGGCGGTCATTGGGATGGTGCACGTGGGAGCGCTGCCAGGTAAGCGGCTGGGCGGGCGGCACGGCCGGCGGGATCCGCACCCGGATCCGAATGGGACCCGGGACCAGGACGGGTCCCCACTCGCCGGTGTCACCCCTTGGCCCGGCTGCGGCCTCCCCGAGTAAAGCCCGCGCCGCTGGGAGCCTCTTCAGTGCCTTCAGCCGCCGCCACGGGCCGCTCGTGAAGTGCCCTAAGTTCGGACATCAACCCGTTTCAGAGTTAAGAAAGGCAGAAGACGGTTCCCCGTAAGGAGCGAGGCTGAAAAAACAAAGGTTTGGTGTTGGTGAGCTCAGTGTTTTAAGAAGCAGTGGTTAGGGAGTTGCTCAAATGGGCATTAGGACAGGGAACAGGTTCGATAGAGCTCCCACAGTGGGAAGCTCAGACAGCGGGCGGGTCTGTGCCAGCCTGCCCTCCTCGTCCCCCCTTCCAAGGGCTCAGGGAGAGCGGAGATGATCGCAGCATCCTTGTCGGGCTAGTGACCAGAGCTCATCCTGCTCCACGTTTTCCCAGAGGCAGCCCCCAGGCACTGTCCAGCGTTCCCCACGCTGTGAAATCTAACAAAGCTGTCAGAAGGCTCAGCGCAGCCCCCGTTTCAGACTCTCACTGCCTGATTTAGGAGCCTAAATATCAGAAACTACTTTGGAGCTGATCTTAATGGAAACTCATGGAACTCCAGCAAAACCCATGCATGTTCATTTCATGGAACTCTTAATGCTGAAGGTAAATACCATAAGCCTTGCAGATTCAAGATAGCTTTAACTGATTTTAAACTCAGTGGTGTTTAGCACAGGTATTCTGCAGACCTAGAGGTTGGTCTTGCCCATAGGTTGTATTGTCTGGAGCATCAGTAACGCAGGAAAAATTATAATAAGTGCAGGAATAGCAAGCTAAGAGCAGACCTGGTGCAGTAAGGGATTATAGCAGACATTCCTCAAGTTTATGAATTAGATTTAGGAGCTGAATGGTTACAGCAGATGTGCCAAGTTCAGCTAAGGAAAGAGATGTCACTAAGGTGTGTCACAAGGAGACAGAGCAGCCTTTCAGCAAGTTTACCCTGTATCTCCCTATTTCAGCCAGCCAACCCCTGTAGCTGTCCTCCCCAGGAGCTGTCACTGCCCATGTGTTTGGTTTGTGCCCTGGAGTGTGCAGCATTATTCTTGCAGGGACACCAAGAAGTTCTCTTCCATTGGCCCAGATCGTTGATCAAGCTTGTCAAGAGGCAGAAGCTTACAGGGATGCTGGAATTGTAAGTTTTGTTTTCCTTCTTCCTATGGCAGTCATTACACAAAACCACTTCTGCGTAACCAATATTTTAAATTGATCCTATACTTCATCAGAAGCATCCTAAACCACACAGTTTAGGGAGATCTTTAAATACAGATCTTTTGTTTCAACACAGTAAGTAGGCCTTCCAGATTACAAAAAAACCCATTAAAATAAGTATCACTTGAACCCAAAACAGTTTAAAAAGTTTAGATTCAAGTTGTACAATTCAAGTTGGTTGACCATCAGCTTCTAAGAGTCGAGTCAACTGAAGGGTAAGAGGAAAAAAAAAGGAAAGTGGACTGCAGCATGGATTGTTGGTGGCATGTAGAATGCTTCATCCATGCAGCCTGACAAGCCACCTGTATTTTTAGCTCTGTACAACAGTCTGGTTTCATGGAGTCCTGGAGGATTGCCATGTGCACAGCTGATACACTGCATCCATACCTCACCTGTAGGGTGCAGGATCACCCCACCTTTGTATCTGTACCAAAACAGCACAGATAATCCAGGGACTAAAAAAAATAAAGCTTAGGCCCTTCTCTGCCCTCTTTAACTCTTCAGGCCTCCAGCAGCAAATATGCCTCTGTTTCGTACATCCAGAGAAGGCCCAAAAGGCCATTCTCAGCTAGAGGCAAGAAGAGGCAGAATTGCACTTGGACCTTAAGTGCTGTAGTAATCTCTGTAGGTCAGTAGATTTTAACAGGGTGTGTGTCCTTTTGAAAGGTCAGGTATGTTTTAAACACTTCATTACACCTTGTCTAGGGGTGTGGATGTGCTTTTTCTCTGACCTGCTCACAGCATTGCGAACATTTTATGGTGGTGTACGAGGTTTGAAAATATCTTAAGTGATCAAGCAGTCACTGCTGTTTTTGGCAAAACTTAATAACAAGCAAGTTGAAACACTTTAATGTATCAACTGGAGGGATACTTTACAGAGGGAAAAAAAATTGAACGCAAGAGCTTAATCTAAATTGTAAAAGACCCAGGTCTTTTATATGCAAGACAAGTCACACGAAGGAGGTTATGGGCACAGCACTAGTAAGGCTAAATTAGGCAAGCATGCTGAGAGTAGAATTGTTTTGAAAGGATAAGCAGCATTGTGGTAGAATGGTGTTTACATAGGTGGGCTTCAGTGCCTCTGAACCAGATGAGCACATGCAAGATGTGCACCCAGTTAGAATAGTCTCTTAACTGCAAGTTGAACAGAACGAGTAAGTTTTCTTCCTTTTCATGCCAACTGAAAGAACAGGTGTGAAATAGTTCTGTTTGCTGTACTGTCACTTTATACTTTGTTACAGGGAGGTATAATGTGATTTGATCTATGTCAGAAGGGTGGCAAATGCTCGTCTCTTGTCTTCCTGTGTCAGAGGAAGTGGTTGCACAAGTAATCTATAACTCATAAAGCCATTGCCCCACATTCCACTGCCTGTTTACCCATTTCCCTTACATAATAGTTACACATTGAATCCTGTAGCAGCAGAGGGAAGACACCAAGTACACCTGAAGGTGAGGGAGGGTACAGAACCAGTTACTTCCACTGTTGGCCTGCACAAAGCTGGGGCAGCTTTAAGACAAGCTTTAAAAACAGTACTAACACAAATTTTTATTTTGGCTTTTAAACTTTGTCTTTTCAACAGTTGTAATAGATTCTGCATTTCCAGGTCTTCCTCTTCTCTAACCTTAAATATATTTTTAAACCTACCTGTCAGGTAGACAGATGAGGTGAATGCAGTCATTTCTCTACATATTTGGACAAACTCAGGGCTTAAAGTTATGTTTAGTTTATTTCCTGTAAAAGTCACTCTGCATTCCACAGCAGTCTTCATTCTAAAGGTCTGTACAGAATAGTGTTACAGCAGTATAACAAACAAATCCTTTATTAATGCTATAAATGTCAGAGATAATCAGGAGAGCTTCTGTAAGTTCAGTATGGTTCCCTCATGGTTTCTGCAATTCACTTCTTTAGTTTTTCCTGATACTTCAAGAGAAATGCAAGTTTTCATGATAAATATTTCAGGACCAGCTTTTTTTTCCCCAGCTTCTGCACAGAGATCACCACTCTTCCAAACTGTCCTGCTTTTGTAGTGGGAATATATTCGTGTTTCTTGCTCAGTATTCCAAATGAACTGTTAAGCTGTCTGTTTTTCTTGTGGAAGAAGAGCTAGAAAAACTTAAAGGTGTTTTTTTTTCCCATGGATGTTTCTACTGACAGTGTGTTTCCAAATGCTTTCTCCAAATGTAGCCTTTAAGAAGATATATAACCATTTGCTGCTATTAGATGTTTACGTATTGTCTTAAGTTGGTTGAATTACTGTTAACTTGGAAAAATGAAGTAAATGGTCTTGCTCGCTCCATATGCATTGCACTGGGAAGTAAATCCTGGTATATTCAGAGGAAGGTGACTTGTCTGACACATTGGCAGCTTAACATAATAAATATGAAAGATTTGTGATATTAGAGCACAGTAATGAAAACAAGTGAGCGCTCAGTTACGAAGCCATCTGTGCTCAAAATGTATATGCTTTGTACTTGTGTGTTGCTAAACAATGAAATTCCCTAGACAAGATTTTGTAAGCAGCAGAGTATGAGGCATTATAATCCCTCCAATTTGTACCTACTTTGGTTTAAGAAAGATGCAAAATATATATTCAAGTTAACTTTTATTAATTCCATTCAGCCTGGCTGGCACTTGCTTTCTAGCCAGAAAAGAGAGCACAAGTTGCCTCTGATTTCATTGGTAAGGATTATTTGACTACAGGTTGCTGTTTCCTAACTGTAGGTACCTGAATAGCTCACATTAAGAACGGTTGCTAGTATATGTTTTGCATTGATTTTTAAAAAAAAAAGTTTTAAGCCTATTACTGTTAGAACTACAGTTATAATTGGAATTCCAAATGCTTAGAATTTAATAACAATCAAGACACAATAACCTAGTATTCCTGTATGGAAGAATGTAGGTAGTTATCACTTGGATTACAGAGGTGAACGTTTCAAATCTTAACTATATTACAGTAAAATAAACCAGCAGACAAACCTCCCCACATCTGCCTCCTATGGTATGTGCAGGAAAACATGGGATGGTTACCTCTGTTAAGGCAGTGATCTGCTCTGGAGTTGAGTTTTTAAAGGAATTGTTGGGAAGCTGTGCTTAGATACAGCAATTAAATGCTCTGCAAAGGCACTGATTTTCTTTATAAGGGGCACATGTCTATGGTGGGGGAAAAGCTGTAATAGTCTTAGTACACACCTGAGCCTGTAGAATAGCTGCTGCAAGCTCCCCCTTTCCTTCCTGCAGGACGGAGGAGGGCTGTTGAGCTTGCGAAGGTGTGTGTTGGTGTGCACATGTTTGCAGGTAAAACCTTTCTGTTGGGGGAAACACTGGGGTTAAAGTTGTCCTGGGGAAAAGTTACATCAGGTCTATGCTGAGTTAAAACTTCTATGACTGTTGCACCTGTTGTGGTTTAAAGTGTTGTGGCTATTTTTGAGGCTTTTCTTCTGTGGTACCTGTGGGGCTGAAGCGTTTTATGAGGTTGTTCCTATAAGTGGAATAAAGCTAAGGAAATTACTTCTCTATATAATCAGAGAGCTATTTAAATGACCTATTTTTCAGAAGATAACTGTGATACAAAGGGCACTTTGCGCATATGTAGCACTTCAGAAGTAATTCAAACTAAAAAGGAAATATGTTGTTTAAGAATTACTTATAATAAGGCTATTACATATAAGCAACACTTAAGTTATCTTAATATTGAATGGTAAAGGAACACAAAAGGTATTTGCTGGAGTTTTGTCTCATACTATCTAAATAAATTCTGCTTTGGAGGATATAAGGCAATAGCTGTTTCCATAGACTTCTAAACTATAAGCTTAAGTTCCAAGAACTTTAATTTAGCATAACTGTTTTTTTCCCCCATTTTAATTAGCTGTCTGATAGTACAGAAGTCTGTCTTATATACATATCAATTCAGTAAACACAGAAATCTGTGGTGTCATATCTTTATATAAAATGTAAAAGAAAGCTTTGACTTAATGCCTCTATAATTCAGCTTTCTGTATTGCAGAACATATGTTGTTCTTTTTTTAATTAAACAAAACAGACTATGCAAAAGAACATAGTCTATCAGATGGTACCAAAAGAATAACATGTTATTAAGGTACTACCAAAAGTATTCACTGTAATTGTGGACCTTCAGGCCATAGGAAGAGACAGTTGCTGAAAAGTGAAGATAGTAAGTTTGAGGCAGAAGAGAGGAATTTTGGAATCCTCCAAAATGCCTGCATTTTGAGCTGGAATTCAATCAGATACTTGTTATGTGTAGTACTATGGCTAGGGTTTTTTATAATTTACTGAATGAATTAATTCATTAATGTATCTAATGGAATTATTGGCTTTATGCAAATCTTGAACTATGAAAGCAGTAGCAACTCACGGAAAGCTCAGTTTCACTGTGGAATTCTGCCAGCCCATTCTCTTGCTTTTTTGGCTGCCATGAGGCACTTTGGGAGATGAACATTTGAAGTCCCATTCCCAGTTAACTTTCTTCCTGTGTGTCCTGTTGAGGTTGATTCTTGGTTGACTGAAAGCCTGGGGCTTCTGTTTTGCAGATCCTAGATCCTAGCTCCTGGCCCTTATGATAAGCTTGGAGTTTCCCAGATACCCAGATTTTGGTGAAGTCTGCCAAGTAGATCGTTCTTGAGCCAAGGGCTTCCAGGTTTTGTGGTCCCAAGGAAGTACCTGGGTTTGATGGTTCATTGCATTTTTTGAATTTGTGTTGTTAAAATATTGTAGTTCTGCATTAATCCTTTTGCCACATTCAACTAGTGACCAACTTTGCATTCTTGCTTAGCCTGACCTAATTATTTATGTGTAGAGAGGGCAAAAGACCATGGGATTTCTCTTTCTTTTGGTACACAAAGGATTCTGTAGTTGTGCTTGAGGTGCAAATCATTTGGTCACTTCAGTTTTGTTGGAACAGCCCTGACCTCAGTCCAGAGGAACTGACTGAAAACTGGGTTTTGTTAGGACAGGTTGGCATCTCTGTCACATGGCTACCTCCCATCACAGGTACAGAAGTGTGGGTGTTACATATTGAACTGGACGTAGAAACAAAGTCGAGGACAGATATTTTGGTTGGTTGTCATGTCTGGTTTTCCTAATTCAGGTTTTCTTGGACTGGAATTATGTAATTAAATATGTTGATGAAGCACCAAATAGTGCATAGGTCTAATGTGAAGTGCTCATCATAGCAGGTCACCTTTTCCATTAATAGGTTGTGTCCCTTTGTTTTTTTAGGGAACATGTATTTTCTGTGTTTAAATATTCAGCTCTAAGTAATTTGGTGAAGGCAGCTGTGCCCTGGTGCACTGAAGATCTGCGTGTCGTGTGCTTGGACTGACCATGTTGTTTCATCAGATTGTTTCCATTCTCAGTTCTCCCCATCCTCTGTGTTAGGTGTTCATTTACGATGTCTGTGGCTTAGCCTGTAATTCAGCCATTAAAGGCTGACTGCATTTTATATACTGTCTTACCTGCCAAAAGGGCTTCTACACTACAACAGAGATTAGAGAAGCATTACATATGAAAGTTTATGAAAAAAGAAAATATTTTTTCTTTGTTTCCTCTTCCTCATTCTGTGTTATTATTAACCAAGCTGCTATGTTTAATCTCTAGTTGTATTCCCCTCCTGCCCCAAATGTTGTTTTTTTCTATTCTGGTTCAGTTACAATAGCTTTGAAACGTAGAGCTCTCATTTTAAAGGATTAAGATGTGTGATAAGACTCCAGAGAGCAGAATTTATTTTCTATGTGTGCAGTTAGTTTGTCTATTAAAGTTCTTGAGTTTTTAGAATGAAACTCATGAGAAATGTCTAGTTTCTTTTAATATTCTCGCTGTGAATGCAAAATACCAGGCCTGGAATATGTTTCAAGGCTATACTTTTACTTTTGGTATTAGTCCTTGACAAAATTATATATGATTTGTTGTTGAAAACTTTCTGGTATACAGTGGTTGGAAAAGTGCATGGTACCAGGTAATGTACAAAGATTTTCAATAAATTGCATAAATTATATTAGCAGAGTATTTTATCATCACTTCAGTGTTTGCTAGGATTATGTCCATGTGGAAGGAGAGGTCTAATAGATAATAAATAGCAATATCTTCCTTCCAGTAATTTCAAATATGGAATGGGAGAAATATCAATAGTTAATACTGTGGTATTAGGCACACTACAAATACACACAATAAACAAAAAATTCCTTTATTCATCCAAAATAACACTTATTTTCTGACATTAGTTGAATTGAAAATTGCCCTGATTATCTCCAAGTCCTCAGTTATCCAAATATACTCAATATCCTGTATTCCCCTTGGATAACTGAAATTTGACTTTACACTATTTTTAATGAAGTATAAGATTTAACTCATTTGCCCATAGCTCACATTTTAGGATGGATCAAAGGAAACCAAATTGATGAATGCATAATTAAAACCACATTTGTCTCTCCTCGTGATTTCCCTGCGAACACCACGCTGTTGATGAAAGCGCTTTTCCAAGTGGTTGTGCGCATCGAATGCATCGACACAATTTACTGCAGATAATCCTGCCTTTGAAGGAAGACCTTTAAACCTGTGCGTCCCTTCATACAAAACAGGATGAAGGTAAACTAGCCACGTGTTTTAAGTTCCTTCTTTGCGCGGTGTGATCGTATTTTGGTCTAACGATCTCCGCAGGATGGCTTGATCGTAGAAAACATGCACGACCTCCCGTACACGGTGTGTCCTGGGCCAGAAGTCACTGCGGCGATGGCGGTGGTTGGTGCCGCAGTGAGACGGAGCTGCCCCCGTCTCCCACTGGGTGTCCAGGTCCTGAGCGCTGCAAACCACCAGGCGATAGCAGTGGCTCTGGCTGCAGGTAAATAGAAATGACTCAGCGGTTGTTACCGTCGTTTGCCATGGCATTTACCCTCCGCAAATTGCGCATTGTACTAACATAGATACCATGAAAAATGAGACATGAAAAGCTCACTGTACCCTGAAAAAGCAGAAATTAGATTTTTGAGAAAGATGCCTGCTTGATTGTAATAGATGATACTTGTGCACTGCTTCAGTTGGAGGCAGCTGAAAATCCCAAGGCCGCTGCAGCAGCTTTCTAGGTGAAACCTGTCTAAATGTAATGATTAGTTTAAACCTACTCATGTCTAAAAGCCACCTTTGGTGTAACTCTATTTACTTCGGTTAAATTGTGTTTGAGGATCAATTTAACCCACCGTGGTTAAGCATCCTGTTTCAGCATCTAATTATATGTTGTTGCTACTACTGTTATCCATTAAAACTTAAAGTTTTAACTTTAATGAAACTTAATGAAAACATTACAGTTTTCATTGTCTCTTTTTAATGAATGGATGGAATGAAGCTTTGTATATAATAACAAAAAAATGAGTGTACATATAGCCAAACTACTTAAATTGCATTTGGGGGAATTAAATATAAATTAATCTATCTTTATTGCATGAATCCTAGACTTGCTAACCTTTCTGCTCCTATTGCTTACCGAAGTAATTTTAGTTTTTCATATGTAACATTCTGTGATGTAAAGATAGGGGTTGGCTTAATGTGGAAAGTTTGTACTTCCTAAATTCACAAATTGAGGGTTAATGCATGTTTTTTTGCCCAAATTGCTTATGTGATTGCAGTAAGGTTGCACATTTTTGAGTGTAAAAATTTTATAGAACCAGGCAGAAGATGCTGGTGTTAACTGAAAACCACACTTCAGGTAAAATATCTGCAGTGGTAGTTTTAATTATGCTGAATATATTCTGAAAGGTTCTTAGTAGATGTGTTTTCATCTTGGATTTGTTTTGTGTGCTTTAAAATCGGAAGTTGCCATTTTCAAAGCTACTTGACAAACTGACAAAACCTGATTTTTATTGCTGCAGCAGAACCTATATGAAAACCTAAAATAAAAACGCTAACAGAATCCAGTTTGTTTTTGGAGATTGCATTCATGTAGGATACTTGAGGGACATAGGTGTTTGCAAAAATATTACACACCTTATTTTTAAAAGCGGTGGTCAGATTGTTAATGAGTTATGCATCCTTCGAGGAGCAAAAATCATCGCTAAATAAGGGATATAGTGTGGGAACAATATATTTTTCTTCTCGGCAATTATTAATGAGGGAGAGAATTCCTGGGGGGCTTGGGTTTTGCTCAGCTCTACTACTGTTCTGCACTATTTGCTCTGTAACTGGAGGACACCAGCCAGGAAGGGCCTGTGTTTAATGCATTTCATTGCACTTCTCTAAAAATGATTGTCTCAAGTTCACTGAACAGGAAAGCCAAAAAAAAAAAATCACTTTAAGCAAAATCATAGTGAAGTGAGTGCTACTTTGTAGGCAGCAAATCTCTGAGTAGTTTTTCTGTGGCGACTTAGTAGTGACTTTAATGTCAATACAATTTTAATAGGTGGATATTAATAAAGCAAGTCCTGGGTGCTTTCACTACAAAAATAACTTGTTAAAGGTGTTTTAGCTAAAAAGCATATGCAGCATCTTCTACTATGACTACTATGCAGCCATTTCATTTTCCCTGTGGAAATTCCTGTCTTTGGTAGAAATAACTGCCCTGAAGAGAACCACACAGGGAATTTATAAATGGTCTCTAGGAGAAGGTAATGATTTTATTTTGTAAAGGGCAGGGGAAAATCAGCAGGTTTACAGTGTGACTAGGAGCTCAACTTCAGCAACATGTGGTTATGCTAATAAATGTGTTGTGGGTAGCCAAATAGTAACAGATGAAATTACTGAATTTTCCCAGCAGCTTGGCAAGGTATTGGATAGATCTGAAAATAACAGTAATAAATCAGAGGATGAGGCATCTGAGGAGGTCGAGATTTTCTCTTTTTTTTCATTTAATTTAGTTGTTTAGGAAACATTTATTTATTCAATTAGGCATTAAAGGATAGAATGCCAGCAAAATTGTGTTTGTGCTGGGTGCTTCAGCAAAGGTGTGGGGCAATGATAGGAAAATAGTGGGGGACTCACTTTTGAGAAAGAGATAAGCTCAAGTTCTTTGAGCAGGCTCTGCTGGTTACTTGATTCCATGTTCATAATGTAATGTTAAAGTTCTGCTTATTAGGTTTCATTGGAGACTTCCTGTTCTTGTTTTCCAATGAGATTACTAAATGTTTTGTTCCCATGGAAGTCAGAAATGGGACTGCCTAGTAACTATTCAGCAGCTATTACTTTTCAACTTGCCAAATGTGAAAGTACGCAGTAGTATCATTCTCACAACTTTATGAGCGTAAAAATGAATTCATTAGCGGAATCTGATTATGGCTTCATAAAACAGAAGGATAATGATATGCTGCCTGCACCTATTACACTTGGTTAAAATTTGTGTTATCATGGCCTTCAAAAACCCAGATCAAGAGTGCAGCCTTGTTAAACTAAGTACTATACTAATATTCAGTAAAAAGTCTTAAATTACTACATTAAGGAAACACAAACCAAGCAAACATGAGCAAACATGTAAGCAGTGACCTTAATGAAATTACACAATGAAGAGCTCTGGTCCTGAGTTAAACATTGATTGCTGTGAAAGGGTAACATGTCTCTAGACCCGTCAATAGTCTTATGATTAGAGAAACAATTTTTCTTATTTAACTCTGAATTGTTCTGTAAGCTTGGGTGTTGTAATGGAACCTCTAGGTTTTGTTCCAGATGCAGAATTCAATCAGGATGTTTGCAGTATGTTTATTACCCGATGTCTACAAACACCTGTAGCTGTACTTGTGGCACACTCTTGTCTTTGGATCCTGAGAATATCCCATGCTTTTCAGCTGCTAATCTCAAGGCACAGGACAGCTTGCATTTCATTTGGCATCCATCTGTGATGTTTCTTGTTAGCTGGAGTCCACGTTGCTAAGCAATACAGGCTCTTCTCTATCAGGCATAAGCTTCTGCTTCTGCAACTTCAGGGCTTTGAGAATGAAACTGAAGTTTTAAAATAAAAAGGCACCTTGTCATTTGGTAAATAAATTTTCAAGATCATTTCTGTTTGTATCTGAAACGTGCTAAGGTGGTGCCTCTGTTGCCTAAACAGCTCTCTGGTGGGTGGGACTGCATTCTTGATGGCTGCTTCCACATGCATTGCTTTCCTTGGTGTGATGTCAGCTCTAATTAAACGTGCAGCTGATTCCAAAGCTGGAGCAGCAACAGAGCTTCAGAAGGACTTGGAAGAGCCCTCTAAAGCAAACTGGAATAACAGCAAAACTGCACAAGATGAGCGCAGAGCTTCTGCGCAGATGTTAAGTGACAGGTGAAATAAACTTCAGGGCTATGAAAGACTTGTGAGAAGAGGGGAATCCAATAAGGGAGTCTGGATTCAATCTTGTGCCTCACAACTGTGGGCTTATTACATTATGGTCCAAGGCTTCAGTATTACAACACAGATATTTCAAGGCTGTGTAGGGGGTTCCTGGTAGTCAATGAATGGCCTGTGTGAAGTCATTCCTATTCATAATCTTCCTCTTAGATATCTATCCCACAAAACCTTCCTAGTGCCTAACATTAATGAATATGGTGGAACCTGTGTTGCTAAGACATGGTAGAATTGATGGTCAGAGTAAGTGTGGAGTACAGTGGAAAATGTTTCACTCTTCCCAAACCTTATCTTTTTGTACCTTTGGCACAGCTCTACAAGTAATTTATTGATGTGGTGCTGTGTAGAAAACTTGCTACATTCGGATGGGTTGTGTTTCCGGCTGTGTTTTCATGCCCGATTTCCTAAAGAAAGATGACAATGCTATTCCTCTGTTTTCGTGTCTTTGATGGTTTTTGACCTGATGGCCGACTTGAGGCGCATTTAACAGGGCACGGAAGTGATACAATGAAAGAGTTTTTGGAAAGAGGGAAGAGATGTAAGTTAATGACCCTTTTTGGAGAGAAAACAGATTGTTAGGACAAAGGAGCTGTGCTTGGACCTACCTGCTCCTCTGTCAGCGTGTGCCCACTGGCACGTCAGGGCAAGAGGCAGGGCAGGGTGTGCAGCTGCATGTTCTGAGCCACGCAGGAACAAACTGAGAGCTGAGGAAGAAGGGAACCACAGGGATAGGGAGAGATCGGAGCTGAAAGTAGCAAGATGGAAAGAGGTCAGAATATGGGTGAAAATAAAGCATGTAAAATTTGTGGAAAAGTGACTTTGGTTAGTCCTAGAACATGTGAAAGAACTTGTGTTGGGATCAAATTAAAAGGGCGGTAAGGGGAATTTTTGTTTGGGTTTAGTATTTCTGTTTTCCAGTCTTTAAAATACTGCTTTTATTGTTTTCAGGTCTTGATTTTATCCGGGCTGAAGGGTTTGTGTTTTCTCATGTGGCTGATGAAGGGATTATAAATGCCTGTGCAGGTGACCTGCTACGATACAGAAAACAAGTTGGAGCAGAGAACATTCAGATTTTTGCTGATATTAAAAAGAAACATAGGTAAATATAAGCAATATTTTTTTGTAAATATGAATATAATTATGATCTTATATTTTTCCCCTTTTTCTGATTATTAGTGCCAATTTAGTGTCAGGACCATTAATGATATAGGGAGTTTATTATTTAAACAAGGTCTTGCAGTGCTATTAAGGGATACAGTTAAAGATAAATCTGCACCTCTAAGTTGCTGGTTGCTCTGTCTGTGAAGTTTGTAGTTGTTTAACCTCTAGGATTTAAAAATGCAGATTGTAAAAGTCTTGCATCTGGTATTAAGTGAGATTTTATACATTTGTGTATATGCCTATTATGTGTAAAGAAATTTTATTTCTGGAGGTTATGCATCTAAGGTTATTTTTTAGTCATGTAAACATCCCAATCATAATATTTTGGCATTTTGAAAATCTTTCTTCTCTTTTCTGCCAATAATACTGATTTCTTCTACTTAAATCAGTGCTGTCTATGTACAGGTTATGTTCTATGATTATCAAACAGAAGGAACTTATGACAAACAAATCCAGTTTCTTTTCTGCTGCTACTTTATCTTACCTGTCACATGGTACTTTCAGCAATTTAGATGTCACTCTTTCTTTTTTTTTTCTCCAGAAGAATTGCTCAAGTGCTATGTATTATACATTCTAAATAACCTAATTGAAATGTTTGTGTGTAGTCTGTGAGTAATCATGAGAATAGCCAAGTCTGGAAGATTTTAAATATATAATAAGCAAGTAATAAATTTCAAAATAGAAAGTAAACAATGCAATGTGGTCAAATGAAGCTTTTCAGGTATTTTCAGAGTGTTTTCTTTCTAATGATTTTTGATATATATAAATAAAATACATTTCATTAGACTTTTCTGTAAAAGAAATTGATTGCATCATATCACTTTTTTTTTTTAGTCTTGACAACTGGTGAATTGATATTTGGATTATACTTCCCACTGCTCAAAGGGTTTGCTTTTTAAGAAAGGAAAAGAGATTGCTGTTTCAGGCAGATTCATAAGCTCAGAAGAAAATGTTGTTGGTTGAGGTTTTTAATGTAGAAAAATACACCTGCCACTGAGATCTGCTATGCTCCTGTTCTTTAAATGAGGAGAGACTATTTTTGTAGTCTGCTTGCTGTGTTGCAGCCACCTTCCATGTGCTAGTTTTAGGATGCCAGCTACTCTTCAGCCCTTCTTCAGTGTCGTTGTATGTGTTGGGTGCTTAGGCCTGCCTTTCTCCAGCATCAGAAAGGGAGTGACTTCCTTTTCCGTACACTGGCACATGTGCTGCCTCTGAATATGGCCAGATCACGCCCTCTCCCAAGTGTTGTCCATGCAGACTGATCCATGAGGAGGTTGGTGCCTTCACCACTCAGCAATGCAACATGCTGGCTGTAGCTGTTTTTTCCTGTTTAGATGGAAATACAGAAACGACAGTCAGATGTTGAACCAGCAATGGCTGGAATTCCTTCCAAGTGTAGGGCTGTTTAAATTAATAGCTGCTATTGCTATAGGTTTCAAAGTGTGTCACCCATACATCAAAGCCTGCTGTTGAACAGCTGGGTTGCAGGTAATTGATGCTTGTAATTGCTGTGTAAGATGATTCCTGTGATTATATCATAGGTAATAACTGTACTTTCAGTTAGTTGGACTTGTACAATGACGTGGAGGCTGTTGATTCTGTTGTCGGCAGCAGGATCTGATTTATGAATGAACATCCACAGCTCCCACTTGAAGTCAGAGAGCTCTGTGTGCTCAACATTTCTGAAACACAGGTGCTCGACGTGTAAGCAGCCGTCTCAATTGACACTCGGTGGCTCGCGCTCAGCAATCACTCTTTAGAGACAGGAGACCCAGAGCAACAGGCCCATCAGTTCTGCTCCCCTGATGGAAGTGGTTGTTGAGGTTGGTTTTTAACTCTTGCTCGGATTGCGATATTACTTCCCAATTTAAACCAGGGCACTTGCCCTCCCTCGCAAAGCCCTGCCTTGGGTCGTTCTGACGGAGGAAACACAGTCTAGATTGCAGGATGTGGGTAACAAATGTGTGCTGGCAGTAACCAGGGTCCTGCTGTTGCAGTGCCCACGCCCTGACGGCCGATGTCGGCGTGGCCCAGACGGCCGAGGCTGCCCAGCTCTTCCTGGCCGATGGAGTGGTGCTGACCGGCACAGCCACGGCACTGCCTGCGGATCCCCGGGAGCTGCAAGGTGAGGGATGTCACACAAAGCGTGCCCGGCAGGCACGGAACTCTGAATTAATGTAGAAATCCATATATTTGCTTCAGGGGAAATCTGTACGTTCCTTAAGGAGGGTGGAAAAAAGAGGAAAGAGAAGAAACTCTTCACTGTGGGGTTTGGTTTTATGCAGCTTGAGGTGCTGTTCAATTCAGAGTGGCTGTGGTGTGTTTCTAAACAGCGCTTTGGCAGGACAAAAATTACAATTATTTCAAGCTTTTGTATGATGCTGAAGCTTAAATGAACAAAAAACATCTCTGTTTAATTCCTAAAACGTCCTAATATAAGAAAAAGTTACTTTATAGCTTTATTGGGAATCTAACTAACTATGAATCTTTCCATTGAAGAGTTAAACATTTTTACCTTTCACAGTGAAAATGAAAGTCCTGCAAGGAAAGGGGCATTTTGATAAGGCAGCATTCCAAACCATAATACCAGGGAAAGTACTGCTTGGAAGATTGTCAGAAAGAATACAAGTTCATTGGAAGATAGGAGGATATTAACATCAAAATAATTTTTAAGTGGTGTGGACTTCTTATCAAGGGAGACTCATTTGACATCTGAGTTCTGACCTTTGCAGAAGTGCTATGATTTTTCATATTTTTATATTGGCATAAGTTTGGGCTGTCTTCATGAAACTGTATTGCTCCCATGCTAGAATTAAAGTTCGATCATGGGGACATTTAATTTTCATCACTAATTTTAATTTAGATTAATGGCTTGAATTTGAATGTCTCACTACATAAAGTAGAATGTGTATTTTTAAGGTTTTCCTCTTTCTGACATGCTCTAACTAAGGGAGTTTTCAAGTTCCAGTGCAGTGTATTGTATTCAACTTTTGTTAACAGATCAGCATGAAAAACATACTTTAATTGCCATAGATAACCTGGACCTCAAGCACCTTTTTAAATAACATGAAATCATTCGGTGTTTTCAGGGTTTTATACATATCATACATGCTTAAGAGCATTTAAAATGAATGTTGATACATTGAACAGGTTATGATGAAAGCTAAGCATCCTTTAGAGACTGCAAAATTTCCGTAATCTAGAGCTCCAGACCTGCTTGCAGTTAATGTATTAATGCAGATTAAATCATTAAAAAAAAAAAGATAAGTCTTTGGGCAAAATCCTAGGTTAAATTCTACTTTCACATATGTCTGTGCAACCTCCGCTGATTTTGTGCATCAGCAAGCAAAACCTGACCTGTAGGCCCAGAGTTTTTTTGTCACAGGACTTTCAATCAGAGTACCATGGCTTCTGCTTTTCTTTCATGTGAACAAACATGCCAGTCTCTGTCTTGTTCTCCTTCTGGGTCCAAAGAACAAAATGAATCAGAGTTGGCAGCTGTAATGAAGTACACATTAATTTTGTGTTTGGATTTGTGTTATGAAAGCAAGAGTCTGCAGATCATGGGTTTATTTTACTTAGATCACAGCGTTTTGGATGTTAGCAGGCCCTCTCATGAGAAGGATGTTGTCTTAAAACAGTTAAGAGAATAACTTAAAAATCAATATTCCACAGTATAAGGAAATGACAAATTAGGCATATCTATGTCAGGAGATTCTTAAAAGGGATCAGATCTACATGCTACAAAGTTGGTGTTGATGTGAGGGAAATTTTGCATTTCAGGAATTTATGCAGCCCTGGAAGTGCTGTATTACAGTGATACACACAATTGGGCACCTTTCATCACACTGCAAAGCATCTCTTGAAAGCAGAACCGAGAGACAGATGAGATTTTTGTCATGTCTTTTTTTCAGCTTTGTTGTGCGGTAATACAGAAGTGGTTTTGCCTTTGTGTCTTTGTGTGGAATTGACTGATTTGTGATGGGCTGTGGGAAGTGTTTCCCTGTCAAGCCAGAGAACTGTGCTTGTGCTTTGTGTCGCTGCCTTCTCATAGGCAGTTTGCAGCACCTCTCCTCGCAGAGGCTGGCAGGCTTTGCTCCGGGGCTGCCCGGGCACACCAGGGCACCAACGGGCGATGGAGTATGAGGTCTGAAAAGCAGACTTCAGATTGTTAAGGAGCAAGAATTATAGCTGAGAGTTTTCAATTGCAGTTCTTTAACAAACGATCTTTTAATTTAAGAGGTTGTAGAGGTTTGTTCCAGTTTGCTGCCTTGTGGAATGTTCTTTGGTTGGAGTGTGTGAACCTACCAGATTTTTGCCTTTGGATATAACTGCTGCAATACCTGCTTTGCACTCAGTCTCTATTTTAAGTGACCAAAGCTTTGTGTAATGACTGCTCAGTTATCTCTTTGCACAAAGCAAAGTGCCTCAGCTGAGTAACCAGTGGAAAACAGGTATATAATGAAATCCAACAGCTGGCTAGGACTGTCACCTCCTTAATTATTGTTCATAAAAGGGGCATCAAGACTGATTCACCCTCTCATCTTTTGATGGTCAAAATAGAGTCTGCTGCCTTTGTGGTACCCTCAGAGATAAACAGGAGACGTGAGTGATCAGTACTTTTTCTAAGCCCTAGATTTAATGGCAGAGAACAAGTCCTTTGAATTAAAAACCAAAAATGTGTTTCAGTGGAGCATTACCATAAACATAGTGTTGTGTATGGTACAGTGATCACTGCAATGAAAAAGCTGTTAAAGAAGAGTAGTCGAGCAAGTTATTGGCACAGTGGTGCTTATTTTTACGCCGCTCTTCATCATTGTTTTCAAGCTAGGAGCATTTGGCCTTTATTTCATGAAACTTGTGCATACCGTAGTTCAAATGCTTTCATTGTGCTTTGCAACCAAGCACTATTTCGTTGGATTTTATTAAAGACCTCTCTGCAGCTGTGCTGCCACAAGAAAGAGCACAGTGCCCTCTAGTTACAGCCCATTGAAACAGAGAAACGTGCGAGTTGTGTAAACTTCAGTCTTGTTACTGTAACATCACAAAATTGTCTCCTTTTTCTCACTGCGTCAAAAAAAAAAACAAAACAAAAACAAAAAACCACAAAACAAACAGAAAAAGAACAGCCAAGAAAGCTGAGAGATTTAAAGCAAAGCTCTGTGTTTAGAGACATTTTGACAGTGACTGAATATTGCCATACGAAAGCACATCTCACTGCTGTTGCTTTATTTTCTTTTACAGGTTAGAATTTGTATTAACACAGCCAATAGACAAATCACCACCTACTAATCAACTTTAGGCTTGATGTGCTTGGAAAGGACTTAAAAGTAGCATCTGTAGCATTCCTAATGAGGTAACGCAGTCTCACTGCACACTGAGCACTCCCTTTGCCGTTCTTCACGTTGTCAGTCTGAATAAATCTCCAGCACGGGAGATGTGTGGACTCCATGTGTCATGTGTGGATCACAGCAGCAGTTGGATACCTTGCTACTTTGGAAAACTTTTGGGGTGTTTTAGACTTTCAGATCAGTGTCAGGGATTTTCCCTTTGCCTAGTGGGACTGAGTCTTTGCCTCAGACCCGTGTGAACATGCTCTGTTTAATTATTTGGCTCTTTGTTTTTCCTGGTGATGTGAAATAATTATGAATTCACTACCTGGTAATGTGCCTTACACACTTGTCATAAAAACAAATATTGACTTGAAGCCCAGTTCCTCTGGGGATACACTGAAGTACTGCTGCACAAATCTATGGTCAGTTGTAGCACTCTAATTTCGCATTGGTATCAGTATAAAGCACATAAGATATTTCTAAGAGCATAAAGATATTATACAAAAAAAAAATCTGATTTTTCTAGAAGAGAATATCAGTAATCATGCTATAAATAACTAAAACCGAATTGTTTTGTCGCTGTAAGCAGAATGACTAAGAATATCAAATATGCATAGAAATAACTAAAGTTTCAATCATATAAGCATGATCCATCTGATCTGTTTTACATTTTCAGGAAGGGCTGTGTGGAATGGTTTCATTTTTGTGTAAAAATGTTTTAAAGAAGAGGTTATTGTTCCTAGATGGAAAAATGGTAGGGCATGTGACCTAAAAAGAGATTCAAGAGCATTTTAATTGATCTCCTTTCTTCAGTGAAGTAGGAAGGTGATAAATAATTAGTCTTCCCTGAAGCATAATTAATAAGTTAGGCTCCTGATGAAACTTCATTTAAGCAGTGTTTTGAAGCAGACTTTTATTTGTTGCATATGTGCTTTCAGCTAGTTACCGCAAGCTTATAACCACCTTACATCAGATAATCACCAATTAAGCCAATTTATATGTTTTTAAAGGTCAGAAATAATGCCTCACAATGTTTCTCTAAAGGCATGAAGCATCTGGCCCTATAAGTGACTCTTAGGATGGTCAGTTTGAAATGAGAGGATGAGAAGGATTCTTGACCTGGGCTTCCTTCCCCTCAAGCTAGTGCTTACCCAGATTCTGCAGCAAATGCTGTAATAACACTTTATTTATCTATGGGGCACCTTTCCATGCTCAAAACAGCCATCCCTTTTTGGTTTTATTCCAAAAGACGTGAACGCTGGTAACTGAGCTGTGGAGCAGTTTCTGCACAGTCAGGTCTGTGAGAACACACATGTTTCACAGTGAATGTGCTCACCAGGACCATGGGCTCACCAGGACCCCTGTGCCTGGCAGACGAAGTGGCTCTATAATATTTTGAGCCTCTTTTTTTCCTGTTTCTCCTTTTGGAGCTAGGTAAAAGGTCAGATGATTAAATAACACTGTATATAGGAAAAATAAGTGGCTTTTTTGTTCCATGACATTCCTAATAGTGATAACGGCCACTTCTCTTTCTAGCTTTTGATTTCTGGAACGCTGTTTGGAGCCATCACTGCTGTCTGTGTGATCACAGCTGTTTTTCATACAAGCAAATATATGAAGTGTTTCATAGAACATAATGTAAAAAGTGAGATTTTTTTTTCTTAACAGCTGTTTAGAGCTAAAGGTGTTTTTTCTAGAGAATTTGTTTAATTCTGTAGTAAAGTAATAAATACTGTGATCATGAATTTCTTGATACCTTTTTTGTTGAAAAACTAGGCAAATTGAAGTCTTTATCAACAGAGTTTCAAAGACAGGGTTTAACCCTAATTTTGGTTTTCTTCTCTCTTCAGAGGTTAAGCACGCTGTGAAGATTCCTGTGCTGATTGGGTCTGGAGTGACTCTGGAGAATGTGGGGAATTACTTGGATGCAAATGCTCTAATAATTGGTTCGTATTTCAAGAAAGAAGGTTATTGGGCAAATGCTGTTGATCCTGACCGAGTAAAGAAATTTATGGAGCACATAAGTCCACGGAGAGAATGAGCTTGTCACTAACCAGTATGTGCTTGTGTGTGTGTAGAAATGCATTACGGTACACTGCACGGAATTAAAGCACAAATGTGTGGCTGAATGGTGAATAGCATCAAACAAAAATGCACATCATCTCCACAACTAGCTGGGAAACACGGTGACACTTTGCAATGAACTGGTGCTCTGATGTTTGTTTGTAGGCAGCACGTTTCTGTGGTGCTCAAAGCCATCATCCGTGCAAACCCAGTCCTGAAGGCTTGTGTGATATATCCGCTCCTATAACTGAAATGCTTGTGGAGTTTAAGAATCTATAGTAAATATTCCTCACAGGTGAGCTGAGTCCTGTTTTGCCTTTAAGTACAATAGGATGCCCTAAGTTTACAGCTAAAAGCATTGTAAATTGGACAAGTTAATTAGCCTTTCAGTTTTCCCTTCTGTAAAATGATAATAGTACCTACATCACACAGGGGGCTGTAAGACATAATGAATGAATGGATGTACAGCACTTTCATCTCTTCAAATGAAAGGCTCTTTTAAAGTTCAAGATCATTATTTTTTCATTAGAATTGTGCATTTATTACAAAAATGAAGTGATTGTATGACACACAAAAGTTTAAGATAATTGGGATATTGATTTACTTACAATACTTATTAGAGAATAAATGTAAATATTTAATTATATTTTAAGTAGAGTTGGAATTTAGTCAAAATGTTTTTGCAAAAATTGGAAATTTTAATAAAGGTTTATTATTTTTCAGCAAGTGCCTCCAGCTTGGTACCTCTTCAGACTAGTATTAGTGATGTTAAAAACTCTCAGGTTCCTGAGATATAAGTATGATAGAAACCTTTCTACCCAAGCTGACAGATAAACACAGATTTTCATTTTTCTTGTAAAATATAGAGGAAAAATATTAGTCTCCCTCTCACTGTGTATGTTGTAAGAGATTCCTCTTGAATTTGATCTTTCAGCTCTAAGAAAGAGTCAAAGAACCCAAAGAATACCTGTTATATCATGGCTGTATAAAATGTGGGCAAATGTTTTCATTCCTTGGGACTGAGAATGAAGTTTGTCCTCTGGGATCTTTCTCTTTCCTTTCTCTTTCCATTGTCTATGCATCAAGCTTCTGCTGATGCTAATGGAAGTTATATTTTAAATATCAAAGCAAGTATAAAAGCCCATTTTTGTGTCAGCTGGCAGAGTGCCCACTCTGCTCTGAACAAAAGATACATCCCCTCCTTCCAAAGGCCAGAAGATTTTCAAGAATTTTAGTTTTGTTTACGTAATGGTGATTCTAGAACATCACAGTTTGAGATTGTCTTCTCAGGTTTCTGTTTTCTGGGCTAGTCAGTCTCCCACATGACTCCCATCAAAAGCAATGGAATGTCTTTCGTGTGTTGACCTGCTGGAAAACAGATTCTTCAGACTTTGTGACAACCACAGCTTTTCTCCCTTCTCCTCCTAAACACACTGACAGTTTCAATGCACAGAAATCCTTTCAGGTGCCTGGTCATTGTGGCTGACACTGTTTTGTCGAAGTCCACGTCTACACAGGCATTTTAATCTGGTCCCAAACACTTGTCCTCACCGTTCCTCTGGTGCCAGCAGGAGCACTCCTGTGGCCTTATGGGGGTCAGGAATCTCATTCTAGCTGAAACCTAACCCAGTCTTGCACCAGCCACACTCATGGGAGTGGTGGGTAGAGAATTTAGCTCATCTTCCTCATTCCTGGCATCTGCAACTCTAACTCCAGGCTACGGGTGCAAAATTATTTAAGGATCATGAAGATGCCTTCTGAATCTGTCTTACACACATTCATTCAGCCACAGCTTATTTACCAGGTAAAGCATTGACCTGGTTTAGTTTTTAAATTCTTAGCCTGAGTAATGAGTGCCATTTTATGTCCTTCTCTACTGTGAGAAACACCACATTAAATAAAAAACCTAATTTAGGTACCAGTAATATTAGTGTGCTCAAATGAGTAAATGTGTTTGATCTTTTTGCATTTAGGACTGGTTTTGGGCCTTTCAGAAGTCGTATAGGTTTCCATACATCATTGCACAGAAGATTTAATGAAGGTTGTCCCAGCAGGTACATACTAATACAATTGTTGCCAATTTTGAAGGTTATTTTCAGTAAACCTGTAAGCTGGAAGGGCTGACATGCAAGCAATGAGCACTTGCCAGCCATAAGAAGAGTAAAATCCTTCAAGTAGTCAGCTGAAAACAAATGATACACTGCTTGTTCAGTGTATTGATAGTTGTTCAGTGATGATAGTTGTTTTCAAAGAAACGGGTGGCTGTTGTCAAAAGTCACATTCATCCCTGTGAGTGGGAAAATGTATTACCAGCGTGGTTTTTGAACTGGTTTCTACTTATTCCTAAAAACTCAGAAGTGCTTGAAACTCAAATGGATTTTCAGCTGAATAACAGGGCTAAGTGAGAACTTCTTCAGTGCTGTCTGCAGGGTGTAAAGGCAGTAATGTCATATGCAGCAGTTGTTTAAGGCAGAGGCCATAATGAGTTGGTGTAATACTCATAACATGCAATCAGTGCTGGAGACAGCACTTTCACTGTCAGGATTTCATTTAACACACCACTGTGTAATACTTGTGGAAGGAGGCCATAATTTGGGTCTGTCTTGCTACATGTGAATGGCAAGTGCAGAATTTAGGGAACAGAAGTAAAGGAAAGCTGATTTTAAAGCCCGAAAATGTGACTGATCGCCAGCTCTATATCATTCTTTGTGCCAAAAATATTTGTCTAGCAGCATAAAGCATCTGCTTGCCTGTTTCACCCAGATGCTGTAAGTAGAATTTGACCTTTTGTTCAGAAAGCATTTGAATATTTAACGTGAAAATATTAAGTTATCAGAAAGCCTGTCTCTTTTGGGAAGACTGTTCAATTTTTATACAGCGCAAGTTGTTTAAGTACTTTGGAGCATGAACAACTTCAGAGCAGAACAAAGCAGGCAGTGCTAATGTGTAGAAACGCCAGAAGTAAATAACAGCTGTTCAAGAAGACTTCTATTAAATATGTATTAATTAACTTGAAGTGCATCACTTAAATATGTGAAGAGATTATCTTATGTTAATTTACATTAAAACACACAGCACTTGTTAGCCTCATTACACTATCCTAAGTATAGCCTAAGCTATCACCTCATCTTACATTGAGTTCTGTTGGGTGTTGATTGCTTTCAATTTGCCCTTTTAAAATGTCAGATAGTAGCCTCCATTTCTTGTTGGATCTCTTCTTTCTCTCAGATTTTGCTCTTGCATGGTTACTGTTCTTACTTCTGTCTGTTCTGTGCTGAGCAGAAACAAAAACAACAATAGATTGTGAAAATATAACAGTAATTGCCCACCCAAACTTCATGTGTGGTTCCTGCTGTTAACTTATGACCCCAACAGGGATACCGTAAGTGTCCATTTTTGTAGCAAAATGACTTTGCGTGAAGATTCAGTATCACCTTTAGAACAGGAAAGATACCTACTACAATGGGGTCTCTTTAATGAAATTATAGGTAAATAAAACTCACTGGTAATAGACTTTGTGGTCTAAATCAATGTATAAATCTTCATAAACTCTCATTCTATCTATAAAACTTGAGTATTTTTATCTGTATTTAATATGACAAATGGATTTTTACTTGTCGTGGTGATGAGAATATATAAACTTGTAAGATTTATGGATAATTTTCAGATATTTTCTTAAATGACATTTTGGCAACTTACCCAGCGTCTAAGGTGTTCTTTTCATTCCATTATTTTCACTCTGCAGACTCCCTAATTACAACTTAGAGTCCAGTTCTTGTTTGCTGCACTTATTCCAATGCACTGCTCACTGTGGGAAGACTGAGGAATGTAAAGAACTTGAGGGCAAGTCCTAGCAGAGCAGGAAGGGCAAAGGAAACCAAAATATTTGGCTTTAGCAAAATTTTGAAGTCCATGACAAATTGCCGTGATGCATGGCTCTCCTGAGAGGAGTGAATGGGGATGTTGGTTGCAGTTTCAGGTTGTTTGCAGCCTCTTCAGCTAAGACTTTGTGAGTTTGCACCTGGGCTGTTTCCAAGATCATCCCTGCTGTTGTGTGCTTAGGGAGACGCTTTCTCCTGAGTGAAAGCTGATGTTTTGCAGGATAATTGTGGCAGTATGGGAGGTGATACCTGTTGCAAAATCTGGGCTTGGAATTCTCAGCTCCGTGGATCAAGAGCAGATTTAGATGTATATGTCTTTAAAAAGAAACCTTTAAAGATCACTTACTACCTGTGCCTTTGCGCTGACAGTGTTTGCTGTGCCGAGGAACTTGGAAGTTGAGTTTAGGAACAGAACTGGCCGTGGCTTTTTTGTTGCGCATTAACAGTGCTTGTCTCTGTGACCTAAAGGACGTATTTTTCAGAAAGGGTGGAGAGTTGTGCTGAGATATTCTTGTTCTGGGCTGAAATGCTGTGGTGTGTAGTAGAATTGACCACCCTTTTGGTGAAGGTATTTTTTGTAATATGAAACCTAAACCTTCCCTGGTGCAGCTGAACTAAAAGTAAGGCCAGATGGTTTCTAGTGAAATCTCGAGAGTAGTAGATGCTTTTTCACCCTAATCTTTAAATGCACAGATAATTTTCGGGAGAAAAAGGTGTTTCTGCAATGCAAACAGGAAAGCCTTTCACGTTAGGCAAAAGGGTTGCAATTCACAACATAATCTGTTTCTTTGCTTACAGTTTGGATCTCTAGAAGTGGAAGAGCTAAGGAGAGCCTAAGATGTTCCTTGTTAAACACTTAAGGATAGGAAAAGATGTGTGAGGGTAATTATCTTGATTAAAAAATTTGTTCATCTTATATCAGGTATTTTTCAAGGTGTCAAGAAGGGATTTGCTGATTTGGGCTGAAACTACTACTCCCTATCTATGTTTAACTCCTCTCCTTCCTGTCACTGTCAAATTTTCATTGTTCCACTAAGTAAATTCAGTGTCAGCAAATGTTAGTGCTTCACAGTTTCTTTTTTCAAAGGACGTCACTCTTCTTGAAATGAATGGGACAGAGATGCTGTTTGGTGCATGGATTACTGGGTTATTGAATGTTTTGTATATTAAAATGCAATTTTTGCTTCTGTCCTACCACCTGTGCAAAGGGAAATGGAAAATCCAGTGTAGGGAGTAGGAGCTGATGAATTGGTGGGCACTTAGGACCTTTTTATTACGTAGTGAACAACATAAAGTGTAAAAGTGTAAGTTAAGTGTACAAGAAACTTTATGTATCTAAATTTGCCAAATCTGATATGAAAAAAAGTGTTTATGAAAAAAGTAGTTTAAACTCAGAATTGTTTGACATTGTGCCACAGTCACTCTATTAAATGTGCCGTGTCATACTGCTGTCAGAAAGAGGTCACAGAACAGAGGACACTGAAATCCTATTTCATACAAATGTAGGAGGAATCTCAAATTCAGCAGTAAACAAGGATGAAAAGGAAGGCAGCGCAGTAAAGGCAAGAAAAGATGCTTAAGTTTCCTGCAGTTCCTGCCTCATTGTTTATTCCAGCTTCCTGCTTATTCAGTCTGCTTCTCAAGCCTTTCTTGTGCATATACATAGATTATAGTATGCAGAAGACTAAGAATAAGCTGAAGGCAGAAACTGACTTAATGAAGACATTCTTGTGAGAGAGAAAAGATTTTGTTGTCCACAGATGCACAAAGAAAAATAGAAAAGCAGCTGCCCTTAGAAATGGAGTAAAAGTAGAGCTGAGTGCCACGTCATGATGCTTTAGTCAAAATCTGATGTATTGAAAGTCTTTGAGAGTTTCTGTGCTGTTATACGGGGATATAACCAAGAGGTGAAACAATAAGCTTCTGTAAGTCTCGTGTCTTAGATACTGCCTGGAGTAGTGTTGACTTTTTGTCAACTTTCAGATGGCAAATAAGGATAAAAGGAAATAGCTTTCAACTATTCTGTCATGGATGACAATGTTAATAATCAGTTTTGTGTCAAAAACTTCTGTTTCCTTAAGACCAAGCTATAGAGGTATAGTCATGTGCTGTCATCTTTCAGAGGAGGCTTATGAAGGACAGAGGTCCTCATCTCATTGATTTCCATCTCTCCTCTGCAGAGAGTTTGTCTTTTCTGAAAGCATTTGTGGGCAGAGGTGGTGCAAGAAATTTGTGAGGCAAGTGGGTGGGTAGGTGAGGTGAGGTGGAGCTGAGATAGACCAATCAAGTGAAGGCTTCTGGGTCAGTTGGCCTGCAGAGTTAAGAAACTAAGGATGTAGTTGGTCAGCAACAAGTTATTGAATTTATGGAATATCTGCCCTACCCCCATGAGACGGCATTGGAGTTTGGGTGAACTGGGATGGCTTATTCTACTCCTTGCTTATTCTTACTCCTGTTTATCAGCTGAAGCATTCATGACATCAAATGCAGCTGGTGGCATTTGAGCTGTGGAAATTAGAGGTAGGTATACTCTTCTAACAGTAATTTGAGAATTTGAAGAATTATATAACTAATATTTCAGTCGTGCACCAAAAAACCTTCAAGTTTCAGGAAATAGGTTTGTTTTTTACACTGCCTTGGTCAAATAGCCAAAAATATTACAGGATTCCTCTGACTAACCATGGCTGCAGCAACATACCTGGTGAAATAGATCAGTGGTCCAATCTGCCTTGACAACTCCTGTGTAACTAAAAATAGGAGAAATAGAAGAGAAAATCTGTAGGGCTGGTAGTGGCTTGTATTTTTCAATAATTTATCAAGATTCGAGAGCACAGATTTCCTTTGGGAAATATTAGTTCTAAGGTTTACAAAGTGCCTCAGTTGTAAATACCCATAAAAATGACAATTTGGTAGGTCGTATTTATTCTTAAGCGGGTCAAAGGACATTAGTGTATTCCTACTATATAAATCTGTCGAGTACAGAATTTCTTTATGCTCCCAAATCACAAAAGCGCCTCTTACAGTCAAGGAGAAAGCGTCACATTATTGCCAATCAAGGACAACAAGCAAGAATATTGGTCTCTGCCCAATAACTTTTGCCCTGCTCACTAAGTTTTTATCACTCAAACTGGACACATCAAGGGATTGGATTTAATATATACATATAGTGCTGATTTATTGCAAGAGGAGAAATATGGTCTGGCCTTACTTCTAGCTCAATATTTTAATGCTTATTTTGTTCCTTGCATGGAAGCTTGCCATGGCTTTTTCTACAGACAAAGTGCACAACTTTCAGGTATCCCTGGGTGTGCACAAATCTGCAGCTCGCAGAGGTACATTGACATATAGCTGTACATGTATCCTGAATTTGGTGGTATTACAGTCATGAGTCTTCATCTGAAGAGTTTATGTATGTGGAAGTCTGTGGTGGGGTTGTTATTTCAGAGAGACATAACTAAAGATAAGCCTGGGGAGAGAAGAGGGAAGACTGAAGGGCATATAGATACAAAAGGGTCTGGGTACTGCTTGCTGAGCCTGGTGTGGAGATGTGTTGGCTTCCAACTCCTCTGTGGAGCTGTGTATGTAAAGCCTTTTGTATGAGGGCTGTTTACCAGTCACAGATACTGGACTGCATCAGAGGGCCAGCAACATCCCTCTTGCTCTCTTGTCGGTAAAACTACTTTTTTTTTTTTAGTCATTTTAGTTTTATCACTGCAGAGGATTTGACCTGCTCCACAAACACAGCATCTTTGAACTCTGTATACAGTGATAACCATGGCTTAGGGTTGAGGTATGATCAATCAGCTACTTCTTGGAAGGGAAGTGCATCTACAAAACTGAAGGGAAAGTTCTTCACCACAGAATTACAGAACAGTGGAGGTTGGAAAGAGCATCATCTAGTCTGACCCACCAGCTCCAAGCACAGTCAGTGAGAACTGCTTGCTCAGGATCTTGTCCAGACAGGTTACGAATATCTACAGGGATGGTGTTTTCACAGTCTCTTTGAGTAAACTGTTCCACTATTTCAGTGGTCAAGGATAAGCTACTGAGTTAAAAAAATAGACCATGTAAGTCACCAGGGACCAGGAGTCTGCTTATGTTATGATAATTGTATGAAATGAGCATCCTAGAGAACAGCTCCCTGTTATTGTCTAATTACAAGTCCTGCTGACTTTTTACCTGCCTAGGCAAAATATGTGGGGTTTTTATTGGTCTTTGGCCTTTTTAAGAGCTGGGGGACCCTGCCATAGAATAAATGGATGCAAAAGTAGCTGATGGATTTGCTGTTCATATTCCAAATACTGTGGAGAGAGCTGGAGAGGCCACACCCTACTTTCCATTATTTCCTGATGGAGCAGGCAGAGGGGCATATGTTTAATTTCTCCAGATGTGTCCTTCCCGCACCAGACATTTTGTCAAGAGGGTTATGTTCAAGGATTATGTATGTTTGTCAAGATTTCCAGATGTCTAGTAATCCCAGCCTTTTCTCGGCACATGAGCAAATCCTCTCTACTGTGCATGAACAGCAGATCTGGCACTAACTGGAAATGGCCACTGCACGTGGTGTGCACACTCACAGTGCATCCCATGTGGCTGGGGCTCCTGTGCATGTGCCCTCCTGTGGATTTTCACAAGCACAACAAATTGGATGTGTCCCAAACATTTTGGATTAACTCTGCATGTTTGAGACCATCTGTGCAACACATGTACCACCGGGCTGGTGATGCTTTAAGGGTTGGACACAATGCATACACACAGCTCCTGGTGATGCATTCTGGTATAGGAGGAGTTCAGAATGGGATCATGGCACAATCAGACATCATGCTTTTAACTGGGAACCTCTAGGAAGAATTCTGCCACAGGATGAAACTGTTTTTTTCATCTCCTGACTTGTTACAGGTAACTGTGCATAAACCTTACCCCACCTTCAGTGTGCTTTCCTATGGACAGACTTCAACAGGATCTGAGAAGGCAGGGAGTTTCAATTTTGGGGGTATGTGTCTTAACTGGAACATATTTTCTTCACCAATGTAAATTCAAACAGAAGAGGAGAGAAAAAGAAAGTGAACAATTAGAACTTGAGAGGAAAATATGACCCAGGGTATTCATCGACTGTTTTCAGTGTCAGGTGGAAATGCTGAGCTCTGCCAGCTGCCTTCAAATCACCTCTAAGAATCAAGCCCAGAATGAGACAGTGTCAATGACTTCCATGTCAACTTTTCAGGTAAATATAGAAAGCTGTAGTTGCCAGAGCAGTGATGAATCATTACTTCCTTCCATCCAAAGAGCCTTGGGCTTTTTCCTCATCCAAACATTTAACTTACTTGCAGGGCTGACAGAAAAGCGGTAGATTTTTTTTTCCCAAATATCCATTTGCCTTTCCATTTATCTACTTTGATCTAAAATATAGAACCTGATGGATGCCCTAGGTAAATCAAACATTTTCCGTCTGCCACAACGGTTTTGCAAATGCTTATTTCATGCCATTACCATTTTTCTGTTTCTAGCAGTAAATCAAAAAGTATCAGCCATTCATCCACTTTAAAAGTAATGCCTTTCCTTTGCATAATTACACATACCCAGTGGAGATCTGTATGCACAGTAAATCTATTCCTTTAAAAGGTTTCGCCTTAAGTACTGCAGTGACATAAATTGGAGAAGCGCAAATTTATTTATTTAAAAGGTTTATTCTTTTAACTGATTGGGTAACTGTTACACTTCCATTGTTTGGTTTGGGTGGGGAGAGCTTTATTAATGTATCAGATTTAATTCTGCAGCAGATGTTGATGTAGAAAGGTCTCACTCCTTACAGGACTTGTAGCAATTGATATGCGTGTGTAATTTATTCTCATTACTGGTTTATTCTTAACTGGTGTTCAGGGGGTCTTCACTGTATCTCCAGTAGATCCTTGAGAATTAAATAGTTTAACGAATGTAATGAGCAAACCTGAAAGAAGTACATGTAAAGCAGCATATATATTTGGATATTACCTCTCCAAATTTGCAAATAAGAGAAGTACAGCATTAAAGGGGAGTGAGAAATTGCCAAAAATAAGGGTCTTCAAGCAATAGGTGCCCCGGACAGTATTTTGGCAAAGTAAAGATTAAAAAAAATGGATCTTTTCATCATTCTCATGTAAACTTGCTCATCTTTGTAAGTCATGCTTGTAGCTCTCAGGGGTGTCAAACCTAAAGCAGACAAGCCCAGCTGGTGGAAGCCTGGGAGTGAAATGATGAATTTTTTAGCAGATTCAAGTTTATTTTTAGGCTTTACAGAATTATGTTTCATTTCCCTGTGAGTGAAATTGTAGGAAGTATGTTAGAAAAAAAAAAAATTAAGAAACTTTACCAGAATGGCCAAAAAATTAGCAAAACACAGGACCCCAACTACAGTTGAGCATGCAAATGTATCTTGATTGCATTTGAAATTGTGGCTACAGTTTAATCCTGCATATGTTTACATACGTGTTCATTTTAAAGCATGTGAGAATTCTTGAAACCAGCAGCAAGTCTGAAGAGACAGCAGACTGCAAGTTAGGTTATGACATGGGGAACTAAACAAAACTTCTAGTGTGAAGGCATTTTCTGTGGATATATTTTCCATGGTCCTGAATGTGGCAGTAAATTTCCAGGTGTCTGTATTTTGTTAGGTTACGCAATAAAAGAAGTGCAGAAACATTTTGGAGGAGAGGAGGGTTCCTAGGAAGGTTTGGGGTCTGAAATCTCAGTTTGGTTAATGAAGGTAATTTCATTAACACAATCAACACAGTTAATATCCCATATTCTTGGGATGAGAAGATGCATATGATAGTTACAGACCTAGCAAGGGCTGTTTGTTGGAGGGAGGAAGTTTATTACATGCAGCTCCACATCCCATGTCCATTAAGGTCACTCTTTTGAGATTTTGTTTTGAGTGGATCTGGCTTTCTGGGGTCTTTTCTAATACACTGAGTAGATCAGAGGCTGCCAACTGTCCTTTTTGATCAGAATTGATGGTGGTGGTTGCCATGTAGTCGCCTGTGGTAGAAACTGGATTAGTAAGTGATAAAGATGCCTCTTTGAATCCTGTGTCCCAGAATGTGCTCCTGGGGGCTGGGAGCACTGGAGACTGCAGTCTTCCCCAGTGAAACAGCCTCCCCTCTGTTCTGCAGTTGGGAACCAGAGGAGCCACCTTAAAGGGTGAGAGAGTACCTCAGCTTCCAAACTGGCTCAATCTTTGTCTTCCCATGCTGTTTGCATCGATGCTAATCAATGTTAATTATGGTAGTGGGGCTTGTGATGTACTCATTATAAAAGCCATCCTATTTTTGTGTGCTTGTACAGTCTGTCACACAATAGAGCCCTGATTGGGGTTCCCTAGATGCTACAAATAGTAATACAAATTGTTATAATAATGACTATGTGGTTCATGGTGTAAGACTACCAAACTTAGTTCACAGAGATTGCCGAAGCATCACTTGACAATCCTGTTTGCTGTTACCACTAACTGTGGCATTCTGGATATGTCTTGACAGCTGGGGCCCCAGTTAAGCTTTTGTTCATGTTTCAATAGGTGCTTCTTTTTAAGTTTGCGTTTGAGTCTGCGGTTGTTAGTGTAAGTATATGCTTAAAGTTAGCTGTGCTTAAAAACCCCTTGTGGTTCATCATCCTTAATGTGCTGGGTTCCGTGATCCCACCATCACTCCATGACCATCCTGGGAGCTGATGGGCACTGAAGGATGGGGTGCCAGGGTGTGTGTTTCTTTCCTGGGCTGAAGGTTACAGGTGCAGAGGAGGAAGTTGCTCTCTCACAGTGCTCAGCAGCTGGTTGGGTGTAGGTTGTATCAAGTGTTCCCAGCTCCTGCAGGGGCTGGAAGTGGATGGAAGACCAGAGATGGGAGCTGACACTTTTCTTCCTCCCCAGGCTGCTGTCTGGGCACCCCTGTACTAAGAGCTGATACCCAAGAGGTGCCAGTCTCCTGTGAAGAATTTGGCGCAGTCCCATTGTTCTCCTCACTGGAAATTTCAGCAACATTGCTTATATAAATTAATTTGTGTAGGTAATTACAGTTCATCCCCTGACTGCACCCCCAGGCCTTCCCTCTGTGTTTTTCAGTGACTTATATAGCCTCATATCGTAATTTTTTTTTTAAAGAAAGTTTTCCACAAAGGATCCCTTATTATCTGGTTTGTTATGGGTATTGGTTCTAGACCCAATTTTTCAATTCCCACCAGACTGCATGCCTGAATTTTAGTTATCTACGTGTAGTTTAGGTGTGTGATTATCTGCCTGGCTCTAGTTAGTCTTCTGTTGTGTATCACACTGTGCTGACCAAGCCCGTGTACAAAAATGTTTTAAATTTTAAAGACGTTATATTATGTCTCCTGAGTGTGTATGTTGTTTTAAAAGGAATTTGAGGCAGTGTTGAGTTATTTCTGTGTTTGTAATTAATTTAAAATATTTAGTATAGCAGCTAGATTTTTTCCCTGTTAACTGTGCTTTACTGAAATTTCATGATCTACAGCACACCCTAGTGATATCTGGGAACCATGAAGTTAGGCCCAGTCAATTTTACTTCCTTTGTGCTGAAGCACATCTTAGGACTCCAATAAGCAAAGTCAAGAAAGTAAGTGCCTAAATGCCTTCATATCCAAGATGGGAAGTGAGTTTACAAAACAAAAAACAGCCTTAGAAATTGAGACTACAGGCAACTCCTCTGTGAGAAGAACGTCTGTAGAATGAGTTCATCTGGCTTGCAATCTACAATGTTTGACATATTTAACAACAGGTTATGGGGAAAAGCAGCCCAGGGTTATGTGAAAAGAGGGGAGAATATTTGTTGGGTTCCCATTTGGACTGGAGAGAGCAACCAGATGTAAATACAAGCATCGTGGAGGAAACATGCAGATGGGCTTCAAAGGTCAGAAACTCAAATGATCATTTACTGCCTTATAGCCAGAACACTAAAATGTATGCTGTATATTAAATTCCTCTTTTTTCAGAACGTTAGGTCAGTTGGTTTTTCAGCTGATGCTTCCTGTATTTGGTTTTCAGTAGCCAACAGGCTCCACATAATCCTACAGAGGGATGTGCACCTTCCTAACATTTAAAGCTACTATGCCCTCACTTTTTCCTGGATTTATGTATTTCAGTCACTTAATTTCTTTTGAATTGTCTGAACACACAGAATGTCAAGGATTCTGAATTGGCTGCTGGTGACCCCATGATGGGGTGAGAGGAGAAAGCAGTTTTGAGAAGGACTCTGAGAAAGTGTAATTGCATAGTCAAGAAGGAAGGCAAATATTTATCAGAGGTGAAATCAAACTGGTGACTTGTGGATAACACTGAAAGAAAGTGAAAGCAATATGAGCATCAGAGAATAGTACAGAATAATGGAACTGTAAGTTGTGGTGGCTGAAGGTAACTCTCATATGAGTTCTCAAAGAGAGGCAGAGGATTCATCAGAGAAACACAAGTTAACAGTGTCCTGACCTCGCAGCGTGTGACAGCTGTACCGAGCATCCTCTGCGGACTCTGCCAAGCGCTCGGGTGGCTTGTGGCAGTTCTGTATGGCTGAGAGGAAATGTTGTTTTCTGTGTGTGCTTAACCTGCAAAGAACTAAGGTATCCCAGGAAAAGCAGGTTTGGCCAGCAGACAGGCAGTGCTGAGGCTGTTATGTTCAGGAAGGGCCATGAAACCCAGGCAAGTACAAGGCAGCTGATACCAGTACCATTGACCAGCTCGCAGCTCCAGCTTGGATCAGCTGGGGGATCTGATCCCCTATCTCTGTTTTATGTACAGAGCATTCCTTGTCTATGTAAGGCAAAGCTGAAGATGGGGTCCTGCTTTCTGGCTCTCTCACGCACGAGAAACCTGTAATACTTTGGGGAGAGACAAGTTTCCTCTCAGACCTCTGCATTACACTCTTGTCAGGTAATCCAAACAATAATGGAAATGAGCACTTTGTTTTATGTAAATAAAAACAAAAAGTTTGCAATAATTTATGGTATTTATTTAAATGGCATGCAAATTACTTTGTGAAACTTAGGGGGAAAGTAGCACAACTGAAACAGCACAATTGTTTCTAAGAACATTCATTTCAAATCCACATACAATATTTCATTCATGCTTAATTATTTCCCCAATGCTAGTCTAAGCATTACTAGTTTCCTTTGTCTTTTTGCTTTTGCATGCAGCATGATTAGCAAAACTGCTTGTGCTCTACCAACTCCTGCACATATGGGGTTTAGCCTCATTGTTCAAGGGGTGGAGCAACAAGCAATATGAACACTCATGCTGCCAAATTTGGCACACATGAGCCCTCCAAAGTATACAGATATCACCCGTTTCATTTAAATCCCTGTCTATATTTTGCATTGCTACCATAATGGCAACTCCATTGTCTGGGTGTATTATTTGAAGCAGCTTTTCTCCCATTGTTTGTGCACTGTAATCCTTGAGGTTTCTGTAGTCATCGTGAGCAGCTTACGTGAAAGAAATCACTTAGCTCGCTCAGATCACTCTCTCTGAACCTGCTGGCAAAGGAACAGGCCACAGCTAAAGCTTGAGACCTGTGATCCTTCTGAAGAAAATCTCTTCAGTAGGTTTTATAATTTCTTGCTTTTCTGGGGCTCTGTTCTTGGGTGTGGAGTCAGAGTTCTCTTTCGTCCCACATGGGTTTTAATACGAGGTATGATGGGAATATAGGCTGAAAAAAGAGTAATAGTGCTGGCTGTGCAGGTGTCACTTAACAACATGCTACACACATTTCAAATACTAGCAGAGACACAGCTACTGTTTGACAGGAATTAAGGACAGTTGTTTATTCTGATTGCAGCAAAATCTTGGCCTTTTATCCTTCCATGGTGTAGCTGGATCGGCACATCCTGCTGTGAGTCTTTCCAACAGACTTTTGAGAAATTAATGCTAGTCAGCTTAGAGCAGAATGAAGAATCCCCTGGAACTTATCATAGAAAAAGGGCTGGCCAGTTCTTTCCTTTTCTAGCATTCAGTCATCTGCTTCGGCAGTGCCCTCTACTCCAGTAGAGGCATTTACCTCTTGTGATGATGTATATGCACACTATTGTAGGTAAAGTCATTTGCCATTAGCTGTTCTGTATAAATTATGCCCATTACTGGATTTGAACGCACATCATTTTACTCCTGACACAGTCATTTGTAACATTTTTAAGGCAGTGGTTCCCAAAATGAGGGCTGCAGAAAGCCAGCAAAGGGCCCCTTCATAGTTTGCGAAGTTTCCAGTGCTTTTTGTTTCCAAAGTCTATATAATGTTATAGAACAACTATGAATAGGCTATAAACACTGTCCTGTTCTTCATTTGGCTTAGCTCTTCAGAGAACCCTGTTGCAGCCACATAGGCATTATGTGATCCCAGGTGGTGACACCTTTGTGGTTGCACATGGTGCTGAGAGGTGACCCAGGAGACAATATTAAAATATAAACTGTGTAAGTCTGAAAATCTCATTGTAGCACATTTGAGTATTTGCAGTGACTTCTGGAAGCTTTGAATCTGGCCCATCATTGTAGATGGGATCAGGGTTTTCATCTTCTTGCCTCCAACTTATCGTATAAGAAAAACATCAGACAATGTAATCTGTACAAGCTTGCCTCTTCCACCCCACTCCCTGTCTGACTGCAAGCTCCCCTCCTGCCTGCCACATTGTCAGAACTCGGACCCAGGAATGCTGGAGAGAATTGTTTTGTGTTCCTAGAAGAACAGGAAACTCTATCTAAGACCTTTGTAAAGTCTGGGCACTCATTCAGCACCCATAGAGTGGGTGTAAGGCTGGAAGTGAAGTCAGCCAAGAATCCTTGATTTTGATGGGACTGAAATCAGCTTCTTTGTGCTTACTTTGCATCTCCAAAGTGATGTATTTTGGGGACCAGAATTACATGTAGCTGAACATTTACTATTCTCAGACAAGCACCAGTACACATTATGGTACACGTTTCTCACACCACTGAATAGTACCAGGCATGGAAATGTATCACTGATGTTATTCCAGACACCTTCAAATGTCATCCATCCTTGATACTAGAATGCTTTGTTCCTTAACTGAATTTACAACAGACATTTTAGATCTGATTTTGACATTTGTCTACTTTATGTATGCCCTTTAATTAGAGGTTTGAAGAAACCTCAGATGCACTTTTCTAAGATACATTCTGCAAAAGAGTGGAAACCTTGCAGGTATTTTGTGTAGCTATTTTTTTTAGCCAGGATTTTATTTCTACTTCAGTGTTCATATATGCTGTAACATATAAACATGTAAGCTAATTTCAGGACACTGATTTTACATTCAGAATTGCTGTAGCTTCTTTTTCTGAAAAGGTCACAAAATGACTACTCTGTACCAGTAAACACAATTAGTGAATTAGGCTATTGAGGAAGTAAAAAACCAGAATAAATGACTGCTGTAAAAGAGTCTAAAGAAGCCGGAGATAGGTTATACCATTTGCAGGTAAGGTTATGCCTTCAGTACCTTTAACAGCTTGCTTGGATGGCTCTAGCTAGCAACGTGTGCTCTATTCCAAAGCACCAGCCTATATTTCTGGATCATCTTTCAAGACTGAGATGATATAAGGCAATTAATAGTGTTTTGTGACCTTCTGCACCAGTAGTCCATCTTTTTGGCATTGAAACTGATTTTGCCCAACTTGGCATTTTATCACCTAGGACTGCATAGGGAGATCAAAGAGACACCTTTTACAGCAGCAGTGGAATGATTTAGTTCAGTCAAACTGTTTTTCAAATTCACTGTTTCCTACAAGCTGATGAGGCAAACCTCTTCTTTGCTTAATGTCACATAAGGTACATTGAAAGGCTGTGAAGAGGCAGATGTTCTATAGCTTCACTTCATATGCAAAAACCTGTTATATTCTTTATTTGCATTCAATTAGAAGTCAGACCCTGATGAATATCTAATGTAGGAAATGGGGAAAAGATTTGCCATCAAGCATATGCTTCGCTTGTAGTGGGTCTCAGTAACCTGCTATTGTCTCTTCCTATAGCAATTCGGTCATTTCTGCTGCATTATTTACACCTTCGAGCTCAGAGGTGAAGAGTGTTAATAGGTGACAATTAGACTTATGTTCCTGCTTTTAGAAATGTTGCCTTTTCTCATTCCTTTTAAACAGCCATTCTGCAGTTGCAAAATTTCCCTTACTAAGTGCCTCTGTTTAAGGATTTAAATGCTGCAGCATTACTTTCGTATTCATTTTCTTTTTTGATACAGTTGTGCCTTGTTTTATCTTGTGAAGCCTCCCCATTTTCCTGAAAATCCAGAGTATAATATGAGGAACTCAGAAGTTATAAAACTGTTGTGTTGTCAGGAAGGAAAAGGTTTAAATTATCACTATGAAGCAGATTCTTCCAGAACAGCTGCTGTTATGGCTGTGACTCTGTAAGAGCACACACACCAGGGCATTACAACACCGAGCTTGTCTGGAGCCCTGGACATCAGAAAGATGCAAGCAAAACAGCTTTTCATCACTGCAGCAGGGGGTTTCCCAGATTTCAGGGGAAAATGACAGAAATCTCATACCCTTCTGAACTCAGATGTGATCAGAAACCTGCTTTGTTACATCTTCCTTTCTTCTCTGTGGACCAGTCTCATGACATGTTCTGGAGAACATATGACATTTCTTCCTTTTCCCTCTTTTCTCCTTGCTTTGATCTAACACTGTAAATTAAACCATCCTTGCCCATATCCAAGCAATGCATTGATACAAAAGGGAAACCTTAAGGGTATTTTTAGGTGCTTTGCAAACTTAGGCAAATGGATCAATATTACTTAATGCATGCCACACATTTGCAATGGCTTTTGTCCTGCTATTGTGATTAAAAAAATCTAAAGATTTTGAAGAAAAAAAGTGTAACTAAGTGAAGCAATGAAACTGTCACATACAATTGCCTAATCCTCATGGTTTCTTTGTTAATCTCAAGCACAGAAGAAAATTTAGAGAAACAGCTTCTTTCTGTCCAACAAGATTAAGTGCCTATCTTAAAAAAAGAATCTGCCATGGTTTCCTGCGAAGGTAGTAGGTATGTCAGATAATTGGATCAGGTGTTTCTGGCCAGTTCCTTTAGGTTGAGCCTACTTCTGATGGGCATTTTCTTGAGATGTTGTAAGGAGCAAGCTGAAAGCCAGAATGAATTATTGTTTTGGTAGCAACAGCCCATCTCCAGCTGAAATCCTTCTTGGTGCCCCTTGGCTTATCTCTTAGTATGTCAAAAGCTGTGAAAATATGCAGTGAATGCAGCACACTGAGGCTGGGCTGAACAGGCCTGCAGTTATTTTGGCTTCTGCTGTATGTTAGGGAAGGACTTGACAGAAACCTGACAAGTGGCTCATCAGACCAGAATGCCTGTGCACCATTGCTGTGGTTGATTTCTGATACCTGCCTTTGACAGAGGACTCGAGGATTTTGAGAGGTGAAAGGGAATGTGTTTTTTTCTCTTGGTTTTTAAAAGTGTGACGTTCCTAGTAACCTGAAGAAGAAAAATACGTAAAACATCCTGATGCAGGAAATTAAATAGCGAATCAGTGCTGATAAAAGGGATATAGGAAGAGCAATGACATTTAGTACTTATGAGAGCCCAGCACACCACAGTGAATGCAGAATCACAGAATGGGTCAGGTTAGAAGGGACCTCAGTGGGTCATCTGGTCCAACTTCCCTGCCCAGGCAATGTGATCCCACAGCACATACATGGCACAGGATTGTGTCCAGACAGTTCTTGACTATCCCCAGTAAGGGAGACTCCGCACCCTCTCTGGGCAATCACCTCCAGTGCTCAGTCACTGCACAGGAAAGAAGGTCTTTCTCATGTTCAGGTGGAACTCCCTATGTATCAGTTCCTACCGTTGCCTCTTGTCCCATTGCTGGGCACCCCCGAGCAGAGCCTGGTCCATCCTCTTGGCACCCCCCCTTTAGATATTTCTACACATTGATGGGGTCCCCTCTCAGTTGTGTCTTCTCAAGGCTGAACAGGCCCAACTCCCTCAGCCTTTCCTCATAAGAGAGGTGCTCCAGTCCCTTAATACAGGGAGAATACAGTGAGAGATTGACAGGATCTGATTTGGAGCAGGACCACCTTGAACTGCTCACTCCAGCAGCTCCTGGAGCTAAAAAGCATGTGAACATCCATCTCAGGTACTAATCACTTGTGAAGGGTGCGTGTTGAGGTGCATATATACACTCTGGAACAAGTGACAGATCCAGGCAGAATACGCAGATACCCGGAGATACACGGAGCAGAGCTGTCCCTGCTGGCACTCGGGTGAGGAGGTGCGGGCTCTCCCAAGGACGCAGGGGAGACGGTGCGGGCTTTCCTGAGGTTGCAGGTGAGGAGATGCTCCCGAGGAGTGGGAAGCCGCCAGGTGGAGCCTCCGGGCAGCACATTCCCGTTGACTAAACTGACTCAGAGTTTGTATAACAGTGTAGCATGATTTGTGTATATCCTTAAAGGATACACTTTGCACTGTTATCTTACATTTTCATAACTTTTATCATATTAAAAAATAGAACTAATAAATACCTGCTGATGTAGCCCTAAAACCTGTGTTTATTTTTAACTGTAGTAATGATTCAGTTTTGGAATAGAGTGATAAAAATTCCCTCCTTTACTGGTTGGCAAACTTCATTGCTTTTAATATTGACCCTTGGAAGGCTGCTTACAGCTGGAATTTGGGGTGTTACTTTTTAAAATGCACGTGGCATTTAGATTCTTTGTTCATTTTAGGAATTACATTTGCCTTTTACATCCAAATCGTAAAAATCAAGAGCACCAGTAGACCTGTAACATTTTGAGTTGTTACACAGAGAGTTATTTTATGTGATCGTATAAAGCATGGGGAGGTTAAGAAGTCCCCAGTGCAGCCACAGGAAAGGGACAAAAACTGTGAGTTGTATTTCTCCTTCGTTTCCTCATCCTGCTTTTTCATCTTTTCAATGTGGAACAGAGGGGAGATGGTTTACCTTAAATCAGAAATGAAATCATAATGAAGGCTTAGTTTACAAAACCAAAAACCTCTGTTAATAAGCCGTTCTTGGGGAAATGGCAGCATTTTTAACATTAGGCAGTAATTTCTCCACGATTGTACTGGTATTACAAACCAGTGTGATATTTCAGGAGCCATATGTGGCACAGCTGTTGAAACGCTTGTTTGATTACTCGTGGTGCTCTATTAGAGCACACTGCACTTTACCGAGCTGGTGATTGAAACAAACCTGGGTGAAAAGCACGCAAAAATATTCTGAGAATAAATTCTCAGAGCAGGGCCAGGCATGTCCTAACAGCCCCTCTTCCTCATCCTGTATCCCTGCTCAGCTGGGATCAGGATGTGCTGTTCCACAACCAGGTTCCCAAAGTCCTAAAATCACAGAATGGTTTATGTTGGAAGGGGACCTTGAAGATCATCTCATTCCAATCCTCTGCCATGGGCAGAGACACCTTCCACTAGCCCAGGTTGCTCCAAGCCCTGTCCAATCCGGCTTTGGACACTTGCAGGGATGGGGCAGCCACAGCTTCTCTGGGCAACCTGTGCCAGGGCCTCACCTCCCTCACTGGAAAGAATTTCTTTCTAATATCTAGTCTAAGCCTACACTCTGTCAGTGTGAAGCCACTCCCCCTTGTCCTGTCACTATGCGCTCTTGTAAATAGTCTCTCTCCATCTTTCCCGTAGGCTCCCTCCGGGCACGGAAAGGCCGCAGTTAGGTCACTCCCAAGCCGTCTCAGCCATCCCGATCCTCCCAGCCTTTCCTGGCGGGAGAGGCGCTCCCTCCCTCCGAGCACCTCGGTGCTGTGCCCTGCCCCGGTGTCAGTGTCGCACCCCGCACGGGGGCCGCGGGCCGTGTCCCCGGGGGCGCCGCCGGACCCGGCAGCGGGTTGAGCCCCGGGGGCGGGAGGAGGCGGCGGCTCCCCGCCCCGGTGCCCGCGGAGCAGGCGCGGAGAG
>VZRE01002793.1:266435-297575 GCA_013396775.1 Cephalopterus ornatus | reverse complement strand
GGCCCGGCCCGCGGCGTTCGCGGGTGCGGCCCCGGGCAGGGCCCGGCGAGGCCGCCGGGGGCTGCGGGGAGCCGCTCCAGCCCCTGGGGCCGCCCCTGGAGCCGGGGGCATCCTTTGGATACAGGGATAACGCCCTTAAAGACGTTGAGGCCCCACCGAACCCCCCCTTGGCTTCAGGGAAGCGCTGGCGTTGGGAGGAGCCCCAGGCCAACCCGCCGGCCGCGGGCAGGGTCACCCCGAGCAGGGGGCCCAGGAACGCGCCCAGGTGGGTTCGGGTGGGTTTTGGAGGAACTTTGGTAGGTTTTGAATGAACTCCTGATTTCTCTTCCCCTCCGCCCCACCAAAGTCGCGTTTAGGCCGGAGCGTCTCTTAGGCAACAGTAAACCTGGAATGGGGCGCTGTAGGAAAATGAATAAAAAACTAGCGGAAGTGTAATTAAATTTCGTCTGTTTGAAAGGGCTCATAATTACATTTATTGTTCAACCTATTTTAGTCATAACGTTTTTAATAAATTTTGAAACATTCAGAACATTATTAATTTTAATGAGGTGAAGTTTCATGGGTTTTTTTGCAGTGAGTCAGGGAAAACATCTTTAATTTTCAGGCTTAGTTTAGATTTTGAAGCTATCACTGCAGTGTGCTGCACCAAGAACCTCTACAGGGGAACAGCTCTGCTATTTGTGTTTTCTTAGCGTCATCTCTCTTCCTTTCTTAACTGTAAGTCTGATTGTTGGCTCCAGTATCAGCTAGCTGATGGAAGTGGCCTGTAACTTTGTTGAACACTGCTTTCAAAATGGAGAAACTGGATAGGAAATGGAAAAAAAAATCACTTTTAATTTATTAATTAGAAAGACATTGAGTAGGTCTATAAAAATTCAGGGGTGCAAGGAGTTGCGGCCAGTCTTTCACAGATACTTTGTAATTTAGCAGACCAGATAAGCTGGATATCCTATGTGCCTAGACAGGTTAGGTGCCAAATTTCCTTTTAAATCAGTGGAATGACATAGTTCCCACTGAATATTTACCTGCATTTTTAGGAATCCAGGAGCCTTGTACAATGAGCTTCTGTGTTCGTAGAAGTAGTTTGTTCATCTAATGAGTAAATTTGTTGCCTCTTGTGTTAAATAAACCAATTAAATGCTTTGATAAATTTACATGCTTTGATAAGTACACAGAAGAAGTAAGCAATGCTCTTAGGGTTGCAGTTCTTACAAAACAGTATTAAAATGCTCTTTTATGCATTTCAATTGAATTCAGATTGTCTAGCAAATACAAGAGTTTTTTACTCTCTCCTAATATAATTGAAACTAAAAAAATGGAACAGCTGAATAAATGTATAGTCAGCAACATAATTATATTATTACAATAAATATTTGTAGATGTAGTGAATCCTCATGGTTGGGAAAGAAGAGTACCAAATGCTGAGATAAGAATGGCAATCAGCATGTTTTGATCTTTGCACCACTAACTAGGGGGAAACCCTTCTTAGCGAAATAACTGAAAATTACAAATGCAGAGCAGGTTTAAAACTGGTGTATTTAAACCAAGTTTTACTGGCTGCTGATGCCAGTCATGATTTAAATCAGACAGACCACCTGCTTTGTGGATTTCAAATACTAGACCAAGCTCTAAAGGTAGGATTTTCAGAAAGTGATGATTTAGGAGCACAGGTGCTCCTCAAGCCAACAGTGTGTGTATGGACCAGTGATGAGAGAGCCCTGCAGATGGGAATATGTGATTCCCTGTCTGTCCACCCGCTCTTATTGAAATAATTAATGAACTTCTGGCCTGGTCAATCACCAGGTCACATCCCTGTGCACACTTTTGTTTGTGAAGTCATGTTCTTTAGTCTGCCTTGGCTGCCGAGCACCCCGTTTTGCTGCAGTGCTGTTCTGATGTTCCTTATAAAGCGTTGCAGTACAGATGGAGCTGTTGCTGTACAGTTGAGACAAGGAATTGTCCTGTGTGATCTCCTGGACACACGTGCTTGCATAAATGTTTGCTGAGCCCTTGAAGTGAAACAGTTGGAAGATCTACACAGAGCACTTGTATGCTTTCTAGCACTTCTGTGGAGATTCTCACCTCACATCCTTGCTTATCTCTAAATAGTGTCCACCACAATAAAGATAGCTCCAGGTAAGAGGACTTAGATCTATGCCCTCTTTGCTTAGCAGGTTTGGAATTTGGGTTTTTTTGTGCTGTGCACATTGCAGAGATGTTTACTGAAGAGTTTACTCAGTTAACTAACTCAGTAAGAGGCTGTAAGGAGCAGTGATGACAACTGGGTGGTGGGCCAGGCTGTGTTAGAATATCTGGTTAGAATATCACCTGTGGGGACATTTGGGAAGGTGTTTATTTTTCTATAGGTGGGACAGTGAGCCCAAGGGTTAAAAGTGCTTTTGCTTGTCAAAAGTCATCACTCTGTGAAGGGGGAAGTAGGGTGATGAGATGGGAGTGTAAAATTGGGAAGAGCTGAAATGAGGTTCACACTACAGGGTAATCTGGGGACCCTCTTTAATTATTTGCATTAGCAGGACTTTGAGTGAGTTGGGTACAATGTTGTGATTTTTAATTTTTCATATGGCATTTTTCTTCTTAGGAAAACCTGTTGGTTGTAGGTTCAAAGCTGAGATACAAACACGTGATGTTACCATTCCCCTTGGACAGGGAGAGCAGGATCATTGCTCGCTTTGATCCCTTATCCTTGATCCGAAAGAGAGAGCATCATCTAACTTAGTCAGAGAGAAGTAGAGAGTCTGATATCTCGGATGAGTATTTGGGGGAGACCACAAATATAGAAGGAATGCAGTAGAACAGAAAAGGAAGGTCAGTTAAACAACAAATCATGGTTTCTCAGTGGCTTCATGTGCCAAACCTCTTGGGTTTGGTTTTGGTTTTTTCTCCAAGTGCTGAAGATTCTCAGTGCCATGTGAAGTCAGTAGGAGCTGTGGGGACTCGGCACCTCTGAAAGCTGGGCACAGTCTTAAGGATGTCGTTGACATTTCTGTGTCTCCATTAGAGCAAATCCAGTATTTCACAATCCTGGTGTTTCTTAACATCTGGATAAATTCTGTAGGGAATAAATAGGATCGAATTGCACTTCTGTTTACTTGTCAGTTACACAATCAGAGTCTCTAAATATTTTTGGCTATCATCTGATTCTACCTCTGACACACAAAACTTACAGCTCCTTTTGTTCTATTCTGTCTGTTACTGTATTTTCAAAATACCCTGCTTCACTGGCCTGCAGTGTATGATTAAAAAAGTACTGCTCACTGAAAATTGCCTGATTGAGCACCTTGATTCTTCATTGGAACCTGAAATTTTCCAAGAAATTCATAATGGTATGACTTTGTAAAAGATCTCTACAATGCTGATCCACTCATCTGTGTCTTTGTGCTGAATGTAGGAATCTGGGATTACTTTACATCTTGTAATACATGGTTTATGTTTCAGTGGCTCCCACTAGTGCTTTGTGTGTACAGTTTAAAAAAGACAACTTGTATGTACTGTTCTTCAGCTACTGTATTCACTAATGTTCACTGCACGACTTAAATTATAGTGAATATGCCAAGAGATCATAGAAATACTTCTAAGAGTTGAGAGAAAATGAATGTTCCTTGCAATATCTTTGAGAGTTTTGAGCGTTATGCTCACATTCAGAATTAAACAGGAACAGCTTTTCTATGCCAAGAACTTTATTCAATCAAGCAAAAAAAAACCAATTAAGTGTTAATTTTGCGAGTGGAAATTTCCTTCAGGGAAGTTGAGAGGTGAGTAAAACTGTAAAATAATTTACTATGGAAAGACTACTTACAGTTGCTTGCGTTCCAGCATGTTTCTGCTTTACCTTAATAAGCAGTTACGAATTCATCTGTTTGCCACACTTTGTACACCACCACATAGCAGTGTGACTTCTGTTTTTATTACAGTCTGGGTTTTTTCACCTTTAAGCCAATTGCACTTTGAAGCTAGTCATTAAAGGCTGTTTTATTAATTTATTCAGAGGAACTCCAGGGTAGAGCTGATCATGTTTGCACTGCTTGCAATGCCACATCAGCATAAGGACACGTCCTAGTGTTGGCCGTGTGGAGGATAGAGTCATGCAGGGGCTTTTCTATGGGCAGCCGGCTTTGGCCCGCTGCAGGAACCTGGGGCTTCAGCTTTCTCTTCTCACAAAACATCATTTCACATCTATTATAGTTAGATTGGTTTAGGACATTGTGGAATTCCGTCAGTTTTACTGGGGGAAAGCAGATGATATCACTCTCAGCAAGAGCCGTGTGTGTTGTCAGCTCTCCAACTCGTGTTGTCCCGCCTGTGCTGCAGAGCTTTCATGCTGTAGAGCTTCATGTGAGACATTTGTTGGATTTAGCCCAAAGAGGAGATGCAAATTCATTTCAGTACATTGGATTAGTTCTAGGGCATGCTAAGGAGGTGCAGGACAAGCACGATTCAGCTTCTGTCTTGCTGAGGGGAGGAAGTGCATCCTGCAGCACTTAAGGCTGCCTGGTGCTGGTGAGAAGGTTACTCTTGAGTGGCAAACTGCTCACCCTTTGCTAGGAAGGCAAAGACAAACACTTAATCGTCTCATTTTCCATCATTCCCAGGCTTGGCAGTGTGAGCTGTACCAGTTACATATTTAATTTTTTTTCCCCTACTACCTTAGGTCAAACAGAGCAGCCATTTGTTTATTAGTCTGAGCTTGAATCACATTGAACGAGATGATGTGTAACTCTGGAAGCAAAGTGTGTCACTCTGCTGTCTCTAACCAGCACACACTGCCATGCTGATCCACTGCTGTGTCATCAGCCTGCCAAAAACCCCAAAGCAGCAGTGGTAAAATGATGACACTTGGATGTTTTCTTTAGACTGGCACGAAGATGAAGTAGTGAGAGAAATCAACTATTTGATGAATTTCCTACTGTGCCTCTTTACTGCTATGGAGCATAAGCAGTCCCTTCCCAAAACCCAGACTTTTGTTTGGTGTCAGCAGTGCTTGGATACTGCAGGGACATGGATGATTTGCAGTCAGCCATTTTATTGCAAAAGAAAGCTTCTGCTGTCACAGTAGTTAATTTTTAATATGAAAAATGGTGTGATACCACTCCACTTTCACTTTGCACTGAGATCTATTCAAGAAAGACTTGAAGACAGGTTGGCATGGGCTGAGAATGTATTGCACATGCTCTGGGATAAGAGGTGTTCTAGGGGCTGAAAATCAAATGCTCATCTGTTCTATAGTGCTGACATTATATGCACAACAAGAAATCTGCTGCTTGTGTATATGTGATTGTATTTTTAATCCTATCAAATACTTTTTTTTTTTAATCCCTGCAAACCCTTTCCTCATTTGGTGTGCAGGATGGGAGGTATTTGCTGAATGAGCAGCAGCAGCAAGTGAACGGGGTGCAAAGGTTTTGGTCTCAGAGGGGTCACTCTCAGGGACAGGTCTCTGCCCTGTGTTGAGGACATGTCACACTGTGTAACAGGGCTGGGGTCCCATGTCTCTGCCTCCTCTTACATGAGAGTTGTCTGGTGTGTCTGCTCTGAGTCCTGACTGCTGTACAAATACACCCCTGCATTTCTGATGGCCTGTCTCCAGAGCATTTATTCTCAGTCCCAGGTTTTTCCTCTGAGTACTTCTGAAATCTGTTCCCTTCCTCAGGCTCTTTGGTTGCTACAGAGAGCCTACCACCCTCAGAAATCAGCATGGAAGTGTTAAGCCTGTAACAAAACAGGGAGAACTGGTATGTGAAAGCAACCAACTGATTTGTGGCAAGAATTAGGACAGGGAGAAAATACCTGACAGATTTGTCCTTTACAATCTGCTGGTTGTGGTAGAGTGAGGCTCTGCTTTGTCCTTTTCCCAGAGTTGTGTGTGATGCTGAACACACATGGGAATTGCTCAAGGCAAAAGCAGTGTACTGTAGAATTAGGTACTACATACTCTAGAATCTCTGAATTTCTCAGATTAGCTCAGCTGGTTAGAGCGTGGTGCTAATAACACCCCAGGTTGTGAGTTCAATCCCTGTTATGGGCCATTCACTTAAGAGCTGGACTTGATGATCCTCGTGGATCCTTTCCAACTCAGAATATGCTGCAAAATTTCTGTGAAACCCAGTTTGGTCTGGGCTACTCTTGAGGTCTCATTTGCAGTTTTGGTAACCTTCAGCTGTTTGTCAGTAGGGTTAGTTTTCCCAGAAGTGAAAGAGAAAGCAGTTTCGCACCCAGTATTTTCTGTGTGTGTCTTTTTTGTCTTACAGACTCACGAACACGTTCCTAAAATTCATTTAGCAGCCAGATTTAATCTCTATTGCAGTGATCAAAAGATAACTTACAACGTTCTTTCCAGGATCTTAACTCTCCAAGATGCCCATCCCCGTTGATGATGTGATGCAGCTGCTCTGCCACGTCTCTGAGGCGAGGGGGATGAAAGCTGCTGTCAAGCACTCTGGTCGGGGAGCGCTGCTGGCGGGTGCCACAGCCTTTCTGGGGGGTCTGATGGGAGGTCCCCCTGGCATCGCTGTAGGTAGGTGTGTTTTGCTTTGGGAACCAGAGGGTGGTTAAATTCCTGAGTGGAGAAACTAGAAAGTCTGTGTAGTAGGTGTAAGTTGAAGGAAAGGGGCATTCATTGTTGAGATTTCATGCCTTGGTGGGGAGTGAAGAGGAGAGGGGTGAGGCAGGGAGGAAGGAACACAGAGATGATAGCAGCAGTCAGGGGGATGTTGGTACCTGGTGGCACTAAAGAATGAAAATTGGGGTGTAGAGTGAGGTGAGTAAGCATTCTTAGTCAGCCTTAGCATGGGACAGGATCCCCTTCTGAATAATCTTAATAAAAATTATGTTTATTTCTTTATTTGAAAAGTTCCTGCTATTAATTTCTTGATTAACTTTTTTTTTTTTGCATCCCCTGGGATTCATTACTCCCTGTCACTTTGCTGTTTTTCCTGGTATGGAAAATTACAGGAAAGCTGAAGTCTAATAGTAAAGAGCAGTCTCTGCTCTGTAACTCTTGAATAAAGAATTGTCTAGTTTAAAAGCTGCTTTGTCACTGAAGTCCTGTCAGCCCCGGTCCTTGAATGCTCCTTAGTCCTGCAAGCAGTTCCAGCAATTTCACGGGCCTGTTGGTATTGAAGGAAATTGCAATACTCCTGTGTGAGGGTTAGCAAGGTTGAGTTACAAAAAAATAAGGAAATCATATGCTAGGAGTGATAACAGAAAATGCAAAGTGAAGCTATGTATCTACTCATATTACAAGTACAAAGCTTAATTAATAGCCAAAATAGTGTTTTAACAAACATGACTGAAGCCATCAGGGACAAAGAAGGGAAATTTCTTTTGTAAGAAATTTGTAACCTTAAAATCAGAAGTAAAGATAATAATGTAATAATGTAAGTGGCCTCATTCTTAAGTGAGGTGATGAGAAACACTGAAGTTATTCTTGGATATGTTTTCTCTTAAGTGTTTATTTAGGCCTTCATGATGTCTCCCAGTCCCAAGTATATATAAACAACCTTGAGTATTTAGGACAGTTAGAGAAACATTTGCAGTCAAGTGCACTTCCATTTACACAAACAGCTGGGATGGCTGTGGGACTGGGTAGCAGGCATTGGACTTCTTGCTGCCTTGCATCAAGAATTAGAGGATGGGTTACCATCTGCAACAGTAACTGGAGGAACTTGCAGCAATCCCGCTTTCTAGGAGCTGCTTGCTCTGAGGAGAATGGATTGTGGTTGTGTTGCCTGGGGGGAAAAAGTGTGATCATATAACAAATCTTGTGCCAATGGATGTGGAGCTTAGACATCAATACTTCTAGTGCCTTTTGCATTAAGTGCCCCTAAATCAGGTATTGATGTTCTCATAAAAGTCCCTTGAAGATGAATTCAGCCATCGTAGGCTTTCAAGTATTTCTGTGGTATCATGGGAAAAACTGTCAACTGAGTAAAAGCTGCAAATCACAGAATTTTTGTCTAATGAAAAACCGCATCCCTGTGAGTGCATAAATGACTTTTTAGGAGCAGTTGCTGGGGGTGGGAGGCAGGGTGGGTTCTGACACCTCTCCGTGGTGAAGGTTCTCCTTCCTTCCAGCAGGGTGTGTGCTCTGGGCAGCGGTGTCAGTCCCGTGAGTTGCTGTGCTGCAGGTCAGGCTGGTGTCAGAGAACAGTGTGTAGGACTGCCAGGCTGCTTTCTCAGCCGCAGCCACAGCAGCTGTAGAGGATCCCTCTGCTGGTACCTTGATGACCTGGAACCCTCTACTGACCCCGGGCATGTCTTGTCCAGCTGGTGTGGGTGGGGTGTGGGTTTGCTAGATGAAAGCATGAATGTGTCTAATGGGTTTGTTCTCTGAGCACCTTTGGGGCTGGACTTCATGGGAGTAGGAGGCTGCAATGTGTGACTCTTAAGAAGCAGAAAGCTTGGATCAGTCTGGGAATCTCTAGTAAGAGTAGTGTTAGTGACAGTTGTTGGTCTGGTGTTTTCCTTAGGCGTTGTTTTATTTAGTAGTAGAGTTTATCCTAAAGAGACCAGTGTCCTAAGGAGTGTTCTGTTTCTGATTTCTAGCTCGAAGCTATTAGCATTGATTGCATAAGGAATTCCTTTGTGATTGCTGTGAATGTAAAGTGCTTTAGAAATCCTTCTTGGTGCCTTGAGTATTGTGTATAAACCTGGTTAAAGAAGATACATAGTAAAGGTGGGAATGTTGTTGATGAAGGCTGTGGACAGAATTTCAGGCTTTAACTGGTAAAGACTAACAACTCTCTGTCTTTTCTAGGTGGAGCATTTGGTGGATTGCTTGGTGCCTGGATGACTTCTGGACAATTCAAGCCAGTCCCTCAGATTTTATTGGAATTGCCTCCTACTGAGCAGCAGAAACTCTATGATGAAGCTGTTGATGTTATCAGGCACTTAGACTGGACGGATGTCGTTCAGCTGACTGCTCTCGTCATGGGCAATGCTGGTCTGCAGCAGAAGCTCACAGCAGTGCTGGTCAACTACCTCTCCAAAGAGCTGAGAGCACAGATAGAGTACGGAGAATGAACCTTTGCAGAGCACACCTTTCACACCGTAATGGATTTTATTGACAGCTGTGATTCTGCAACATACCAATTATTAGTTAGCAGTACAAATTATAAATATAGGCAGATCTAAGTGTTGTTTGGGGTTTTTTTATTATTTTTATTTTATGTGGATTTTTAAGGATAGTATTAGATGGCAGCATTAACCTGACAGTGACTTACTCTGTAATTTTGAATTACTCTGCACTAGAACTAATTCAAATTGTTGAAGGGAATTATGCTTCTCTCATGTTAATGTATCACCAGTGAAAACTTTCAAAGTAATTTTGTTTTATTTAGATTTATTTCTGTTTGTGTGCTTTAATTTTTTTCTGTGAATGACAATATGGTGCCAAAGTAGCTAGGGCACTTTGAAGAATTTTACCTACTGTCTGTCTCAGTCCTGCCAAGGGAAATTATAAGAAAATACATTCTTCTACTGGGAACTCAAAGGAATTCAATCCTTACTTTGTTGTTTGTCACATTTTTATTGTAATTCTTGAGTTATTTATTCCTTTATGTAAGAATTGAAGCAAATGCCTAAACAAGATTTCAAGCAACAGGAAAACAACCTGTGAACAATTTCAATTCAATTTTCAATTTCATTTTCACCAAGTTCCTGGTGCCCTAGAGTGGGAAGGCATGGCAAGAATATTCTGTTTAAAAAACGGGAAGCTGAATCTGCTGGTTTTATATTAGCCCCAGCATCAGGGTTGTCATTTCAGCATTGGTTTCTTGACTGAATCTGAACAGCTGGTCCTCTGTTTTCATTAAAATATTCATAAGAAGCATCATAGTGATCTGTGTTTTGCATTAAATGAAATGAACTCTCTAAGAACTAAGCCAGGCTTGTACTGGGCAGCCAGCAGTTGGCAGCAGTGGTGGTGGTGGTGTGGAGGGATGTGCCAGCTGCAGTTATTACTGTAAGCATCAAATGCCATGTTGCTGAATGTCCCAGCCAATTGTTCACATTTGGTTTCAAGGCACGTGTAAAACAAGTTTGGAAGGAGAAAAATGTGCAGGTGTGCCTTTTTTTAATGTAAAAACACGTGAAACTGCTCTGATAGTTCATTTTTTGCCTAAAATAAAGGTTTAGCTCTCTGTCTGTGGTGAGGTTTCTAGAAGCTGAGGTTTAAATGATAAAGCTTTAAACTCAGAAGTTGCTCTTGTATACATTTGATTAATTGACTTCTGCAGGTACCATTTGCCATTGGTAAATTCAGTGGAGTGCAGGGCAGTGCTTGTCCTCAGCATTTGATAACACTTCCTCAGTGATGTGAAAGAGGAAGTGAATGATAAGTGGGCAGTCCTAACCTTGTCAGAGTTTCATGATACCAAGTCTGAAATCAGTGGGTTTTCAGTTTCATTGACAGATTACACACACTGAAACTTTTTTAAGATTTTACAAACTTTGTATATCCGTTTCAAAGTACTATTTCTATGACTGGAATTATTTCTATTTGCAATTTTCTGGTTATGTCACAAATTAAATTAGTATTTCCAAAATAACACACTGCTAACAGTGGCAGATGATTGAATGATCCAGTGGGATGGAGCTTGCCATCTTATGCTCAGCTGTTCAAACCCAAAATGAGAGGAGCTGACATCTGAGTGTAGAGCAGGCCATGGGAAAGATGGGGGTTCCAGTTCATCTGTGATAGTATTTAGTATTTAAAGAGATCATTACAAGTTTCAGAGTGGATCAGACATCAATATCATGACCTTCATTTTACAAGTGTTCATAAATTTGGGCCCAAACATTAGTGTGATTTTTATCATAAGTGATTTTTATCACTTGTATCAGTGTGGATGGAACTTATGATCATGTGACTCTCAGCGTCTGCTCTCCTGTGTTATTCTATTTCTTGGAGTACTCCTTGAAATGCTTTTTGTTACCTCCATAGAAATTATAAACTGGCAAGAACTACAATCTTTTAGCCTTTGCTGTGGTATAAAGCGGGCCTGTGCCATATGGATACCAAGAGAAAAAAATCCTGTCTATGTAGTTGCTAATATAATTTATGTCAAACTCCACTGCTGCTGAGCTCCCAAGAAGCTTTAGACTCCATGCCACAGAGTAGCGTGGTCTCAGTCATTATATTAAATTTAACTCCTAGAGTTTTTCAGATGACTGAAGTAGAATCAGAAAAATATGAATTTGATTCTGTTTGTTTTCTGAATCATGATTTAATGGGTTTGATGCTCTTGAAACTTCTCGGAAGGTGGCAGGTTTTCAGAGTGGTAGCAATAGGTTTGGAGGCTGCTGTGAGACACATTTTACTGCTGGCAATAGAAGAGGAGAAATGAGCTCCAGTGTTCATCTCGAGTGAGTTTGGACATATGAGAATTGGTAAATAACCCCTTTTGATTGCAGAGACCCTGATACTCAAATACTGATGGAGAATGGGCATGGCACCCCACAGTGGTTTTGTTGTTTGTCTTAGTAGTTTATGACAATTCATGTTGCTGAATGCTGCAGAAAGATAAAATTGTACCTTTACTGCTCTGACTACAATGGTAGCCCTGTGCTACCATATCAAGGTCACCATGATATTTGGTGTGTAGCCTTATCTGGGGATTTGAGCAAGTTAAAAAAACCCTTGAGCAGATTTGATCATCTGAGGAGGAGACCAGCTGCCCAAGAATGTCTTTAATATCCATCTGTTGCTGCTCTTTGGTAAAGACGTGGCTGTCCACCCCTACATCCCTTGTTGGTGCTGGAGACAGCCACAGACAGGGGATGGCATCTTCTGAAATCCATTCCAGCTGTATAACGTTCAGCTGAGTGTAAGGCACAGCTATTGCTAAGGAAACAAGGTAACACGGTGCCAGCAGTTTTGGGAAGCAGCTGAAAGAGTCACTATGGGGAGATGTACATATTTATATAAAGAAACCATCTGTGATGCTGGTTATTAACCTGGTTTGGTTGTAGATGTGACAGAATCAAGCTAGGTTTTCACTGGCAGATGGTGTATTTTTAGTTTACAATTCCTTTTTTTTCTATGTGGGGGGTTTTTTTCTGATTTAAAAGTAGAAAGCAACACAAAGTGTTATGTTAGCAAAGAGGGAATATATAGATATATTTTTAAAAGGCAATCCTGAATTCAAATGTAGATTAGTAATTGAGATGTGCCATCTAGTGGCAATTAGATTATTTCTTAAACTCAGCCTTTCAAGGATGCCTCAGTATATGGATAACAGAGTTACCTTTTCCATGAAAAGTAAGATTAAGTTCTTTTTTTGCTCTTACTCTGTCAAATTCCTGGCTTTAGTGAATTTGTATTAGACAACAAATATCAGCCCAGCTACAGACTAGACTAGAATTTATATGCATTCCCTGCTGAAGCTGTTTTTTTGGTCATAATCGTATGTGAGCTATGATAGCACAAATATTTACTGCAGCTGAATGTCACATTTAATTATAGTGAGAAAATACACAATCAGGCAGAGGAGGGTGGTTTGCTTTGTGATTACTGGAGGACAAGTGGATTTTGAGAGCTAAGCAGCAGCCAGTTTGCAAAGACGTATTGACCACAGTAGAACTGGCAAGGCAAGGAGGAGTTTGTTTCTTGGAGGGCTGCATTTCCTTGTTCAGTTCTATCACCTTCGAGTCTGCACCTGCAGCAGCTCTTCCTGGGCCCACACAACCTTTGGAGTGGCCCATGTGTAACTGCTGCTCACCTGGATCCTGCAGGACTGAGGAAATCCCGTCTTTTGCTAGTCACTGTCAAAGCACAGACTTCCTAAAGGTCCCATTCCCAATGCATGGCAGCGGCTCCCAGGCTTGATCCTCTGCAGGAGCACGAGAACTGCAGCAGAGGCCTTTAACAATATAAAAAAGACTTTAAGCTATTAGAGAGCATCCAAAGGAGGCCACAAGGATGGGGAAGGGCCTGGAGAGGAAGCCATATGAGAAGTGACTGAGGGCACTTGGTCTGTTCAGCCTGGAGAAGCAACTGAGGGGAGACCTCATCGTGGTCTTCAACATCCTCACAAGGGGAAGCAGAGGGGCAAGGACTGATCTTTTCACTTGTGACGAGTGATAGGACTCGAAGAAACAGGTGGAGCTGAGTCAGGGGAGGTTCAGGTTGGATATCAGGAAAAAGTTTTTCACCCAGAGGGTGGTTGGGCACTGAACAGGCTCCCCAGGACAGTGGTCACAGCACCAAGCCTGACAGAGCTCCAGAAGCATTTGGTCCACACTCAGGCTCATGGCGTAGCTCTGACAGTGTTCTGTGCAGGGCCAGGAGTTGGACTCCAGGATCCTGATGGGTCCCTTCCAGCTCAGCATACTCTATGACTCCAGAGAGAACAGTGTGCTAGTGTGGCACACATCTCTCTGCTTAGTTAGAGACTACAGTTCTCATGAGCTGGAGGTTTCACAGGTTGTGGTGAGATCCTGTGTTGAGCCCCTGCCTCCAGAGTGTACAAGAGCTCTGGAAGCAGTCCTGAGATCCCATGAACTGGCTGATGCTGAGTGTGCAGCAGGCAGTGAGAACCTCAGCGACAGCAGTGATCTGCCCAAAAGGTGAGCAGGCAGAGCTGCTGTCAGCCTCAGAGCTGAGGTTCTGCAGAGTGAAATGTGCCCCCCCAAAGGAAGGTCTGGTGGCTGAGCCTGTTTACATCGTATTTGTCACATCATCTCTCACCTTGTACTCCAGTGTGAAAAGTAACAGGGATTAGTATTCCATGGGCAGTCTTTCCAAGGACAGCCTCTGTCCTTCCACGGCTGTGCACCCACACCTATGGAGGGGCTTTGCTGGAGAAGAACGTCCCAAAAGAGACAGTCTCCGTCTCTCTCAGGGCTCCCGAGGGCTGCTGGCAGGAGGGGGTGCTGTGCAACCATCTGTGCCGGGCATGCACGTCTGTCCTCGCTTGCCAGGGGCAGCCAGGGGCTGAGGCTCCTCTGCAGGCTGCTGTCCCCTGCCTGTCCTGCTGCTCTGAAGTGCAGGCAGGGTTGGAGAGGTGCTTTGCTGCCCAACTACGGGCAGTTTAAGGAAATCAAATGATGTCCTGTAGCAGTAGTTTGCTGGGTGTCTTTGGACAGTCACCCAGCTTCCCCATCAGCTGCTTTTGTGTAAGCTGGTGAGGACCATGCCCAGCTGGTGATGGGGGGCTGTGTGAGGTGGTGGCTGCTGACTGATGGTAACAGTGGGGGGTGATACTACCAGCATTTTGTTATTATTTGATTCTTTCTCACCATATTGTTTAAGATGATTCCAGCAGTGTGGTGTGTTGTAGCCTGATCACAGCCCACTGTGCCCTGGCAGAACTGCTTTCCTCTCTCACAGGTCACAATTTAAAGCTCCTGCCATATGTGGTTCACTGTGTGGGGGCACAGATGGGGTGGAACAGCTGTTGTCACCTGCTCCCGGTGACACTCCCGTCTTTAGGGAGTAAACCTTGTGCTTCAGAGCACTCAGATGGGCCAGGATAGCTGCTCTTTTGAAGCAAAATCCTGTTTAGCACACCCAGCATAAAGCTACCGAGACCCAGTGTGTCCACATTTCTTTCAGATGACACCTCTTTGATGATTGTAACCCAGCCTTTCGGTGGTCGGCCTTTTCTCACTTTGGTTGGTTTATTGGAAATTAGGGTTACAAAACTCACTGCAAGATCTTCTGGAAGGGGTAGGGGATTGTAATATTCATAGTTATTAAACGAATTGATTTTGCACAGCCATTCTCTCATGGCATACCTGGTCAAATGGCTCTGGCCAGGATTGCTTGTGCATGGAGGACAAGTCAAATCCCCATTCATTTCCTGGGTTCTTCTTGATTGTCAATGATCAGCTAACTTTTTGGGCAAATCTTTTACATCCTACTGCTGTTGCCTTCCTGTTTCTCTTCTGTCAGCCCCTTAGCCTGTTGGGCTGACAGAAGGAGGACTGGCACACGTGGTTTGCCAAAACCTCCACCACTGTCCTGCTGTCAGTGTGGGGTCTTGTTCAGGAGCCCCTGTGCTGTGTTCTCACCAGTGTGGGGCCTCCAGGGCTGGACAGCAGGAATGCATTCTGCATTTGATGGAATGGCATCCCTCCTTAGCTAGATAGGCCTCTCTGTTAATTGTTGTTCTGGTGCTTTCACGTGCACATGCTTCCAGTCATACATCATTTATTGCAATATTAATATTTCTGTAAAAAACTGCAGGTTCATGTGGAGATTAAACTTTTCAGCAGCTCCAGCAGTGCTCACTAGTGAAATCCAGGCAGGCTCAGGGGTTTGATCCTGTGTAGCTGCAGTGGTAGGACCTGCTGAGCTCGGTCTTCATCAGCAGTTTAGCAGCACTTGTGCAGCCACAGGATGTAAAAGCCATGCATTTTTTCCCCCAAGTAAAAGCTCTTACAGAGAAAGCAATAACTTCTTAGGCTGTCATTGCTTGATCAGCTGAAGTATAACTCCAGACTAATTGAATAGCAGACTTTCAGCTGGGTTGGAAAGCTTTTAAAAAACCAAAGGCCTTTGCATTACAGTGAACTAAAGCTATTAGCCCCTAATTAAAACATGAGGTTTCATCTCTACCTTTCTAGAGATCACAGAAATCTATGTATTTTTCAGGCCGTAAGCCAGAAATCAAACATTCATCATGTAATTGCTGTAAGTGTGTGCTAATACTTCTCATTAAGTGTGATTTATGAATTCCAGAAGAGCCTACGAGGTAAATATATAAAATTATTCTGAAGACTGCAAAAATGAAGGTATTCATTTCTTTGGATGACTGTTCAGCAGGAAGGATTTAATGTAAGCATTACAGCTTTCAACATTCAGTAAAGATACTTCATTTGGACACCTGTACCTTTGCAATTCCCCCCATGTCACTGCTGATCTTTCACCCAAGATCACCCTTCATCTGTCAGCGGGGAAAGCAGTGTGGCTTCAAGGCAAGCTCATTTTGCTGGGCCTCAGAAGAGGTATCACCTCTTGCTCTTCTGCTTGTTTGCTGAGTGACCTTGAATAACTTCCCATCTAGATCCTGAATGGGTTTTTTGGTTAAACATTTTGTAATCTATCAATAGGAAATGGTGTGTTACAGAAATGTGATAGCACTGCTATACGGCTGACCATTCTCTGATCCTGCTGTCAGGACATAAGCATCAAAGAAGGAATGTAGTAAGTGTTAGTAGAGGTTCACAGCAGTTGGGACAAAGAAGAAACTGCTAAATTCTGAAATGTAACTACTTTCTTTGTGGCAGGGGAACAAAAAATTGACATTGGTGTTTGACCTTAGCTAATTAGACCCTGCACAGGAGTGTCTAGCAGGATGAAAATGTTTTGTATTCCTGATTTCCTGATCAGCCTCAGTGAGCAGAAGTGATTTAGGGTGAAAGTAAATCTTTCCTGTGCTCTGACATGCTGCTTTGGAGTAGAACATTCTCAGATTACCTTGTACGTGTAATCTGAAGACAGAAGGAAAGGTTTGTTGTTTCTGTATCAGTCAGTGAGATATTATGAATAATCTTTGTAATTTGGGGTCATTATAACAAAATGAAAGCTTTGAAGGTCTTATTTTTACCTTGCCCTACTGCAGCTCCCTGAGCAGCTCATTGTACTGAGATGGTATTGCAAAATAATCAGAGAATCAGAGTCAGAATCAGCTCCTGAACGTTTACAGAGATCTGAAAGTTTCCAGTGAGAGAGATCATGGAACCAGGGCAGGTGTGTGTTTAACTTCAGCTGTACCTCCCCAGGCCCTGGCATTCCCTCACAGCTGGAGGAGATCCATGTCACCTTACAAAGTGTCTGAGCCAGTAGGTAAAGCCTGTCCCTGGGTGCAGAAATGTAGGTAAGCTCATTCTTCTGACTTTTGTACAGATTTTCAACATGATTTTTTGTTCTCACCCAGGTAACTGTGTCAATGGATAGTTCCTGTAGATTTCTGCCCTCTCCCCAGTTCTTGATATTAATGGACGGTTTCTGGAGGAAAACAGCCCAGGCAGCTCTGACTTTTGACTACCATCTGCATTTACTCAACCCTTTCTGAGTCTAAGAATCCTGCTCTTCCAGGCCAGAAATGAGGGGGCCATCTCCCTTGCTTCTACCTTGCTCTTCCAGGTAAATTTTAAGCCCTACATAACCAGATTTTCAAAATCCTTACTTAAAGGCTTGCTCCCTTTTAGAGCAAGGATACAAAAGATGCAACAACTGAATGTAATATTTGGGTTTGGGAGAGATGGAATGCAAGAGCAAATGCTTTGTTACTCAAGAAAGCAGGGAACAGGGCAAAACAGTTCAGCAAATACTATGTGGAAGCAGGATACTTGCTGGAGCACTGGGAGGAATCAGCTGCCTGTTCTGTGCCTGTCTGTGAGCCAGAGCAGCCTCTTGACCAAACTGCAGTTTATTAATTGCTTATGCAGACCAAAGTCAGTAATAAAAGGCTAACCAGGGTGCTGGCAAGGCAGGCTCCTGGATCTGATTTTGCTGGTTTCCATAAAAGGGGCTTGCATGCCTTTTCCCAGCCATTCTCTCCAGGAATCTGTGTATAAAAATATTTGTTCCATAACCGTGGCGAACAGTCTCCCATCGCCTGGCAGCCGCCTGCATACTTGAGGCTTTCTGCCGTCTCTGAAGTTTAACTCTGCAGGAGCCTGTGCTGACCCTGAGTCTAATCCTAATTTCGGGCTTTCATATCCCCAGCCCGGCCCCGTGGGACTGGTGCTGCTGACAATGGCAGCAGCACATCCCCGGTGAGTTTAGGGCGAAGATTAGCCTTCACATTGTGCCACTAATGATAAGTAGACACAAGGATAATAAGGAGCACTCTTGTAGTGCTTTACATCTTCAAAGTGCTCTGCTGCCTGCTAACTAATTAAGCTGCCTTGTGAAAAAGGTATGTGTTTCTGTTGTGTGTAATGTAACTGTGGAGTATTGTTATGCAATAAACCAAAATTGGACGGTGTCTTCAGATAACAAACAGGAAATCAATGAACCAAAGACTGGCTGCTCACATCCCGACCACTGAGCCAGCTTCAAAGCTGCCCTGTGTCTTTTGGTTGGCCTTGGTGCATCTTTGGGAGCCTCGGATATTCATGGAAAACAGCAGCTGCAAACACCCTCGTGAGCCTGCAGTCAGCAGAACAGTGGGTATTGGTAAATGCCACCAGAAGAAAGACAACCCTGATTACACAGTGCTGAGCTCTGAGTGACCTATTTTGTCTCAGGAAAGATCTTGAGGTCACTGGGCAGATTTCTGACAACACAAGCTCAGTGCTCAGCAGTGGGTCAGAAGACAATGAGGGGGTTAGGAGAGTTGGGAAAGGAAACTGAGAAGGTAGTGAATGTAGTTAGGTCACTGAATAAGTCCAGGTAGCAGCCACATCTTGAATAGTCTGCAGCCTGCTTGATCCACTCAGGTTACTCCTTCTCGAGCCAAAAAGGGCATTGCAGAGCTAGGAAAGATACAGAGAAGGATAACACAGTATGAGAGGGCACTTGTGCAAAGAAAAATGTGCTGATTTAAACTGTTCAACCTGGAGAAGACACTTAATGGGGAGAGATTTGATCACATCTGTGAATGGCACTGGGATGAATAGGAGGAACAATACCGTGGCAGAGGAGGCAGGGTGCACCCACCGAATTGGCAGAGGTGAAAGGAAGTGCTTGTTCACACAGTGTAACACGGAATTGTGGAGCTCATTGGCACAGGATGCTCTAGGTGCCAAAACAGAAATGTGTTCGGAAAGCGATTAGGCAGATGGATGTCAGAGAGGGTTGGTCACACAGGTCCAGAACCAACCACTGCCTCCAGAAGGTTCTCACCACGGGCTGACAAGAGACTAAAGCAGCAGAAGTATCGCTCTGTAGGTGCCTCCCTCGTGATTTTGGGATAGGTGAACTCTGGCTCTGGTTTATTAAGTCTGTTTTCATGTTCTCCCAAACCTGTGCTGCACACCATTTCTGCAGTGTTGTGCCAACATATATGCTACTGTGAGTAAAATACGATGTATGTGCTGCCAAAGCAATCGTGTTCTGAAAAAAGCGTGGTACGCTTTGTACTGTACGAAAGGGTTTTCCTGTGATAGGGAGGACCTGCCCATTTGCCTTTGTGCCTTTTATCCCACTCAGGAGTGGAGCCTTCCTCCCTGAGTGCTTTCCTGTCTATAAACAAGGGATTAAACAGAGGTAGGAGACACTAACCTCTGTGTCCATCCGTTGCAATCAGTTATTGCAATATCAACTTAAAAACTAAACCAGATATCTTTATTGCTTGCATCACATGGAAAATGTCTTCAGAATCTAAAGCACTAGGCAGTATGTTTAAAGAAGAAAATCTTCTTTGTTTACTGCCTTATAAAGTGGAAGTTGTATTAAAACATGGTCATGCTATTACTTTATTTTGCAGAAGGGAAATTGTTTGACAGAGATTACATGGGTCAAGCTCCTCATGTTTCTTTTTGAATGTTTAAGTGTTCTCACTGAACTGATTTAAAATTTATATTAAAAAAAAAAAAAAAGCTCCTTCTCCTCCCGTGTCTTGCTGTTCTTCCTACACCTGCAGCCAGGAACCCACTGCTCACAGAGGCACCTGTTGTGCAGGGCTGGTTCAGATGGAGGGATGCTCTGCCTACCGCAGCTACATCCCACCAATGTAGCTGGGAGACCTGGCCCCAGCAAAATCCAGCCTCCAGAGGCAAATCCTGGTGGATGAGCAGGAGGAGATAGTTCAAGTGTTGCTGGGTGGGAGGCAGAGCTGTACTGGAAGTGATGAGCCTGCTCCAAACAGCTGATAACACCACATCTGTTCTGGACCAGCCTGTGAAAGTTTGTTTCCAGGGAGCTGCGTTGCTTGTGCTCAGGTAATGACCAGCTCCTCTGCTTGCTTCCAGCACAGGACCCTTTCCCATCTCCCAAGGGGAACAGCATTTAAAATGCTGAGGGCTCCCCCATTCTTCATGCATTGCCCAGATGGTTCTTCTGAGTGGTGAGGATGCTGAAATGGGGGGAAGCTGTGTAGACGACCAACCCTCTTTTTACCCCTAACTTTTAAGGTCTCAACCAACAAACACATCCTTTAGAACCCCTTCTGTGACACAGTGCTGGGCTTTGGCTGCTGCATGTCCCCAAGGAGAGAGGGAGAATGTCAGCTGGTGTGAGGGGTGCTTGCTTGGTGATTGCCAGGGTGCTGGCAGAGCTGCTGCTCCAGGGCCATGCTGTGAGGGCTGCCCCAGCTCGGGGGCTACACCAGCTACGTTACAGACCCTGTTTTTATGGAGGTAACGCACCTCTAACTGCTGCATTATAGGGACAGCAGCAGTGCTGCTGAAGTCTTGAAGTAGCAAAGTGTGATGTCATCCTCCCCAGATTAGCACCGTAGCTCCTTGCCAGTGGATTTTGTAGAACCTCTCATCGTTCAAGCTGTTTCCTTGCAAACAGATGGCTGCGGCGTGTGACATCCCGAGTGCCTGTGGGACCCAGCACAGGCAGAGGGGCTTGCTCAGTCTCGGGTGTTGTATCTGCCTTGAACCTGGTACTGGTAGAATGAACAAATGCAGCTGCAGCCAGACACCCTGCAGGACAAGTCCTCCCTCAGCCACGGGACGGATGTGACTGACACCAGCCTGTCTCTGTTGAGGTTTAAGGGTAAGGCACCTCCCCTGTATGAACTGCAGCAGAAAGCTGTGCTGCAGAGGCCCTGGCAGGGTTAATGCACAGCGTCACTCCCCGCTCTGCTCCCCTGGGGTGTACAGACAGCTGTGGTTAGGAGTGTGTCAGGGAGAGCAGCTGGATCCTGCCGAGCCTGTGAAAAACAGCCTCTCCCCACAGAGAAGACAGCCCTCCAGGTGGTGTGAGGCTCCCTGCTGCCCACAGAGCTCTGTAGGGGGAAGATGACGGGGCAGCTGCCCTGGTTCTGTGGCCCCAGCCACAGAGGCTGGACTTGGGGGCTGGTGCTGGGTACCTGGGGAGCAGGGCTGGCTGCACAGCGTGTGCAAAGCCTTACAGTGGCATATGGAAGACCTTTGGACTATGAACGCCATGCACAGCGAAACTGCTGGGCTGCCTGGGCTGCTCAAACAGTAAACAAGTGAGCTCAAGGACACCTTTGGAAAGATCTAAAGACTAACGTTGGTTTGCGTGGAACTTGCTGCTGGGTGCTCATCAAGTCAGAGGCTTTGGTGAAGCCAGGAAGCTGTGATCTGGGTGCTGGTGGCTCTGGTTTGTGGCTTGGTTTGCTGGCTCACACCTTGAGCAGTTTGAACCATTTGAGAATGGTTGTGCTCACAAAGCACTGCTCTCCTGCACGCCGCTGGGCACGGGGCTCGCTCTGGAGCTCTGGCAGAACCCATGTGCCACACACAGGTGATGTGCAGCTCAGGCAGGCTCAGGCAGGCTGCCAAGGGGCTTTTCCAGCTTGCCTTGTAAGGTGGCCATCGCAGGCTGAAGACTGTGTGAGGATGTGATGTGTGTTAGGGGACATGATTCCTCCTGCAGATCTCAATGTGAGGGGGGACAAATCCATGGAGAGGCCTCAGTGCCACATTTACTTTTCCCTCTGGTGCCTCTGGAAGATCCTTCATATATGAAGCCACTAAAGCTCTGTTTTTACCAAATGTGTAACTGCTTCTGTAAAAACCACATGTGACTTGTTTTTCTTGTTGCTGTTAGAGGAAAAGAGACCTGTCTAGCCTTGAGTTAATGCTTTTTGCTTCTCAAATACATTGTTTGCCAAAGGTTCTCATCAAAACACGTTGTGTTTAGGACAAAAAAAAATGAGAGGCTAGACAAAGCCAGCAGCATTCCCTTGCTGCATGGGGCAGTCTGGGCAGCAGGATCCCAGGCAGCAGGATTGCTGACAGAAGCAGATACTCTGCCCCAGGTTGGTTTGACTGTACAACAGAAGGAACTGCACGAGAGTGCTCTGCTAAAGCAAAACCTCTTATCTAACTCCCCTCCTCCTTTTTCTCTCCCCTTCCTACAGTAGCAGACTGGGGAGGTTGTGTAACTCGGTCTCGGCCATAAACCTCTCCATAAGAGGTTTACGGAAAACCTGCTTGTTGCTTCTTTGCATTTCTGGGCCTTACTGGAAATGAAGTCAAATGCCAGTTTCAAAGAGAGTCACTGCGCATTCCTCAGCACTCGATACCACCTCCCTGCCTGCCTCTTCTCCTCCAGCTGCTGCACAGAATCACAGCACTGGCTGCTGTGTATGTTAGGAGGCTTTATGAACAAGTGCGCAGGCAGGAGAGGCTCCTTCCCACACCCCTGTGTGGCAGTGGGGTTGTTCCTGCCTGTGATGAGCCACACGAAGCAGACCTGGCTGTGTGTTGCCCTGCAGTGCTTTACACCACAGTGTGCAGCCTGTGCTTCCCTGGAGCACAGTGTTCCTCCCTGGGTGCTCTGGAGAGCAGCTCCAGCACTCAGCTCTCAGGCAAGGGTTTCTTGGAGCTGCTTTGCTATATTGTGTCCACCATGGAAGTGACAGTAGTGTAACATCTTCCTGCCAACACCTTTCTTACAGTCCATGGCCTGGAACAGAAAGAGTCAAAAACAGAAGCCTGTATTTTTCATTGAAGGCACATCACTTCACAGCTCAGCAGCAGCTGGGACCATCTGTGCTCCTCAGTTCCTCCTGCTAATCAAAAATCCCAGGCTGAGGAACATGAGAAACTGCCTTGCAGCAGCAGTGAGTCGGAAGAGGCTGTGGGCTGTGGCAGAGCCAGAATTTCAGCTTGGATGGAAACGAGCAAACGTTTGAGTAACTGGGAGTAAGGCTCTGGCTGAGCAGCTGGCTCGCTTCTCCCTGCTGAATGCTTGTGAATGCTGAGTCAGCACCGTGCTGGGAGCTGCAGTGTGCTTGGGCTGCACCGTGGGATGGCAGAACACATGGGTTTCATTGAACCTCTTTGATCCTTTCAGTTTATTCACAGATCAAATCTCCCCATTACCTTTCCTTGGGCTTTTGTGACTGGCTGCTGCACCAGTGCCATCCTCTTCCTCCCCTTCCAACTGACTGAAGAGTAGAAGAGAATTTTTATTATTTAATGCTTTACTGCATGGTCCTTAGCTGTGCTTTCCTCTGTGCTAGAGGATTCCCAGCAGTTTCAGCAGGTGTGATGCTAACATTCAAGTTTTGCTCTCCATGTTCAGCACACTAGTGTTATTCTCAGGGACTGTCCACTGACTCGTGTGTGTCCAGCTGAAAAGGAAACATTCTTCTGCAGGCCAAAAAACTCCTGGATTTTTCTAAATGTGCCTGGGCACCAGTTTCTGCTTGAGGAAGCAGAAGGAGCATTTTTCAGCCAGTTTGGTTTCCTGAGGCAGCACACCCCAGGATCAGGTAGTGCCAAGGTTGGTGTGCAGCAAGGACAGCTTCACCCTGCTGTGCCCTTTGGATCGTGACACCTTCTGGCAGTGTCTGAGCAAGGAATCCCTTCTGGCAACTGATTCCCATTGGGATCTCCATGTTCGAGAACCCTGCAGGAGGAGGATGTGACCCCACAAAACTCCCAGCCTGCAGATGTTTCCCAAGGTGAGCACTCAAGCTACTGCTCTTTTTGTAGTCGTGTGGGGCTGCAAACTGTAATGAATCTCTGGTAAAGGCATTTATTAAGCTAAAAAAAGAAAAAACCCAAACCATCAGGAAATGCCCCATTAAGGCACTGGAGACAGAATCAGGCTGGAAAACTCTAGGCTGGACTGTACCAGCACTGCCTGTGATGTAAAACCCATGTGTTCAGCAGGCCAGAAGCCAGGAGCCCCAGGCTCTAATCCCAGTGCTGAGCTCTGCAGCTTGGCTAACAGAGCTACAGGAAGAGGGGGAGTGGCTTTGTTTAAATTGCCCCATGTTTTCCTGGACAGGATCCTTTTACCGTACACATTAACAGTTGCAGGAGTCACTAGGTTTCTTGGGGCTTCCATGGCAGGTGTCCTCTTGAACCTGTGGCCGTCTCCAGCCTTTCCATGTCTCCCTGCTGGCAGGAGCTGCTCTGCAATGCCTGATGCTTCCTGCACGGCCACAGAGCTGGGAGCTGGGTAACAGCAGGGAAAGCACTGGGAGAAGGTAGTGCAACACACGAAGCAGCCTGTGAGAAGCCTCTGAAAGTGCAAGTGCTCCTGGGCACCTCCTCACCTCCGAAACACTGTTTCAGAATTGCAGTGTATGTGATGTGAGTCACCCTTATTCTGTTACCCTCAAAAGTGTCCCAGCTATTCCACCCTAAGGGTGCTGTACTAGCTGGTGGAAGGTGTGTGTGTCTCCCCAAAGGCCATCAACACCATGCACCAAAACAAGGGGCTGGGTTGTTTTCGGTAGAGCTTGTTTGGCTTTTCAGATTTTTTTTTTCCTGCTGTGATTAAGAAAAGCTCTTGCTCACGAAGAAGGCATTCGCTAGAGGCATGTCTGTCTCTCATTAGTGGATTAAAACAGTTCATAGCTCTTTTGGGGCCGATAACAGTAAGACCTTTGAACACATAAGATAAAGAAAAGCTGATCTCAAAGAGAACTAAGGATTAGGTTCAAAACTGGAATACATTTCTGGAGCCAGTTACTAGTACGAAACTGGGAGTTTCACTTCAGGAGCAGGGAACTGGAACGCCAGCAATGGACACGGATTCAGCAGCTGGGCTATTTTTGGCTCGTGAGCCATTCTAATGGCTGTTTATTTTTAAGGTCATTTTCTGTTTGCATAGCATGTACACCCTTCTGGTGGGTGGGAGGCATTGTAAGAACAGTCACTGCTGTGCAGAGTTAGGAACTAAGCTTGGAGAGTGATGTAAAAAACAGAACTCGGTGTACTTATTGCTTTAAAACGCAAAAACATCTGCTTAGGTCATAAGGTTTGTTGACCCACTCTAAGCTGTGTCCCCACCGGAAAAATACCATTCCAATTAATACAGACTACTGCAGGGGATTGCAAAAGACTTGGGAAAAGTCTGTCAGATGATAACATGGCATAAATAGAAAGGAAGCATCAGATCTGGATTTTTTTTCACTCACCCTTACCTTCAAGCAGTAAATAGAAACCCAGAGCAGTCTCCCCACAGCTGAGGAGTTGCAGGTCAGCCAGGCCTGAACCCCAGCTCTTATTTAAGACTCTTGTTCAATAACAACACACTTTATTGTCCTGTTTTCCTGGTTTCTTCCTGTTTGCCATATCTTTATTCACACACAGTCAAGTGATACAAATTCACTGGAACAGTGGCAGTTTATCAAAGACATTAAGAATGATCAATTTGAACTGAAACTTAAAAAACCCTTAGTCTGGCCATCTGTCAAGCAATGCACTGCTCATAACAGGTCACGGTAAGGAAACAGTTTATAACATTGGCTCATGTACTCCCAGCCATGTTGCTTTTCCAGAGCATAATATACACAATAGAAAAATACACTAAAAATAAAACTAATAACAGAGTTTGTAGAAATGTCTGCTGCAAAAAAATTGCTGTTGTCTGATTTCTTGTATATTTATTCCCATGCTACATTATGATAGAATACTTGGATAAACACAGTTTATTTCTAACTTAATTTGGACTTTAAAGTTGATCTCAAGTTAACTGTAAAGTCTTTGGCTCTGATCCTTGAAGTACATAAAGGACCTTAACTTTGGACTCATGAGACTGACTGACAAGAGGTGAGCCTACAAGTGAGAATTCAATGCCTTGGGCAGCAGCCCAGGAGAGAAGGGGAAGTTGGAGTGCTGTACTTCACAGGATCTTAATTTGGGGCAATTTCCTGGATTTTTCAAGACTTGTTAAAAGTCTTCCCTGGACTGTCCTTATACCTGGTAGGCTTCAGTTCTTCAAGTTTCTAGTAATCTGATATTTGTATTTGAGATCTGGGCTCTGCACTTAGTTGAGCCAACTCTAGTACATCCCTAGCTCCTTATTTCACTGCTCAGTGTAATTTTACCTGTCCCTTTCTCCTCTCTTTCCTCTCTCCTGTCCTGGTACCACTTCCATGGCCTCTTTCCATGTGAGAGCTGGATGCTCGGTGTTTTTCTAGGGCTGCTCACACCAAGCCTCCTTCAGAGCGCCATTCTCTTAGTGTTTCCAACATTGAGAGACCCGGGTGTAGACACAGAAGTCAGTGCCAGCCTTACCATGCCAGGGTGAGCAGCTATTCCTGGGGCTGGCACACTTGCAGTGACAATCTCTGGCAATACTCATGGAAAACGGCCCCTTGCCACGACAGAGGAACACACTGCGAGCAGGCAGGCATGTTCAACTCCAAGACTTCTTGCTTCTTTTTCTCCCAAGAGCCAATCTCAAAACATTTCCAAACAGGAGTTAGTATTGCTGTGTTTTTGTGGAGAGGAAGACTAAGGCACTGAAGGGCAAGCTGGATTGGCCAAGACTGATCTGTGGGTCTCTGCCCCAGTCCGTGCTATTCACTGAGCTGTTCTTCTCCACACACATGTCGTATGAGACACGTTTTCAGAGGGGCAACCTCATCTCTGCTTCCCCCGCAGACACCATATACAGAGGCCAAGATCCACCTTCCTAGGCATGGCCTCCAGAGAAAACATCAAGGACATGCACTGGAGGCCAGAGGTTGGCTTCCCAATGTCTAAACTCCACCAGCTCCCAGGGAGGTCAGCTATGGAAAGATGACCAGGATACTGGTGAGGTATAAAACTCTGTGTCTGCTGGCCACCGGTCAGCTTTGTCATCGTCAGACTTGTCGCTGTCATCGCCGCTGGAGGGTTCGTAGCCCTGGATGGCAGAGCAGATCGGCTCCGTCTGCCTCAGGTCTGCCTCTGCCTCCTTCTTCTTTTCCGCCAGCAGCTGCCTGTAGCACAGATTGCAGACCCTCAGGGGCTTGGGGGACAGCCGGGGCATCAGGAACCTCTGCCTGGAGCAGTCTGCGCAGACGACGAAGCCGCACTTGCGGCAGTGGTGCCTCCGGGTGAGCGTGGAGAACTTGGTCTGCGTGCAGCGCATGCAGATGTCCGTCGCCTTGTCTGGGATCCAGGGAGCTGCGTGCTCCGTGGAGGGCTGCCGGCCCGTCTTCGTCAGCAGGTGCCTGATGCACTCCTCCAGATGGCTGATCCACTCCTTCCGCTCCGTGAGGGAGGCCGCGGAAACCACGAAGGACTTCTTGGAGGTTTTGATCATCCAGCGGTTCTTCATCTGCAAAGTATCTGGCAGCGTCTCCAAAGTGACATCTTCAAGGGGAATGATGTGCTGGGAATTGTACTTCCTTTTGTTGATGACTATGCTGCCGTAGACGAGGATGTCGTTGAAAAGGAAGAATATGCGAGGCTTTGGTTTCTTGCGGCATTCTTTGGTTAAAATCCCTTCTCCTAGAAGGACCCTTCCAGGCAAGGCTAAGGGCTGTCCGGAAGCCCCAAAGCAGCTTTCCACAGCAGCAATGCGCTGGCTGTTGATCTCGGTGTTTGCAAGATGGTCCACCATCTCCAGCTCACTCTGAAGAAGGGAAAAAAAACCAGAGGGAAGTGGTGAAGCTGCAAACATCTGCACTGGGTGGAGGTGAATAGCTAATGTATGCACAGGTGAGATGCTCCTAATGCAACCCAAGGGTACAAGTAACCTCCTGAGCGCTCTGCACTTTAGCTTGTTACTTTTTAAAATTAAACATCCAAACTTTCTGGCCTCACTTTGCAACAGCCCAGTCTGTACTGGGATAGTTCAGTTTGCAGCAATGGAAGCTCTTGAAGGCAGAGCCAGCTCTTCCATTACAGCTGTGCTTTTCACCAGTGCCCTTAGTAAAGGAAGCTGCTTGCCCTGAACTTGCTTTTATGCAGGTGTAACTAACTGCTCCGGAGTCATTGTACTGTGACAGCTGAAGGGTACCAGGACCCGCTCTGTCTGTCCCTCTTGGTGCTGAGAGAGAACTTATAATGGGCTAGACACGGGCTCAGGGAGGAGATCCACGGTTTTGGGAGCAAGCCTTCCATTTCTGACTGCACACCTGCCTTCTCAAGGATTAATTACAGACACACACATCCCACAGCCCCATTTTGGGCCAGAGCTGAGGCAGAAACAAAACAAAACACTGTGGTATCACTTGTTCTCACTGGTCCTCCCTGCATGACAAAAAGAGAAAAAAAGGGAAAAGAAAAAGGCCCCTGTTATGTGAATAAACCCACATGAGCCAAGCCTTTCCTCCACTACCCCAGGGCTGCCAGTGCTTCCAGTTGCAAGACACATCATTCTGAAAACAGTTCTGCTCTCTGCTGAAGGGGAAGTGGAATACAGCACGACTCCGCACCCTCCTTCTCATCTGGAGTTGTCAATCTGGAGTTCTGATAGTCTGTTGATTTTTGTTTTACTAGAAAATCCAGGTAATGGTAACTCTGAAGTGAAAGCAAATGTTTGCAGTAAGGAAGGTAGTTTGGAGTAAGGAAGGCACTCCTTTTAAGTTCATTTTTTGTTGCCCCTACCCCTCATGCATTGAAGGAGCTGCCCCGAGGCTGGCTGGCCATGGGAACGTGAGTCACTTCCTCCTCCAGAGAGGTAGCTCAGCCATCACGAGGCAGCTCGGAGATCACAGGGATGTGTGCTGCCCTGGTTCACTGAACCACTAACGCAGAGCCACCCTCCACTTCTTTTCCTGTCCTCCTTGTCCAGAGTGCCTGCTACTGTGGAGGCTGGAGGGGAAAGGGAAGAGGAGGATGACAACACACCTGGTCCTGTGTGTTTGGGACAATGACGACCCACATTCTACCCTTGCCCTTCACCATGCTGGAAGGGAAACCACAGAGCTGCTGCTGCAGGCTGCTGCACACCATTCACCTCTTCCTTGAGCTATCTGGCAGATACACAAGTCAATTCCGCTGAGTTCCCAGAATTTTCTTCCCTAGAGCATGACACGGTAAAAAGGCACAAGGCCAAGACCCAGGTCTAGCCCTGGAAGACTTAAATGAAGTGACCTACCCTGCAGAAATAACTTTCACAGAGAAACACTGAGTGGCCAGTGCTCCTGAAGAGCTGGCTTCCTCAAACTGAAGGGAAGGATGCGTATCCTCAGGGCCTCAAAGCACTGGAATGCATTGGATGGAGCTGGGACAGTGCTAAGCATATCCACTCGTGTGGGCAACAGCCATCTGAGAGGGTGACTCACCACATCCCACCACAAGCCAGATCAATCCTGCCCCCGAGTTCCAGAGAGTGCTCAGTTTGAGTAACCACATAAAACCCAATTTCATGTTAATATTGTGACTCACTGCAAATAATGCACAGTTGGGCTTTGGAATGCAAGTACTTTGTGAATTGGGTAAATAAAGATAGCTGCTGAGTGTTATTATGGTCTCCTTTCCTGGGAGATGAGAGCCTCTCCCTTTGGAACAAAATGAGGATATGGACTCTAATCTGTTTTATTCATTCTGGTAAATATTTTTTTCCTGTTTGCCCTGTCAGGTCAGCAGGGTCACAGTGCTTATTACCAAGTGCTACATGTGCCCATGTGCCACATACAGAAGCAGCTTATCCAGTTGAAATGAGGGTAGGAAGATGTACTTTACCAGCACGCTGCTTTTCACAGAGGTTTTTGGCATGGCAAATTTTGGGGCTGGTTATTTTCATCAAGACCTGTTGGTTCTGCATGTGATCAAATACTGTACAGTGCATATGACTGATATTCAAAGGAAAAAAAAATACTGCTTGGCACTCCACAAGTAAGCACGCCACAACTTTTAACAATGAGAGCTTGTTCACTTGGGATTATAAACAGCCATGTTGATACATGCCAGGCAGAGCATTTCGACTTAAGTTCCTGGGTCACCGAGTCTGGGGTATGTTTTTCAAGTCTGTGTGTATCTAAGGCTTAGGTGTACTGATGTAGTGAGCTGTTCTACCTTATCCTTCTGTTCTTGCCATCAGACAGAGCTGACAATCTTGGAATCCATTGCATACCTAATGCGTACCACACGCACAGGATAGTCCACGAGGATCAGCGTACTGAGATCTGACTGCTGAGCTCTAACAGCAGAAAATGCCCCGAGCCTCATCTCTCTGCAGCTCTCCCTTACTCCCTCTTTTTGCTTTGCTCAGCTGAGCAATGTCTTCTGGAGTTAGGGCTGGCATAAACTCTTGCTCACCAAGCACAGTAAGCAGGACGCAACTGCCAGAGCAGGCACTCAAAGCAAGCAAACCAGAGTTCCTCTCCTTCTCCTGCCTGAGGGGATTTCAGCTTGCCTCTCCCTCTTTCCCAGCATGCTGTAACTGCTGGGGGTAAGGGGGACAGGCTCTGGCAACCCGCTTCCTGCCATGCTCATGAGCAACCCAATTCAGCACATGTACATTTTGGGACTGGCTGTCACATTACGCCTTTGAGAATGTCACCAGTCCCGAGGCGGTATGGACTGACTGAGCTACCAAGCTTCTTGCCACGTTCAGCACAGGGCCAGGGCAAAGGGACTGCCGAGCAGTGACTTTTGAGGAGCACGGACTGATGCTACCAAACCCACTCGATGGCAGCCTGAGCTCAGCTATGGCTCTTGCGAGTGCCAGCCAGGCTCAGAGGCGCCCCAGCAGCACAGGAAGGGAGGAAGGAAAACCCGAAACTCAAGGAAATGCCTCGCTCCCTCTCTCTCCCCTGCTCTCTATGCGTGCACACATCCCCAGGCAGAGCAGCGATGCGCACTCCGCCCGCACCTCCTGCTCTCCTCCCCGCCGCTTATCGGCCTCCCCGTGCTGGGGAGGCACAGGGGAAAGCCCCTCGTAAGGAATTCTCGGGTGTTGGAGCTGACAGACCAATGTGACAGCACTTGGCCACGGTCAGGCTGCACAAGGGCTTGTGCGAACGACAGCCGCGGGCTGGCTGGCGNNNGGCTTGTGCGAACGACGGCCGCGGGCTGGCTGGCGAGGGTGGGCGACCACCGAGGGAACAGACAATTCCCTGTCCCTCCCAGCGCCCGAGAGCCCACCTGCCCCTTTGGAAGAGCCGCACAGCCCGGGGAGGGGTTCCCCTTAGAGCTCAGCGGAGGGAGCACTTTCTGAGATTTTGGTACACGCTGAAACTTGGTAATTTAAGAGTCCCTCTAAAAACCGCAACAAACTCGCCCGTCCGACCGGCGCTCGGGTCACGCACAGGCACCGGGGGCTGCAGGCACCGCACACGCGGGACAGGACCCCCGGCCGGGCCGGACACGCCGCGGGCCCCCCTGAACGAGCCCCCAGAACGAACC